>OY755238.1:83905863-84420863 GCA_963576725.1 Azorinus chamasolen
TTCTAGTTCGAACCTCAGAGTCAACCTGTTTCCTAGAGGGGTTGGTTGTCACTTTGGCGACCAACTCTTTGTAAAAGTGTGTTACCCACACCCTGATGTATAATTACATACATCTTCACTGTCTACAATTATTTCTCTGTACAATCACTGATGTGGAGTGCACTGGTTGCACAATCAACTTGTAAATAGTGCAGAACCTGATGAGACAGCTCCTGCAGGAGTTGTCTTATCTGGGTCTTCACTATTTACAGGTAGGTATATTGACGTGAATAGCAAGCAAAGGGTTAATGCATATCTACAGTAACATCATTATGTTATGTTTTCCTAGAATTATAATTTTTTGACACCTTCGACATAACTTTTATCAAAACTTGTCATCGACAAAAACAGATTTTATAATAAACTGTCCACGCTATTGTCTAAGGGTTCACCAAGCAACATTTTGATCTGAGTCTGCATTGTTGGTGAAGGTGTCCAATACATGCACTCGGTTTCAATGCAGTAAGGGTTAAAACGTGTTTAAATCAAAGCTTGCAGATACGTATAAAAGCCTAAAGTAGAATGGCACTACAAAGTGGTCATTCATTTATTGAACAAAGGCGTCTTAAAATCAGGTGGTTGCTTAATGCTTGATGGTCGCTTAACCCTTTCCCTCATGAATATTTATGCATGAATTAATCACTTCATGAATATTCAATAACATAATTTTCATAAGGTAACTGTGTCTGACTTTAGCAGATCCATATGATTTAACCCTTTACTTGTTATTCATGTTAATATACCTACCTGTAAATAGTGAAGACCTATATGAGATGTCTCATCAGGGTCTGCACTATTTACAAGTTGATTGTGCAACCAGCGCACTCCACAGCAGCGATTGCACGGCGCAATATTTGTACACAGTGAAGATATGGGTAAAGAAGGAAACATGTACATGTATTTTACTAAGAGAAGGGTTAATAAGCAAACAAGGCAGACTCTGATCAGACCAGACGGGTCCTATAGGAGCCATCTGATTTTGCTCTACTCTGTTTGCAAAGCTGTTAACCCTTTATCTCATTTAAACAATTTTTCATGCATTTTGCAAACAGAGAAGACCATGATCAGATGGTTACTATAGGAGCCATCTGATCAGGATCTGCTCTGTTTGCTTATGGATTATAATAAATCTTTCTCTTCAATGACTACCAATACCAAAACATCCTGATACATATGCCATGATTAAAATTCAGCTGATAAATATTCATAAAGTCATTATTTCTTACATGAATACACAACAGGGAAAGACTTAAAGACATTTATATGAAGGCAGGATTTAAAGTAAAAATAAAGTAACTCCTGATCTAGGAATTGATGATTGATTCCCTTACCTGGCTTGATGCATATCCCATCCGTCACATCCACTTGTTCTAGTTTAAAGTTAGAACCATGTTCCATATTGGTGGTTAAAGAAGCCCTAGAAAAGAAAGAAACTAGACAAGTGTGTCTGTAAGACACAGCGATGCCCCCGTGGTGTTGTTATCCTAGCTGTATATAAAGTTCGTAAGTTATTTGACCTTGACAGTGGGCTTGCAGGCAGTCTGGGCGTGATCCGCAATGAAAGTATGGATGTTTTATGTGTATATGCAATTTCATGGCAATAGCTACAGGGGTTAGGAAGGTATAAGACAATGAAAAAATGTGACAACCAGGTTGACACTGACATTGGGCTTGCAGGCAGCATGGGTTGAATGTGCATATGCAGTTCCATGAGAGTAGCTACAGTGGTTAGGGAGATATAAGACGATGAAAAACTGAGACAACTAACTGCACGTAAATGTGACAACCAACTGCACATAAAATATCCAAGTAATTTCTCAGTAATTTAACCTTGACATTGGGCTTGCAGACAGCATGAGCTTGGTACGCAATGAAAGTATGGATGGTGTTTAATGTGTATATGCAATTCAGTGCCAATAGCAACAGTGGTAATTGAGATATAAGACAATGAAAAAACAGTGAAAAACAACTACATGTACAAAGTCATGTAAAAGCGTGACACACAGACAGACGGACATATGCAAAACATAATGCCCCCACTGACTATCATCAACAGGGGCGTATAAAATGCTTTCAATATTAACTTTTGTTTGAAGCTGAACTGCCCATCACTGATGGTAGTATTGTTCAGTATGAAAGTACCAGTAGTAAGTTAACACTTAACTCCATGATTAGATCACAGACACAGGGAGTTTTGACCATGGCAGAAACAGTAGAATTATATCAAAATTATACCATAATTATACCAAACAGAGAAGACTCTGATCCAACGGATCCTGAGCCATCTACTCTATGCCTACACTGTTTGCAAAGGCACAGAAATGCATATTTATGAAGCACATGTAAAGTGTTAATTTGCTGGATTGGTTATAAATAACCAATTGTGCAAACCCTAAGCAGAGGGCTCTTGACCAATGCGTTCTGGGTCTACTCTGTTTGCAAAAGCAGAGAAAGGCATATTTATGGAGTAAAGGGTTAATTTGCTGGATCGATTTTGATCAGAGGGCTCATCTGCAATGTTTAATAATGCCAGTTATTTCCAACTTGCAAAGGGATTGTGTCTGAACTGAAATACATTGTTTGCACAAATCACGTTAACACTTTCCAAGTTCAATATTCATGTAAGATATAATGACACTCTGACAGTATTTTAACCCTTTCCTCTTTCCTCTAATACACCTTTCTACGCCTCTGTGATAGTCACTTCTTGAAACCATTGTGCTAAATATAGCATTGGCTCCATGCTCTACTTATCACAGTGGTTTCTATACTACACAATTATAACTGTTTGCTTTTCTCTAGTAAATGCTCCTTTTCGGCAGTGTCATTCAAACAGGTTGGGTCTAATATTAGCTTATGGAGGCAATAGAGCAGATAACAAATAAAGCAGACCCTGATTAGACGGCTCCTACATGAACCGTCAGATCTGGCTGTACTCTATTTGCAAATGCATGAAAAGGTGCTTATATTGTCGAAAGCGTTAATACCTGTACTGAGAAGAACCATAGGTGCCATCTGATTACGGTCTGCTCTGCTTATTCTTAACATGATATAGATCTCACTCTACAGTTTTGTCAAAGCCAAAAATTCCTTTGAAACCTTTTCATCATAAAAATTCAACTAATTGATATTCATGATGTCCTTTATTCTTACATGAATACTGAACAGGGAAAGGGTTAAACAGGGAAATGGTTAATGAAACCAAAAATCAAACATACCATGTTGCTGATGCAGGTAAGGGCACCTGACCAGTTTTTGTTCCATTATTCTCTGTCTCAAAGGAGTAGCTTGACACGCTACCACTAATGTCTCTAATTTCAACATGTGCTTGGTTCATGCTTGATGACGAAAATGTCACTGCCATGCACGAGTCTGTTACAGATCTCTTCCTACGAGCAGTTGCTCCAAAAGATCTCGAGTCCAGAGGAAAGAATAATTCACTGTTGTACGTTTCAGTGGAAAGACCTCCATCTATAATATGGACAAAACTAATTAACCCTTCTCTAGCTGAATTTAAAATACATTTCTCCCTATTTACTCATGTCCTGTTGTATAATTACATTGTACATATATCTGCACTGTGTACAAGTATAGCGCTGTGCAATCACTGCTGTGGAGTGCACTGGT
Organism: Azorinus chamasolen; assembly: GCA_963576725.1. Classification (NCBI taxonomy): domain Eukaryota; kingdom Metazoa; phylum Mollusca; class Bivalvia; order Cardiida; family Solecurtidae; genus Azorinus; species Azorinus chamasolen. The sequence continues at coordinate 83,909,530 of OY755238.1, forward strand.
TGGACAACAAACTTGTAAATAGTGCAGACACTGATGAGACAGCTCCTGCAGGAGCTGTCTCATCTGGGCCTTCACTATTTACAGGTAGGTATACTGACGTGAATAGCAAGCGAAGAGTTAACCCTTTACTCCAAATATATACCAAACTAGACCCAGATCAGAGGGCTTTTATGGAAATTCAGTTAAGTTATATTGATTCTTTGCACGCTAGCGGCAAAACTGTGATTACTGATGCAAACAGTTTGGATCCAGATGAGACGCTGCATAATGTGCATGTGGCGACTCTCACGATGATCCAAACGGCTTGTCACCTTGTCTATATTTTTTCAAAGAAATGAGAGAGAATTTCTTTTAAGAATTGAAGTAGATGACAATTGTTAAAAACATTACTAAGCATGCAAAGATATCCTTATTTGTTACATGAGTATTGATACAGTAAACGGTTTTTACATGAATATTCATGGAGTAAAGGGTTAACCAATTCCCTCATATTGACACCTTTTGATGCCTCCGTAAACGCAACTTTTTGAAACCATTGTGATGAATATGGAAAAATAGTCAAACAGGGAGAGCCACACACGGAATGACACCGCATCAAACACCATCTAACGAGAAACGATAAAGCCACAAGACAAAACATAACAGGACGCATATCAAGACGAAACACATTAAACATTAAGCATATTAAAAAACAAAATTGACCGTAGGCTGAAAGCAGGAGTGCCGCCTTGGAACGGCCAGCAGCCAAAAGCAATAAAAAAAGGGCTACTGGGGGACTTGAACCTGGTTTATGGGTACCCAACCTCGTCCTTATCCCACTTTCACCAAAGTCAAAATGTAAATAAAATTCCCCCTCCAGACAACAACACAACATGCGTAACGATGTATGCCAAAATGAAAATGATTTGAAAATGAGCGTTATTAGAAGTAAACAAGCGACGTCATCATGTAAATGACGTCATAATTTAAAAGTACGGGAAAACTATTTGAAACACTTCTACTGCGACATTTAAAAGATCAATCGCAAGAAAATACAATTACCAGTGGATATTAATCATACACAACTGTTTTGTTTGAAAAAGAATAAACTTGACATCGTAGGCATGTACTCGATGACTATTCAGGTCAGAGCAGCTGTGGAGTAGTCATTTGGGGTACGACAGAACTAGCAAAATACAAATATCTAATTTCCTCCCTCCGTAAACGGGTTTCAGGGGGAATCTTCATAGAGTATTAAGCCTTTTCCGTCGTCGCACAAGTAAAGAGGAAAGCATAATGACCAACTGTAAAGGGGTCGACCACCAAGCATGTAGTGTGCTGCAATATAGAGGGGTCATATCCCTTTTTAATGAATTGTTTTATACGTTTGACAAACAAAGTATCAAAATAAGTATGTCCAATAATTTTTCGAAGTTTGTAAATGACATCACCGTAAAACTCCGGATGTGAAATACCTAACTTTAGAAAAGTACATAAATTACAATTGTATTTGCTGATGAGTAGAATATTACGGTGGTAAAATTTTGAAAATGTTTTACGAAGTTTGTCATATCTGTAGCCCTGTTTTAGTAGTTTTTCAGTGATAATAAGGTTACGATTGTTAAAATCATCAACAGAGGAACAAGCTCTAGCAAAACGAATAAGCTGAGAAATGTATACAGCATGTGCTCCATTTTATTTTTTTAATCCGTTCAAATTCTCTATTTATCAGAATGGTTTCAAAACTATACAATTCTAGATTTTTACTTTTTTCTAGTAAATACTCATTTTCAGCATATTTATTCAAAGCGATGGGTCTAAAAAGCCTATGAGGTAATGAGTCTAAGTATAGCCTATGGAATAATAGCTATTGTCTATATGGGACGGGAAAAGATGATTGACACATTTTGGTCTTTCACAATTTACTTCTCTCAATTCTCTCTTTGCGTACTACATTTAAACTCTATTAACCAACGTCTGTTCCCAAGCGACGTAACGTCACTTCCGTGTTATGTACACGTGACGTAAGGGGAGTTATCTCCAACATACTGGGGGCCACAAAAGGTAAAAATGTTAAATACACTAAATAAATACACTCAAATAACGAGATCTACATTAAATGCACTAGAAACTATATGTGTGGTATGACAGTGCACTTCATGTTGAAGAAATATTTTGAAATTTGGAGATTGCGGCGAGTCTACAATTAACATGAATAGAATATGTAACAGAATGAAATATAATCTGTTAATGCAATAATTTCATTCAAACGATTGTCTGTGTACATACATGTACGTTTAATAATGTCTCTGAGTTCTGCAACTATGGCGATAACGTATGTAAATGTAACACATTACTTGATCGTCTCTGTAAATTCACATTTGTTTGACTCAAAGTGCTTCAGAATTGTCGCACTCAAAATGAAGGGAGAACATGTAGCGCCAAATAGTATTGACTTGAATCTGTACTCTTCAAGGTCACTGTCTGGATTTGTAGGGTCACTAAGCCAGAAGAATCTGGTTGCGTCACGATCTTCTTCCTCAAGCCCTATGTTTAAAAAAGCTTTCTCTATGTCTGTAGTGCACGCGTATCTTTGACTACGAAATCTCAAAAGTATAGATGTGATTTCATTGAGACTTGGCGGGGTCTCGTTGAGACAATCGTTGAGACTTGGTGATCCATGGGAAGCTTTACAACTGCAATCGAAAACGATTCTAATCGGCTTAGTCGATGAATCCTTCTTCACAGAATGGTGGGGTATGTAATGTACTTTTGCTCTATTGTTTTCTCAATTTTTCAACCTTTTCGATGAAACCCCTTCTTTCTTGATCGGATAAAATGTCACCATACACTTTCAGCACTTCTGGATTCTTTCGTAGTCGGTTGATCACACTCAATGTTCGTTGCTTAGCAACTGTTTCATTTGTAGGCAATGTACCGTGTTCGTCTTTCCACGGCAACTTTGCGTGATATTTTCCATCCCTGTGTGAAATACTGGACTTTTGATAATTGAGCATGTAATTATCAGTATTGATTTCATTTTCATCAATACCGAGTGTCTCAATTTCCCAGAATCTTTCCAAATTTATCTCTTCTCTTTCGTGTGACGTCAAAATGTGCATCATCGACGTCAGCATAGGTGTCGGCGTCGGCATCGGCGGCATTGACGCGTATCCACGTGTTGGTCCAGATAAGAGGTATCCTATTTTTGACTGCATCGCTGTCGGTCCGTTACCTCTCACCACGTGGTCTTGAACAATATTCCAGTAAGAGTCTGCACCGACCAAAACTGAAATTTCAAATTTTCCCTCTTCCAAGAAAGGATGCGCTAACTTCAATCCGGATAAGTGTTTTGAATTCTGCGGAGTAAGTTCATAGGTTTGAATCGGTGCGGCTATTTCCGGGACTATGAGGACATTTAGAGGGATTTCTTCATTTTCCGTTTGAATACTAACAACTGTTGTATCTAAATTTCTCACCCTCTGTGCGTTTTCTCCAAAGCCTGAAATTTGTAACGTTTCACTACCCGTTCTATTTAGTTGAAGCATGTTCGCCATTTTTTCTGTCACGAATGAGCGTTGGGCTCCCTCATCGAAAAGAATGTTTCCATTAACACATGTGGTTTGTGAGCTGACCGGTGCTATTGCCGTCTTCAGTAGAACCTGTCCCTGGGGCAGATTGAAAGATGAATGCAAAACGCTGGTCCCCGAGTCCTTTGCGTTGTGATTTTGTGCACCAGAAGTACTGGCACGTGCTTGATTTCGTGTTGTCTGTGAGCGCGTCCTTGCATAGACTGGAATGATGTTTTCTGTTGCATGTTCTACACTTACTTTTCGATTTGCAGTCTAATATTCGGTGATGTCCAAGGCAGTTGAAACACAGCTTGTCACGTTTCACAATCTCTATACGCGCATCATAGTTGGAATATGCCTTGCATTCTGTTGTATGATGTGATCCTTTGCAAAAGATACATACATTCGTGTTGTGCGCGGGTCTGTAAAATTCCACTTGTTTGTGTTTATCGCCTGTTTTTGATGACTCAGAACGTGCAAAAATGCTGCTGTAGGTATAACGTTTGACACGTTTCCGATCGGTTTGCCGACTTCTAAAATGTGCAATTCCTTTCGCAGACCTGCACGAAGTTCAGTGAGTGTCCAGCTCGAACTTACATGTTCTCTGACCAAATTCTGTCGTACTTCTGCGGGCAGTTTATTCATTAATACGGTGACGAGTAGAGATCCGTACGTAGATTCTGGTTGTCCGAGGGATTCTAATCCGTGAATGTAAATTTCTAATTTGTCATGAAAATCACGCAAACTTCCTGCGGAGCACGAAGGCGCGGGTAAATCTAACAGAGTTTGCATATATGTTTGAATGATTCTGTCTTTCTGACCGTATCTTTCATGTAAAAGTTCAACTGCTTTCTCATAGTTTGTATTTGTTAGGGCAAACCCGGATACTGTCTGTAATTGTTCATTTTGCAATAATGATTTCATGTAATTGAATTTTTGCGCATTCGTGAGGGATTGATTTGCATGTACAGCTGATTCGTAAGAATCCCAGAAAGCATTCCATTTCATGATGTCTCCGTAGAATTTTGGAAGTTCTAACTTGGGCAGTTTACTATAAGATCAGCTTGAAAGCGTGGTATTCTGGGGAGTGAGTATGGGGCCACGCATTTCCATGTGAGTTGAAGACATTGCGGTTTGAGAGTGAGACTCGTCTTGGACAGCTGCTGAGTGAGTCTGTGCATAACTGGTCAAACTAGATACATTTACTACATTTGAATTGCGATTGAAATTGGAATATTTTAAATTAGCAAAGTCTCTGATATTTCGAATTGTCACCTGTAGTTTTAAGCTGTATTCTGCCGTTTCGCAAATCTCCGCTTCTATCTCCTGCTCCTCTTTAAGTTCATCTAGTATCTTGTTGTTGAGTTCATCTATTATTTTAACGCTGTTCTCTAAATTTTCTGCAATTTGTGTTACCTCATTAAAGCTGTTTTCTTCAGTGTTCATCTGCTTAATTTCTTCAAATCTAGTGATCAGCCTCGCCGCGGCACTCTTGTGGCCAACACGTATGTACTTTGACTTCATTTTCCCGTTTAGTCACGGCACCAAATGTCTATATGGGACGGGAATAGATGATTGACACGTCTTCTTCTTTCACAATTTACAACTCTCAGTTCTCTCTTTGCGTACTACATTCAAACTCTATTAATCAACGTCTGTTCCCAAGCGACGTAACGTCACTTCCGTGTTATGCACATGTGACGTAAGGAGCGTTATCTCCAACAGCTATAGACAACAGATGTACAGATTAACCCTTACCTTCATATATATATATGCCTTTTCATGCCATTGCAAACAGAGAAGACATAGATCAGACATTTCCTATGGGAGCTGTCTGATCAGTGTCTGCTCTGTTTGCTTATGCTATACTATAGATCTGATTCTAAAGTTTCTGCCTGTGCAAAAACTTCCTGTGTGCATATGTCATAATAAAAATTGAGCTAATAACTATTAATGATGTCATTATTTCTTACATGAATATCAAACAGGGATATGGTTAAACAGTTACCTAAATCTCTTACTTCTCAGCCTAATCCTGTTGTTGGTACTCGTTATAATCAAGTCAAGAAACAATGGGCAAGTCTACAGAACCTTCCCCCAAATGAATACTCTTGTAAGAAATAATGATGTCATGGATATCATTTGATTCATCTGTTAGAATAGCACATGCACACAGTATGTTTTTGGCCATAGCAGAAACTGTAAAATCAAATCTAAATCATGAGCAAACAGAGCAGACCCTATCAGACTGCTCCTATGCTACTCTGTTTGCAAAGGCGTATTTATGTAGTAAAGGGTTAATACTTACAAGACAGAGTTTGATGGGGAAGCGTTAACCCTTTACTTCATAAATATACCTTTCATTACCTTTACAAACAGAGCTCACTTCATTTGTTCACCAAGCCATTGTAAATTTTTTATTGATATTCAGAAGATTATTTCTTACATTACTGGGTCCATGCTTATAAAACTTTTAGTTGAGTCTGAGTACGTTCTCAGGCTTTTGATTGGTCAGATTTGAGCCTCTGGCTCAAATCTGACCAATCAAAAGCTTGAGAACTCAAATCTGACCAATCAAAAGCTTGAGAACGAAACTCAGACTCAACTAAAAGCTTTATAAGCATTGACCCTGATCATGTAGTACTGGGTTAACTATTTCCCCTTTCAGTATTCATGTAAGATATCATGACATTATGTATATTTATTAGTTCATTTTATTTCACTATTCACAGAATTGTTTATACTCTGACAAAAACTGAAGAACCAGATCTATATCATGTCAAAATCAAACAGAGTAGACCCTGATCAGACGGCGCCTATAGGAGCCATCTGGCCTGGATCTACTCCGTTTGCAAATGCTAAAATATACATTTATATGAAGGAAAGGGTTACGAGAAGGAGATAACAGGATTATAGATTATATGGTATCTAAAATGATTTCTCAGGACATATTGTATGTTGCATGTAGTCATTAGCATAATTTGAAAGGGGCATGTCTAACCTTTTACTCCATGAATATTCATGTAAAAGATAATGACATTATGGACAATAATTAGATAAACTTTTAACCCTTCTCTTGCTGAATTTTAAAATACATTTCTCCTTCTTTACCCATGCTCTGTTGTATAATTACATATATCTTCACTGTGTAAAAGTATATCGTTGGGCAATCACTGCTGTGGAGTGCACTGGTTGCACAATCAACTTGAAAATAGTGCAGACCCTGATGAGACAGCTCCTGCAGGAGCTATCTCATCTGGGTCTTCACTATTTACCGGTAGGTATACTGACGTGATTAGCAAGCGAATGGTTAAAATACCACACAAAGGAAGTTATAGCCATAACATAAACTACAGAATCATATTATACAAACAGGAAAGAACCTGATCAAACTGTCCAATAGGAGCCATCTAAATTTGGTCTACTCAGTTTGTATTTATGGAGAAAAGGGTTAATACATACTAACAGTTTGGAGGCCAAAGATTTCTCCTTTACTCCACTGATATGCCATAGATATACACATTACTTTTACAAACAGAGTACACCCAGACCAGTCTGGTCAAGGTCTACTATAATGTATATGCAATCTCACATACCCAACGCCACCACATTTTCAGAGAAAACAAGATGTGTTTATGAAACACTATGTCCCCGATTTGACCTTAGACCCCTAAAATATTTGCATCCATAAGTTGCACATGCATGCCAAGTTTGAAATATGTATGTGCATTGTGCAATGGCTACAAAATTATCATCAATATTAAAGCTGTCCACAAACAAACAGACACACAGACAGGGCAAAAATAATATGACCCACCCCCTTTGATCGAGAGGGCATAAAAAGTAGTTATCTATAAAAGATTCCTCTGCAAATCAAACTCATCCAAGCTTTTATTCATGTCAATTCTTAAAATAAATTTGAGACAAATTGGACTAGAAATAAACGTGCTAGATGAGCAATTAATATTATGATACACAGGGGGATTGATAAACAGACGGGTAAAAAACTATATTCATTGTATCTCATGCAAATGTGATGCATACGGTATGAAAACATTGTTCTGATTCTACAGTTCTGCCATAGCAAAATCTTACTGTGTTTATATGCTACGGTAAAAAAGGAAACTTATTCATACTTAATTATTCATGATGTCATTAAATCTTACATGAATATTGATTGAGAAATTAGGTTAAGACAACTTACTCTCATTTAGCCACCAATCGTTCTTGTTGTATATGTAACCACAGTCATTCTCATGAAACTCACATGGGATGGAAGGAACTGCAAAATACGAAACAGGACATACCTGAGAGTGGTATAGAGTTGAACCTGTCCTAAGCAGCCATTCATTTAATAAACATATGAGTGTTAAACCGCAGGTGATTGCTTAGTGAAAGGCAAAATGGGCTTTCTGTATTGGTTTCGTTTTGCTTTAAACTACCTGACCTGCCTTACAGAACCATGAATTTAGAACACGTTTTTATGGCCGCTTATCCCATTTCTGCATATTGACACGATCTGACACCACTGTAAAAGTCACATGTGAAACTACTGTGATAAATAGAGCATTTGCTCCATAGGAGTCTGCACTGTTTGCATTGAAAGTCCTCTAGCAAGTTACCTTCTCTTGCTGAATTGTAAAATACATGTCTCCTTCTTTACCCATGCCCTGTTGTATAATTGCATATATATCCACTGTGTGCAAGTATTTCGCTGTGCAATCACTGCTGTGGAGTGCACTGGTTGCACAATCAACTTGTAAATAGTGCAGACCCTGATGAGACAGCTCCTGCAGGAGCTGTCTCATCTGGGTCGTCACTATTTACAAGTAGGTATATTGACGTGAATAGCAAGCGAAGGGTTAAACCTTAAAGTTTGCATTAGCTGACAGAGGAGAAAGAGATCAGATGGAACATGTAGGAGTTGTCTGATCAAAGTCAGTTTTGATTGCTTCTATTTTACCAGGGTAGTAGCTGAATCCAAATGAACAGAAAATCACAGAACTGGAATAGGAATAAACTATGCACAACCAGGCATAGCGCTGATCAATCCTATGAAGTTTCATGAAAATCCAATAGAAGATTGTTGGGGAAACACCGGACCAACTTTTCCATGTAAAATTTAAAAGTCTCATAACTCTGCAGGAAATCATCAAATAGGAAAAGGAATAAGATATGCACAACTAGGCATGATGCTAATCAATTCCATAAAATTTAATGAATATCCAATTAAAGGTTTTGGAGTAGCACTGCAAACAAAATTTCCATGTAAATATTTCAAAGTCCCATAACTCTGCAGAAAATGGAAGGAAATGATTCCAATATTATTGAAGCCCGAGTCATGATACTTGTGCATAACACTTCCTTCCATCATGCTCTTTCCGTACATGAAATAACATTCCAAAAGCATCAGTACAGCAGGGGTTATTGATTGCACAAAAAATGTAACAAAGGAAATAACTCCAAAAGTATTGAAGCTAGAGTTATTGCTCTTATACATGACACTTCTTCTCATCATGCTCTGTCAATATATGAAGTTTCCATCAATTGGCATTAGCCATGTAGGAGTTATCGTCCGGTCAAGAAAAAGTGAATAATTGACATGACCTTGAATTGTGACCTTGACCTTTGAAGAATGTGCCTGAATCCTGCTGTCTGCGCATCGCCTTGTTATTGAGAACATTTGTGCCACAGCATTTTGAAATCCTCCCAAGGTTTAAGAGATATGGAGAGGACACGAGGGGTATGGCTAAAAACATTTGACCTTGAATTGTGACCTTGACCTTTGTCCCACGTGCCTGAATCGAACGCTCTGCATATTGTCTTGTTGAGTCAAAAATTGTGCCAAAGCATTTTGAAATCCTTCCAATGTTTGTGAGAGATATGGTACCGACACGAATGTGACAGACAGACGGACGGACAACTCAACCAAAAACAATATGTCTCCCCCTTATAAATGAGGGAGACATAGTGAACTTGGTATAGCTCAGCTATGTAGCATAGTATTTTGTCAGGACTCAACACTCAGATTGTATATTTGAAAAGAAACAGAACAAAACCCTTTATTCTGAATTGATGTACATGTATAGTATACAGACTGGTTTGTAAAAGAGAATCAGAGGTCCAGATAAGATGCGTAATTTTTCATGAATGACTTCTTCATTTCTCCACCAAACCCTACATGTATGTTGTGACCACTCTTTAAAGAATTGTCCTGAAGAGGCACCTGTTTCGTAGAGGGTTTGGTGGAGAAATGACACCTTTAGTAGTTGAGAATGCACCTTCATCTGTAGATCTGGAGAATTCACACAGCAACATATTGACAAGAAATGTGCATTTGATATCATTTCATTGACCTACTGCATTCTCCCCAACAAACACCCCACTCTAAAAAATAGCCTTTTAAAATTGAAGGGTGGGGGGGGGGGGGTATATAGGGCGGACAAAAGATAAATAAAACAACTTATAAAACTCGGTATAATGCCACATTCCCTCCAACAGACTCATATATAACAGTCCCATCTTGAAACCATTGTGACAAAAAGAGCATTTGCTCCTATGGAGCAAATGCTCTATTTATCATAATGGTTTAAAACCTACACAATTCTAAAATTATCATTTTATATAGTAATGCTCCTTTTCAGTAGATTTATTCAAATCGGTTGGGTCTAAAACAGTCTAGGAGGGAATGAATTATTTTGTTTGTTTTTGTTTGTTTACTGTTTTTGTTTTGGGCGGGGGTTACTAAGTAAGAATCAAACAAATTTAAACTCTGTATAATAGCCATTAGATAAAGAAAAAAAGGTAGTAACTTAATACAGACTTAAAGCAATGCAGAAAGCTTCTCACAGAGATTTCCACATTGCTTTCATTCTGCAGAAAGCTTCTCACAGAGATTTCCACATTGCTTTCATTCTGCATAACCCAATCACCTGTGTACAAAATGCAAGAAGTTCCTTTTTAAAACTGTTAAGCCCCAGCATTGTTTACTAGAGATAATATTGTAATACATGTACAAAGAGAAACTGACTGTAAAAATACATACCAACACAGTCACTATTCCAACTTTGCATATTATCAACTGCAAAGTCACCATGCTGTGCTGAACCTCTTTCTGCTTGAATCGCGATCTGACCTTGAATATCAGGGGGATAATAAAAGCAGTCTGAGTACTGCCACATCCCCGTGGCTCCACCCTCATTGGTTACAGACTCGACAGTACTCATCTCACCATTGTGTGTGTGGTATGTTGACAGTTGTCCACTGTCCTTGTTGTTCATATAGTACATAAACTGGTAACTGGGCCAGTCACCCTCTGTGTCTCCATCTTGGTAAACATTGAATGACAACGTGGACTGATCACCTGGGAGACCCAGAGAGCTGTCTACAGACATAAATAACCCTGAAATAAGATGTCTAACAGTTAACCATTTCCTCCATGAATATTCATGTAAGAAATAATGATGTCATGAATATTAATTAGATTAATTTGTTATAACAGCACATGGACTCTGGAATTTTTTACCATTGTCAGAAACTGTAGAATCATAATATCTATATTATATTATAAGCAACCTGGGCAGACCCTGATCAGACGGCTCCTATAGGAGCCATCCGATTTGGTTCTTCTCTGTTTACAAAGGCGTAGAAAGGTATATTTATATGGAGTAAAGGGTTAACCCTTTCCTAGTACAAATGCCTTTTCTACCGTTGTTCAGAGCTATCTGTATGATTGTTCCTATTCATTTCTAGAATACAGTAAAACTTAGATTATCCGAACACTAAAATACGTATTATTATCGATCTTTAAGACAGGTGGCCGCTTAATGCATGGTGAAAGTCATGCAGAAAGCTCCTAGAGGAGCTTTCTGCATGACTTTCACCATGCATTAAGCAGCCACCTGCCTAAAAGGGTCTAAATTCTTCTACACCGAAAATTCGAATAATCGAGGTTTTACTGTATATGAAACTGACGAGATTAACACAAATCTCAACACTGAAGCTGGTGGCTTTGCATAGTGTGACACTAAGACTGTAATGTTTGGATGTGACTTTTGCAGACGTAAAAAGGCATCAATATGAGGAATGGATTAAACAATTATGAAGTTTTTTAACACCTTTGGCCAGAGTAGACTGAGATGGGTTCTTGTAGGAGTTGTCTGACAAGGGTCTACTTTGCTTGCCTATGGAATTATACTATATCTGACTCTACAGTTTCTACCAATACCAAAACTCCTGTGTGCATAGACATTTTGTTATCATAAAAGTTAAACTAATAAATACTTATGATGACATTATTTCTTAAATGCGACACGGAAAGGGTAATTCTTTTTGATATACAGTAAAACCCCGCTAATGCGACCACCAAAAGGGGCACAATTCTGGGTGGCTGAGGCAGGTAGTAGCTTAATGCAGGACGAAAGTTATGCAGAAAGCTCCTATAGGAGCTTTCTGCATAACTTTCGTCCTGCATTAAGCAACCACCTGCTTTAGACGACATCAGTGTCTGTTTATTAAGTGGTCGCATTAGCGGGGTTTCACTGTATCTGATCCGTTGGTCATGAACGAAACTATAGTATCAGATCTATATCAGGGTTGTAGATGGATCTAGATGTAATGGATGCATTGTGGCTATAGGGGTCCTGCGGTAAATGCCTTATTTATTACAAATAGTTTAAAAAGGTGACTTGTACAGAGGCATCAAATGAGGATATAGGTTAAAGCTTACATGCATAGACAGAACATCTGTCAAAGTCTACTCCACCCCCACCCCTTTTTTTAATTTTTATTCTCTTTTGGCCATAATAATGTTTGCACCTTTTATGTTGATGTTTACACATGTGCATAGGTGCATATCGCTAGCTAGGTCCCTATATATTATTCTATAAGCAACGGGATTGCTCTTCATCAGCCTGCTCCTGTAGGAACACAATACCATGGTCTGCTCAGTTTGCTGATGAAATAATATAGATCGGATTCTACAGTTTCTCCCATGACCAAAATATCCTGTCTTAATATGCCATTATAAAACATCATAATGGTCACAATGTCATTATTTCTGAAATTAATTATTCAAGGGGTTTAACAGTAACAAACAAGTTCTAAACTTTCTAAATACAGACAAGAGTGGGGTTATAATTATGCTCCCAATGTGTGTGTGAGTGGGGTGTACATGTGTGGGGATAAGGGGCGGTATAGTAAATACATAAATATACATGTATCACTTTTTTCTGAATACTCCTTTTATATAATAACTCTAAACTGACCATCAGCTCTAACATCAGCCAAACAGAGCTACCAGCAAATAACCCTGACCATCAGCTCTTAAACATCAGCCAAACAGAGCTAGCAACCAGCAAATAACTCTGACCATCAGCTCTAACATGAGCCAAACAGAGCTAGCAACCAGCAAATAACTCTGACCATCAGCTCTAACATCAGCCAAACAGAGCTAGAAACCAGCAAAAATAACACATTAACCCATAACTGCGTATATAAACATCATTCTGCACAATTGCAAACGGAAAAGACCCAGATCCGACTGCTCCTGTAGGAGCCATCTGGTCCGGGTCTGTTCTGCCTGCTTTGCTTATGAACTTATAATAGATATGACCACTACAAAAATGTCTTGTATATATAATTATGTCATTATAAAAATAAATTCACAATGGCATCATTTCTTACATGAATATTCAACAGGGAATGTGTTAACCCTTTCCTCCATAAATAATCATGTAAACAAGAGCTGTCACAGTCACGTGACAAATGCCCCCAAAACTTGTACCCTGTGACCTTGATCTTTGACCCATGGACCAGGGAGTTAAATGCGACACATAGTCTTTGTGGATGAACATTTGTGCCAGTTTATTTTGAAATCAATTCACAGATAAAAAACGTTAGAGAAGGGACACGAAATTTTGGACAGGTGGATGGAAGGACGGACGGAAGGACGGACAAATGCGATTACTATATGTCCGTAATAGGGGGCATACAAATTATGATGCCATGACTATTAATTAGATAAAATTTCTATAATAGCACATGGACACAGAAATGTTTAACCATGGCAGAAACTATAGAATTATAACTACATGTTTATTATATTAGAAGCAAACAGAGCAGACCCTGATCAGATGGCTCCACTACTCTGTTTATTATAATGCAAAGGCAAAGAAAGGCGTATTTATGGAGTAAAAGGTTCAAAAGGATTCACAAGTAACAGAGTAGACCGAGATCAGATAACTCCTGTAGGGGCCGTCTGATAGGGGTCTGGTCTGATTAATCCCTGGAATTATATACATGTATACCTGATCAACCTTTCAGTTTCATTTGCACATTAAGCTAATTACTATTCAAACATATATCATTTCTTACATTAAATATCCATTAACCCTTTCCTTCATAAATATGCATTTCTACGCACCCGTAAAATCACCAATTGAAACCATGTAATAAATAAAGCATTTGCTCCCATAGAAGCAAATGCTCTATTTATCACAATGGTTTCAAACTACAAAATTTTAAAATTGTCCTTTTCTCTAGTTTATGCTCCTTTTCGGTACATTTATTGAAAGAGGTTGGATCTAAAATTAGCGTAGGAGGGAAATGGGTTTAATAAAGTATTTAGGTTCTTACCATCAGGTTTAAAGTCAGCATCGGCTGGCAACCCCCCAATGCCCGAGGCCCTTGTATGCAGTCTCCACTGGTACCCAGTCTCAGAGCTTGTGTCATAATTACATAGGATAGGCTGGTCAAAAGTACAATTCATGTCTGCTATTCCCACTGAAAATAGAAACAATAATTAAAAATACATGTATTTACCCTAAATATCTCCTTTCAGCCTGTAAGTAAACTTTAACCTTCTTCATTGAATCACATTTTTAACTCATTTGCAAACAGAACAGACCCAGATCAGATGACTGCTGGAGGATGTAGGATCTTGGTTGGGTGTAAAAAGGCATATGTATGGAGGAAAGGGATAAGGTGATATAATATTAGATTTCTCAATGTCTTCCTTTGTAAGATAAATATTAACTCTTTCCCTCACACAAATGTTTTTTTTATATTTTTGCAAACAGAGTAGACCCCGATCAGACAGCTTCTGTAACAGATATGACTCAACAGTTTCGACCAATACCAAACTAGCCTTTGTACTTTAGCCGTTATAAAAAAATCACTAATAAATACACATGAATACACAACAGGGAAGAGGAATCCGAATGTTTCCAAAGATTAATATGATTAACCCTTTACTCAATAAATATTTTATGAAATAATCAGTGTATGTATGAGAATCAAATAGCTGGATGTCGCATAAATGCATACAACAAATAGTGCAGTCGCAGATCAGATGCCGCCTTTTTCAAGGCGGCGTCTGATCAGGGACTTCACTTTTTGTCTCAATCTCTATTTCAATATCTTTATTTTATTCCTTTGAAATTTGTATTCATTTATCTCATTTCCTTATTTTACCAAATGCTTTAACAAACTTGGATTGCATACGACAATTAGAAATTTGGTGCCGAAAGGATTAAGCATAAGATCAAAAAAGTTTTGATCTTAGCAGAAACTGTACAAAACCAAATACTCATGTGTACATAAGCTATTATAAAATATCTGCTAACAAATATTCATGGAGTCATTATGTCTTTTATGAATATTGAACAGGTAATGTATTAAAACATCAAATGAACACAAAATGTATGGCTATAACAGAACATGTTGAATCGGATTAATATTATTTTATAAGCAAATCAGATGGCTCCTCTAGAAACTGATCTGGGTCTACACTGTTTGCAAAAGTGGTGAAAGGTGTTATTTGAAATAATGGGTTAAAATGCCAAAAGAATAAGTCTCAGAAATTGTTCGTACCTATACATGAACGTCGCTGAAATTCTATGTCATCTATAGCAATGTAGTCTTTGAGTGATATGTCCCTTGTGCTGGCTTTGAAAGTAACGGTAACATTGTCTCCTATATTCGCATTTGTATCTATCGGGATTTGTGTTTCTAACCAATATTCGTCTGGATGTTGTCCTGTTGCTGGCAAAATATATGCGCTTGAAGTTGAATCTGTATCTACTATCACTTGCAGTTGAGGGGTTTCATATTCTGTTGCGCTGGCATAGTAGACTGATATG
This sequence comes from Azorinus chamasolen, assembly GCA_963576725.1. Lineage (NCBI taxonomy): Eukaryota > Metazoa > Mollusca > Bivalvia > Cardiida > Solecurtidae > Azorinus > Azorinus chamasolen. The sequence goes on from OY755238.1 coordinate 83,925,221, forward strand.
CACCGGTAAACACCATCAAATTCAAATGCTGGTAAAGCAAACGATGCTGATTCATCACCAGAAGCTGGATCTGTTAGATCAACCAGTTGGATGACATGACCTGAAAATGAATAAATTATGTTCAACACTTAAAGTCATGAATATTTTATAAAATAATTGTATGACTTTATGAATATTCATTAACTGAAGTGTTATAATGATCAAAGAAACACGGAAGTTAATTTTCAGAAACAGTTTAACCGTTTACTCTATGAATATTCATGGTAAGAAATAACAGCATCATGAATATTAAGTACAGTGAAACCCCGCTAAATCGACCACTTAACAAACAGCCACTGATGTCGTCTAAAGCAGGTGGTTGCTTAATGCAGGACGAAAGTTATGCAGAAAGCTCCTATAGGAGCTTTCTGCATAACTTTCGTCCTGCATTAAGCTACCACCTGCCTCAGCCACCCAGAATTGTGCCCCTTTTTGGTGGTCACATTAGCGGGGTTTTACTGTATATTAATTATAAAACATATACAGAAAAATATAAACAGAAAGCTCCTACAGGAGCTGCATTGCTTCCTGCATTATGCAGGTGGTGGTGGTCTAGTGGTAACACGCGTGACTATCAGTCCGGAGATCCGGTGCTACAATCCCCGGTCCCTTCCGGAAATTTCAGAGACGCTTTTCCGTGTCTCCCACCCGCATATCCTCTCCACCAAGGGGTTAAAATGGGTACCTGTGAGGGTCACTTGCCGGTACTGCGGCTGCATGATTGCGCCATATGTTAGCAGTGCTCAATATTGAAGGCCAATGACTCAATGACCAGGGGGGTGGGGGGTAAATGTACAGTCGGTTGAGCGGTCATTCGGACTGAAAGTAGACTATAACCAGGTACTTTACTTTAAAAGTGTCTAAAATAATCAAAAGTTGGGAAACAAGTCCTACAGACTCTAAATAAGACCTCTTTTAAATGGTCACTTAAGACAGGTTCTACTGTATGTATATACACACCCTGCTGTGAGGTGTGGTCTCCAATATCTGCTAATTGGCTATCAGCACTGCCGGTAATGGACCAGAAATAGTTGTTTGTTGTCGAATGTATTTCAAGATTACACGAACTCTCAAATGCACAGGAGCTAGGATCTGCAAATGAAAGATTAACCCTTCGCTGGCTATTCATGTCAATATACCTACCTGTAAATAGTGAAGACCCAGATGAGACAGCTCCTGAAGGTGAAATGTATTTTAAAATTCAGCAAGAGAAGGGTTATAGGTGTTTAGCTACAAAACAATCATGAAAAATTTCATTTCTTTTATTTATGCATTAATGAATAACCAATAATATATCCTCATTGAATAAATTTACTGAAAAGGAAAAGTTACTAGAGACTATAAAATTGCATCTGCAAGACACAGCGATGCCCCCTGTTGTGGTGCATGCCTAGCCGCACGAAACATTCCTAAGCCATCTGACATTGACTTTGGGCTCGCGGGCAGCATGGGCTGGGTGGGCAATGAAAGTATGGGTGGTGTTCAATGTGTATATGCAATTCCATGCCAATAGCTATAGTGGTTAGCTGGCAGTATCGGCTGGGTGTACAATGAAAATATCGTTGGTGTTCAATGTGTATATGCAATATAAGACAATGAAAAACTGTGACAGCCAACTGCACGTAAATGTGACAACCAACTGCACATAACATTTCCAAGTCATTTGTCCTTGACCTTGGGCTTGTGGGCACCATGGGTGGGGTGCCAAATGATAGCACAGATGGTGATTAATGTGTATGTGAATTTCCATGTGTATAAGTGTAGAATTGACTGACATAATACTTGAAAAACTGTGACAACCAACTGCACCTAAAAGCATGACACACGGATAGACAGACGGACGAACATGTGCAAAACATTATACCCCCGGGCTATCTAAAACAAATAAAAATATGCAGTCAAATGTAATAAATAAAGCATTAATTTTGCCCCCATGGAGCAAAAGCTCCATTTATCACAATTGTTTCAAAAAGTGACTTAACAGAGGCATTTCAATATGAGGGAATGGGTAATAGGGTAGAATCAGACAAGGGGGCTCATGGTGAAACCTCATATCAGGGTCTGTTTGCTTCCATATAGGGCAATTTCGAAAATTTCCCCCAATGAACTGTATATTTAACATTAGCTTTAACTTAATTTAAATGTCTTTTCACACCTATATAAACTGATTAGACCAGATCAGATGGCTCCGGTAGGAACAGTATGATCAGGCTCTGCCTCGATTGTTTATGAAAATATAACAGCAGTTTTAATATGTAACCACCACGAAATGATCATTACTGAATACCCTGATGTTATTTGCTGATGTACAAGCCCTTTCCCTGTTCTATGTTTATTCCAAATTTCAATACCCACTGAGTACATGTATTCATGGACAAAATAGTTATAATGAAATATGGAAGGTGGAACAGAGAGTAAACAAACAGATCTATCAAATTCCATTAGCGAACAGAGCAGACTCTGATCAGACGGATCCTATAGGATCTGTCTGATCTGGGTCTACTCTGTTTGGAAATGTGTAAAAACACGTTTATAAGAAGGAGACGGTTAGCATTTATTTGGGTTGTGTTTTAGTCTTGTAACTATTCGAAATAGGCTTATAATATTTTGTTTTTACAACAAAACATTATAAGTATGGGAGAAACGGGTTTACATGTATTTTGTATCTCAGAGACACAATTTCAGACTGATAAGCCTCATAATAATAATTGAATATTATCAATATGTCCAATAATATGTTGAATGATTTTATTGGAAATGTGCTTTCATTGTAGTGGTTGCCACTTTAATGCATTTCAAAACAGAGTAGACACAGATCAGAATGCTCCTATAATGAATGAATGAATGGGAGTCATCTGTCAGATCAGGTCTGCTCTGCCTGCATTTGATATACAGTGAAACCTCGGAATTCCGGAGCTCCGGAATTCCGAAATCCGCGGAATTCCAAACGTTCCGTTTGGTCCCGATTTTTTTTCTTCTTATTTTAACTATGGGAAAGTTTCAGAAATCCGGAAACTCAGAATTCCGAATTCCGAACGATTTTTTCGTCCGAAATTGTTTAATTGCGCTTAAATGTAACCCGGAATTCTGAACGCTTACTGTACTTGAGAATGTTAGGGCTGGCATGCGCATCTATTTTTAGCGGCTATGTTACCACAACTCTAAATGGTACATACACACAATAAAGCGTGTGCGGTAGTCGTGTCAACTGGTGTTTGTTTAAGCCCCAATTATCTTCGAAGAATCATTAGGTGTTTGATGCGGCTGTTGATTTAAATGGATTAAAAGATGGGCTGTGGCGATCGACTGCAGTAAGACCTCTTTAATGTCCAAATTATGTCCTAATTTTGTGGAATAAAGAGCGGTCTCTTTTGTGCGGCGACTTTTGTTTTACACACGGTGGGCTGACTGACAAAAAAATTCTTAAATCTCGTTTGGTAATTTTGCAAACTAAGGTCGCGAGTAATCCCTAATTGTTCCAAATGTAATAAATGATACAGTTTCTCAAATTGTTCACCATTCTCGCTCATTCTAGACTATATTCTACATCGTAAAGAAAAGTTCTAGTTAAGATCACGATCATGTCTGAACCGCCGAGTAAGCGTAGACGGGTTGACTTAACCCTTGACATTAAAGTTCAGTTCAACTATTATTTACATTGGTGTTGCTTCTTCAAAGTAGAAAGCTTTAAAGAAACAAGTCCATTGCAAATACTTTGTGAGCAAAATCTACCCTTTAATGTCATGCAATATCAGCAATCAACATTTTGATCACATCAACCTTACTTAGCATAATTGTGGTCGAAACATTTAACTACATGAGAAACCTCAGAAATCCGAAATCCTCAGAAATCCGAACTTTTCATTTGGTCTGGAAGGGGTTCGGATTTCCGAGGTTTCACTGTAATATAATATAATATATCTGACTCTACTATTTTTACCAATAGTGTTAACCCTTTCCCTCTTATAAACGCTTAAGCAAAGAGAGTAGACCTAGAGCAGGAGCGATTAATTGTTTGTATAATATAATAAATATGACTCAGTTTTTACAGTTTTTTAACATTACCAAAACATCCTGTGTACATTTGCCAATATAAAAATTCAGCTAATACATTTTCATAATGTAATAATAATGTACTTATATATTCATGGTGAAAAGGGTTAATGTGAAAGCACTGTAAGATATTTGCTATATGGAACCATCATTAACCCATTTCCCCTCATATAAATAAACAGGAGTTCAGCATACGGTACATAATACGCCCACTTCCAAACTTTCTCCGATTCAACATGCCTTATAAGTGTTGACAGTTTCTAATCTGTGCTTCAGATCTTGATTTCCATATTAAGGTGATACTATTTTTTAAAAAAAATGAAGCAAATATCTAATTAAATAAAAAAGTTACAGCTAATCCTCATATTTGCAGATTTTTGTAAAGTGCAACGGCCATAACTCTGTAAAGACAAACTGAATGAAATTCGAAATAAACTCAGCTTCAGATTTTGTTGCTTAAAACATTTGTTTCATTTATATCATTTAACTAGTTTTCCCAGAAAACAACAGACAAACTAAATGTTGACAGACAAACAAAGCAACGAACACACAAGGTTCAAGGACCATAACTTTAGAATAAATGACTTATCGAAACTCCACAATATATGTGAAAATTCATATTAAGGTTTAACCATATAAAAAAATTGAAGTCAATATCATTCCAAATGAAAAAGTTATGGCCATCCTCATATTTGCATAGATTTGCCTTATTTCTTTTAAGTACATAGGCTATAACTCAAAAACAACAGAACAAATGAACCTCAGAATTGACTTAGCTTTAGGTCTTGATGCATTAAACATGTGTCTGAAGTTTCATTAATATCTGTCCAATAGTTTTCCCATAAAACAGCGGACAAACTATATGCATATATTTGTATTACATGTATTTATTAAGTAAAAGGGTCATAACTCTAAAACGACAACTCAAATGAAGCTTAGAATCGACTCAGCTTCAGATCTTGATGCATTAAAGATCTGTGTGAAGTTTCATTAATATCTCTCAAATAGTTGTCCCAGAAAAAAGCGGACAAACTATTTGCATGTATTTGCATTATTTTTTAAGGACAAGGGCCATAACTCTGAAACGAAAAATCAAATGATCCTCAGAATCAAGTCACCTTCAGATCTTGATGCATTAAACATTTGTGTGAAGTTTCGTTAATATCTATCAAATAGTTTTCCCAGAAAACAGCGGACAAACTATTTGCATGCATTTGCAATATTTTGTAAGTACAAGGGTCATAACTCCGAACGCCAAATCAAATGAACCTCAGAATTAAGTCAGCTTCAGATCTTGATGCATTAAACATTTGTGTGAAGTTTCATAAATATCTCTCAATGGTTTTCCCAGAAACAGCGGACAAACTAATTGCATGTATTTGCATTATTTTTTAAGGACAAGGGCCATAACTCTGAAATGACAAATCAAATGAACCTCAGAATCAACTCAGTTTCAAATCTTGATGCATTAAACATTTGTGTGAAGTTTCATTAATATCTGTCAAATACGTTTCGGAGAAAACTGCGGACAAACAAAATGTTGACGGACGGACGAACAAACGAACCAACAAACGAACGAACAAACGAACGAATGAACGGACGGACGGACGGACGGACAGGGCCATGCCAATATACGACCACCTTTATTAGGTGGGCATATAAAAATTAGTAAAGTCAAGCAGGCACAGCCACATACAAGAGGCACGCACGCACGCGCACACACACACACACAAAACCCACATACGCACACACATGAGACGAACACAGAAAGTCAAGCAGGCACAGCCACATGCAAGACGCATGCACGCACGAATGCACGCACGCACACACATACACACACACACAAACACACACACACATGAGATAAACACAGAAAACAAGAAACACAAAAGCATCAGATATAAACATTCCAAAGATGAACAAAAGCACAAATACAAAGACACAAGACAAACAAAAGTAAGGGTGATAAAGAGAGTACCGCCTTGGAACGGTCAGAATCAAAATGCAAAGGGGTCAACAACCAAACATGCAGTGTTAGCAGAATAATTGGGTCATACCCTTTCTTCTTATTAAAGGTTTTAATGTGTTTTATATATACAAATCATGAAAATGGATATGACCCCGAATTTTCCTAAGTTTGTAGATAACATCAACATAAAACTATGGGTGAGAAATGCCTTGATGTTGTACCATCCATAGATTATAATTATATTAACTAATGAGTGGTAAATGTTAATAACGAAATTTAGAAAATGTTTTCAGAAGTTTGTGATATGTGTAACCTTACTAAAGAGGTTTATCAGTTATAACTAAATTACGACTGTTAAAATCTTCTTGCGAAGAATAGGCTCGGAAAAAGCGAACTAGAACTACCACTAAAGGTGATGAATACCCCTACTTGCACATTTGACACAGAAATGGGGGTTATAGTAATAAATCACTACAATATTTGCTACAGTTTAGAAAAAAAATCCGAAAAAAACCCTAAAATTTCCTAAAAAATTCTAAGTAAAAAATTAATGCTGTAATTCCGTTTAAAAATCAATGTAATGTTACAAAATTCAAACTTGATCTGTAACTCATTATCATTAAGCTACATACCAAATATCACATCAATATCTGCAAGGGTTTAGAAAAACTCCGGAAAACCTGAATTTCCGGAACATTTCTAAGTAAAATCACTGTATTTCCATGAAAAATCAATGAAGCGTAACGAAATCGTAACTTGATCTGTAACTCATTATAATAAAGCCACATACTAAATATCACTTCAATATCTGTAAGGGTTTAGAAACAAACTCCGGAAAACCTGAATTTCCGGAAAATTTCTAAGTAAAATCACTGTATTTTTGTGAAAATCAATGAAGCGTAATGAAATTCAAACTTGATCTGTAACTCATTATAATAAATTCTGAAGGGAGGTACCACATATCACTTCAATATCTGTAAAGGTTTAGAAAAAAACTCCGGAAAACTGAAAAATAACAAAGCGCAATAACTCCAAAAATACTGAAGACAGAGTTACAGACATTGTGCACTGCACTTGCCGTAACTCTGATCTATCTATATATGAAGTTTGAAGTCAATAGCTTTTATCCTTTGGAAGTTATGATCCAGACAAGGTGGACAGATGGACGAACGGACGGACGGATGGATGACCGGACGGACATGGTGACTCCAGTATACCCCTAAACACTTTGTCTGTGGGGGTATAATAAGTTGAGAAATATAAACCCCATAAGATGTAGAACGGGGCACATCTCGATCTAGAAAAGGATAATTAAAAATTTTGAAATTAAAATCTTCCCTTGAATTGTATATTTTGGACGAAACCTTTTCCTTCGTTTAACCCATTCCCTTATCTTATAGTCTATTTTTAAATCACACCTCTTTGGAATAAATCTACAGAAAAGGAGCATTTAATTACTAAAGAAAAGGAAAATGTTAGAATAGCTTAGCTTTGAAACAATTGTGATATTTACCACAATTATTGCATAAATGACTCATAAAAGGCGTCAATATGTGGGAATGGGATAAACACGTTTTACAAATTTACAAACAGAGCTGACCAAGATCAGATGGCTCCTATAGGAGTGTCTGCTCTGTTCGATACTTACGTTCTAAAATAGCTACAATGCTTCACCTGCGATATTTAATTATAAGTATTTTATCCATTATAAAGTAGAATAGATATAGAACAGGGGACTTACGTGGGCAGATATCATCATTGAACAAGATATCGTCTATGCTCACTTTCCCCCCTGGTCTGTTGGTAGTTAGTGAAATCGCCAACTGTGCTGGTGTATCGTCACCAATCATAGGAAGCTGTACACAGGCAGGAGTCCAAGAACTTACAACTGTATCATCTGAGAATATTTCAGTCTCAGCATTAGCTCCAAAGTAAACCTGCAAAATAGCAATTGTCTTATTGTTAACTCTTTCCATCATAATTATAAATGCTTTACATGCCTTTGCAAACAGAGTCGACCTGTAGGAGCCATCTGACCAGGGTCTGCTCTATGTAAAAGATATAGTAGGATCAGATCTTTGTAATTTCGAAAGCAAAAAGAGCAGACCCTTATCAGATGGATCCTACAGGAGCTATCTGATCTGGGTCTACTATGTTTTCAATGGTGAAACTGACGGAAATGGTTAATAGGGAATCGACTGTCGACTAGCTCTATGGAAGATGGTTTAGCCCAAAAAACTGCGTGCCAAAAGTCGATTAGGAGTTTTCATAGGAAGGCATTGATCAGCGCTGAAAATCCGAATTTGACGAGGCCGTAAATTGGGTAATAAAGCATGGTACAGTATTTTTTTTAGAAATTTGTTAACGCTACATTTCAGACATTCTTCAATTTTCTTCTGACAGTTGCCGCCATTTTGAAATTGACTCGATTTGACGAATTACTGTAAATAAAACATGTCTTCATCAAACAATCATTACAGATAATGCATATGAATACACTTGAGAGGGTGCAACAGATAAGTTGTATTGTAAAACATTGAGCTTTTATATTGAAATGTAGAGCAAGCCGTGAAGCAGCTTGCGAGAAGTAAAGTGTGCATTACATTATTCTGACTGTATGCCGCCGAAACTTACAATGACTGAGGTTCCAGTATGTTGGCACACAACAGATAGGACTATGTTACGATATAATAATCATTCCTTTTTTACGACAAGCAAGCCGCAGGGCGGCTTTAGAGGAAGAAACTGCTTTTTTACGCACAACTTTCAGGATGCTCAGCTAGTCCACTAGTCCACATTGTATACTCTAAATGGTGATATCGAGTTACTTTCGGTTTAAACGATATCCCGGTAGACGGCAACCCTCATATAAATGTTACACTGTCTTAAAGCTTATTGATGAGACATGATGTTCAGCTATAACTATGTTAGGATGTGTCAGGTTGGACTTCGTTAATATTTACTCGATTACACTTTTGCAGAGTAATATATCCAGATCACACAGCTCATACAGGGACACGTTGATTTTCCGTCACAAACCTAACTTCCCCAAAACAACAATGTTGGGATACAATGGGTATAGATAAACATAAAGTGTTGATGTCGTCATAATACCTTAAACTAAGAGGCGCCATCCTAGGTCCACTGTTCATAACTCCCAAGTTTTAAACCAATTGCCAACACTATGTTTTATACATATCTAAAACGGGTGTTAAACTTTCTTGACATGCCCTGCTCTCTTTACAAAGGCCATTCATTCCGCATTGGGGCTTGCACTCAAGCCAGTTTATCAAAACTACCAGATTCAACAACAAAAAAAATCAAATATCTTGGCCATTGGATGTCCAATGAATGCTTACAAAAAAAACATTCGGCCAAACTTAACCTGGAATTGTTATTGTGGTATATTCTAGGTTTCTTTAATCCTTTACCGTATAGGCCATTTTTAGATACAACCTCTTTGAATAAATCTATCGAAAAGGATCACTAACTAGAGAAAAGGAAAAAATTAGAATTTTGTAGTTTGAAACCATTGTGATAAATAGAGCACATGCTCCTATAGGATAAATGCTCTATTTATCACAATGGTTTCATAAAGTGACTTCTACAGAGTCGTCAAAAGTCATCAATAGTCAATATGCGGGAAAGGGTTAACCTTCTAATACAACACAATTAGCATTGATAATGCTGAAGTGGAACTTCTTCAGTATTCCTTATTAATTTGCTTCTAATAATATTTTCAACCCAGTAAAGAGAGGTCAGTTTACCTGTGTTCAGTGTACCTTATTACGCTTGCTTACTCTAAATGTTCATTTCTGCTTGGCTGGCTTGTAAACTGGGATTGCATAGCCCTAGTAATATTTACAAAAGTGTACATCAAATACATATTTACAACAATTCATCATCATAAAACCTAATAAGTAATAACTTTGCAAACCCACGATAGCCACACTATTATACAACATGCTCTATATGACATCCTAATGCCATTTGTACCATTGCAGCTTTGCCCTTGCCAAATCACAGTTTTATTTCTCATCACATTCCTTAGAGGACTTTGTGCATCTGTCTTGTGCCATGCCCAATTTTATTTAAAACTTTTCCAATTGCTGAAGCATTTCCAAATTCTAGATTCAAGTATATTATTAACACCTGACACTGGCAACCTTGTTATGGTACATATTAATAATTATAACTGGGTTATATTTAAATGAAATTCACTGATTGAAGTGCATTTCCTATGTACATTTAGTCTTGTTACTTGATAGATGTGGAACTATCGAAAAAGCAAGCATTGTCTCTAGCCTGCAATTTGGAAATCATAGTGTGACAGATGTGGTACAGTCAAACTAGAAGTCCTGCTAGTCTTCAAACATAAAGCCATACATGAGTTGTTGTAATAATCAGGATAGACCACAGTCAAATTACCAGTGTCCATGCTTATAAAACGTTTAGTTGAGTCTGAGTTCGTTCTCAAGTTTTTGATTGGTCAGATTTGAGCCAAAGGCTCAAATCTGACCAATCAAAAGCTTGAGAACTCAAATCTGACCAATCAAAAGCTTGAGAACGAAACTCAGACTCAACTAAAAGCTTTATAAGCATGGACCCAGTTGCATTTTTGTATATGACACTTCTACATCTTTATATCAACAATTTGTTTTAATCACTTTAAAATATATTACCAAGTTACAATTACTAGTCAATTTTCAATTTCATATAAACATGGTTCCACTAACAAATAAATTACTCTGACAAAGTGATTATTGCACATCTTGCTAAATGTAAATTTTATATATAAACTTGTAATTTTCTGCCATTATATTGGTTCTCTATATTTTCATTTGCTCTGTTAATTGATGGGTGTGGTACTATCAACATTCACAACAATGCCTTTCACATTGAGAAAATCTTAAAAGTGATAGATGTTGTACTGTCACAATATTCTCATAAGTATGTTTCACAGTCTGTTGTTCACATTGCCTTGTATTCATGTTCTTGTTATCAATAGCATAACCAATAGCTCTAGCTCTAAATAGGCCATGCATCACTGTTCTGCAGGATGTTGCAACATGACAGTCATGTACAAGTTGTTTTATTATAAACGGCCTTAACAAAAATCCTAGTCTACTATAGTCTACAATTTCCTGCAGAAAGTGTTCGCACTGTATCCATGGTTATTGATTGCATTCTAACAAAATTTGTTGCTTAAAATTAGGTTCATGTTACCATAACTAACCCTGGTTCCCTTCAATTGACCCTGCGTTTGCCTTATTCTATGGGCCAATTTTGTTGCTTAATCCTGTTTATAATGTTCAGCAAAATATTAAAAACAAGAGTGTTCGGAGGAACACATGTGTCACCTGCTCACAGCTGACACAAAAAAAAACCTGTTAATTTGCTGGAGTGCGAAAATCAGAACAAAGGGAACAAGTTAATATTGTACTGCTATCAATACATGAGTCCCCCATTGGATTAAAAGAAGCCTCCACTAACCCATCCACCTATGGTGTAGCTGACAATAGTATATACATGACAAACCTACATGGTATTTGTAAAAAATAATAAGATAAACAATATGACAAAAGGGGAATAACTCAAAATATAATGATGCTAGACTTATGAACCTTGTACATGATACCGCCACTCATCATGCGTGTTCCATGTAAAGTATTGAATTAATTAAACCAGAAGATAAAGAGGTATTGTCTGAACAAGAAAATATGAAAAAGGGGAACAACTCCAAAAATATTGATGCTAGAGTTATAGCCCTTGTGTATGACACTTCCTCTTATCATGTGTGTTCAATATAAATGTATAATGTTTTAAATCAATTGAACCAGTAGATAAAATATTATTGTCCGGACAAAAAAATATGAAAAGGTGGAATATCTCAAAAGATTTTGATGCTAGAGTAGTGGCCCTTATGCATGACACTTCCTCGTAGCATGTTTGTTCAATGTGTGGAATTTGAAAGCTCTATAGTGATTAGTTTAGAAATGACAGCCAAAAAAAACAAAGTGTGACGGACAGACCGACGGACAGACGGACTGACAGACGGACGGACAGACAGACAGACGACGGAAAAGTGATCACTAAGTGACACACTGCCTCTCGACAGGTGACACAATAAACTGTCTAGGAAAAATCTTCTCCTAGACATTTACAAATGCACACGTGATTTGCTGTTGATTGGTATTGCCCGGCAATAAGCCACAAATGAACTATTGCGGGTACAAAATAAACATTTCTATGGCCAGAAAAAATATTTTTTTGACGCAATAGACTATATACTAGATAAGGATCGGATATAATGATATAGAAGTGTGACGCGTGGTCTACAGTCCAGACAAATCAGAATTGGGCTCGCCCTTTCCGATACTTCGACGCGTCCCTCCTTTGTTTATCATCAGTGTTTGGCGGATTCTATACTGAGCAGGTCAGTTTTAATTGTTTCTTATGTCCATCTACCTCCCCAACTTCAACCAATGGCAGCGCTTGCTTGATCCTATCCATAAAGTTACTTCAATTCAGTTTTCTTTAATGTCTTTCAAACAACCAGTACAGTCTGCTGTACATAGTTTCACTGTTTATTATACTGTTGTTTATACTGGCCTTATTCTAGGGGTCAATTTTGTTCCTTAATCCTGTTTATAATGTTAAGCAAAATATTTAAAAAATAAACTGTCAAGGAAAAATCTTCTCCTAGACATTTATAAATGCACAAGTGATTTGCTGTTGATTGGTATTGCCAGGCATTAAGCCACAAATGAACTTCAGGGAATCACGGTCGCTAGGCATTGACCTATACCTATACAATTAATAAGAGGGTTGTCACAATAGTGACAGCATGGCCGAGACAACATGGTGACGTCATGGCGTCACCATTTTGTCTTGGTATATTACACACAGTACTAGTGCGGGTACAAATAACTTTATCGGAGTACGTTTGGTAGATAGTCACCTCAGGAACATTATACCCGGTATTAAACTTTTTCTGAAATTTAAATAGTTTATGATAAGACTACAGTAGAACCAAGAGGTCCAGATAAGATGCGTAATTTTAAACATCTTCAAGACTAGCTCCTTTATTTCTCCAGCAAACCATATATTGTCACCACTCTTTATATAAAAACTCTCAGATAAACGATTCTAAAGAGTGGTCACAGTATATGATTTGGTGGAGAAATTGCGATTTTAGTCTTTGGGTAAGCACATTTATCTGTAGCTCTGAGAACCTTTCTTAAGTGACCATTAGAATGAAGTCTAATTATCAGTCTGTAAGTCAGATGGTAGCCTAATGCAGGTCAAAAGTAATGCAGAAAGCTGGTACAGGTGACATAATTCGGACAACATTTTCAAGAAGAACTTCTTTATTTCTCCACCAAACCCTATGTTGTGACCACTCTTCAGAAACGTCTCTTTGACACATAGGTTGAGAAATGACGACTTTAGTAGATAACCCTTTTCTTGTTACATATTCATGTTAAAACTAATGACATCATGAAAACTTATTAGCCGATTTCTTATTATTACATAGATTTTTTAGAGAGGTTTGTTTTAGTATTGGTAGAAATTGTAGAGTTGGCCTATGATAATTTCATAAGCCTATAGCTGCCATCTGATCTGGGTCTACTCTGTTCGCAAATTTGTTCAAATGCATATTTATGGAGTAGAAGGTTAATACATTCCTGCATATTGACTCTACAGAGCTCCCTCTCTACAATGACACCCTTTGGGATACGATGATTGTACGTGTTGTTCAGAGGGAGTTGTTATAGGGAGGGAAAAATCAAACATAATTACATGTAGCTTGTTTGCAGATTCCCATATAAGGTTATTTCGAGAACTAAAACCATTATGCCTCAATCAAACCCTATATATGTTGTGACAACTCTTTAGAATCGTCACAAAGTGACGATTCTAAAGAGTGGTCACAACATAGGGTTTGATGGAGGCATAAATAAAATATGATAGAAAAAAAGTTGTTTCTGCAGTCTTGTTGTTTCGGAAACAGTGACATGCGTTGTTGTAAAGAGGGAATCGTTATTGGGAGGGCCGTTGTAGGGAGGGAGCACTCTATTCTACGTTTGTAAAAGTCACGTTTTGAAACCATTGTGATAAACAGAGCATTTGTTCCTATACGAGCAATGCTCCATTTCTCACATTGTTTCAAAACTACATAAGTATAAAACTTTCCTTTTCTCTAGAAAATGCTCCTTTTTGGTAGATTTATGAAAGAGTTTGGGTCTAAAAATAGCTTTTGAGGGAGTGGGTTAAACCTGATTATCGTACTCAAAACAGTTATATGCTCAAACTTTTGTTTGGAACAGTGTTTTTGATTTGTTCAAAGTTTGAGAAGCTACTGTTTAGTATCAAACGACTTCGATCTTGATATGAAAACAAAGTTACTTTGCATTTCAAGTGAATCTAAACTGTATGTAAATGTAAGGCTGCATGTTAGCTTGATCAAGGTAGACACATTTCTCCATAACCCTTTCCATGTTCTATGTTTGTTTCAAATGTTAACCCTTCTCTTGCTGAATTTAAAAATGCATTTATTCTTCTTAACCCATATCCTGTGGTATTGTTACATATATCTTCACTGTCTACAATTATTTCTCTGTGCAATTGCTGCTGAGGAATGCACTGGTTGCACAATCAATTTGTAAATAGTGCACACCCTGATGAGACAGCTCCTGCAGGAGCTGTCTCATCTGGGTATTCACTATTTTACAGGTAGGTACATGTATATTGACGTGAACAGCAAGCGAAGGATTAATACCTACTGAATATTCATCGACAACATAGTTATAACCAAATATTGAAACTGAAAAAGTGTAGCCATTTTAGAAAGTAGGGAAACTAAGACCTTTCAAAGTCTGTTAGCAAACAGAACAGACCCTGATTAGACGGCTCCTCTAGAAACCGACTGCTCTAGGTCTACTCTGTTTGCAAATGTGTTAAATACAATTATATGAGGAAAAGGGTTAAATATACCTTTTAACATATTTGCAAACAGAGTAGACTCAGATCAGACAGCTCCATTAGGAGCCGTCTGATCTGAGTTGATTCTGTTTGCTTAAAATAATAATAAATATAATTCTACATTTTCAGCATGGCAACAGATTCCTGTGTTCATTTCCCGTTATAAAGAATAGTCTAATGAATATTCATGAAGTCATTATTTCTTACATGAATATTCACTGAGCAAAGAGTTAATGTAGCAAAAAACAAGAGGACCATGGTGGCTCTAAATCGCTCATCTGATTACTATAGACCTATACATACACTGTGTTTCTATGTAAAAATAAATCAGCTTCAGATTGAGGCCAATATGAAACCAAGGGCCATAATTTTAGGCCTGGAGGCTAAAATTTGAACAATATTAATAAAGGAACATTAGATGATGCTTCATATAAATTTCAAATTTCTGGGCCTTATAATTTCACATAAGGAGATTTTTAAAGATTTTCCTATGAAAAACTGATAAGCCCGGGGCGGGCCATTTTGGTCCATGCGTAGTAATTTGAACAATCTTGGTAGAAAACCATTAGATGATACTACATACCCAATTTCAAAAGTTTAGGCCCTACAGTTTTGGAGAAAAGACTTACCTTTAAACAAGAGGGCCATGAGGACCTGAAGCGATCACCTGAGATAACCCCAGGGGCAGGGCCATTTTTGACCACAAGAAATAATGTGTACAAACTTGGTAGAGAACCACAAGGCAAAGCAGTATGCCATTAATTAAAGGTCTAAGTCTTATGGTTTCAGAGAAAAATAATATGTTATATTTTTTCCATGAAAAACTGATAAGCCCTGAGGCTTGGCCAAGTTTCGCAGAATGGTCAGGGCCGTAAGTTAAACATTCTTTGCAGAGGACCACAAGCCACGGCTACATATTTGTAGAGGACCATTAGATCATGTTACATACCAAATATCAATGGTCTAGGCCTTACAGTTTCAGTAGATTTTTAAAGATTTTCCAATGAAAACTGATAAGCCCTTGGGCGGGGCCATTTTCGGCCCGGGGATAAAAATTTGAACAATCTTTGTAGAGGCCCATAAGATCATGCTACATACCAAATATCAAAGGTCTAGGCCTTACAGTTTGAGAGAAGAAGATATTTAAAAAAAATTCTATGAAAAACTGATAAGCCCTTGGGCGGGGCCATTTTTGGTCCGGAGGTCATAATTTGAACAAAATTTGTAGAGGACCATAAGATCATGCTACATACCAAATATCAAAGGTCTAGGCCTTACAGTTTGAGAGAAGAAGATTTCTAAAACATTTCCTATCATATGAAAAACTGATAAGCCCTTAGGCGGGGCCATTTTTGGCCCAGGGGTCTTAAGTTGAACAACTTTTGTAGAGGACCATTAGATCATGCTACATACCAACTATCAAAGGTCTAAGCCTTACAGTTTGAGAGAAGAAGATTTTTAATTTTTTTCCAATGAAAAACTGATAAGCCCTTGGGCGGGGCCACTTTTGGCCTGGTGGTCATAATATGAACAATATTTGTAGAAGACCATAAGATCATGCTACATACCAAATATCAAAGGTCTAGGCCTAATAGTTTCAGAGAATAGAATTTTAAAGATTTTCCTATGAAAAACTGATAAGCCCTTGGGCGGGGGCCATTTTCGGCCCGAGGTCATAATTTGAAAAATCTTTGAAGAGGACCATAAGATCATGCTACATACCAACTATCTAACGTCTAGGCTGTACAGTTTCAGAGAAGAAGATTTTTAAATATTTTCTTATCAAAAATTCCATATTACCATATATGGAAAAAAATGACAACGCCCTCTGGCGGCCATGTTTTTTGCCATATCAAAATTCTTTTAACAACTTTTAATGTCTATCAACTGGGAAACATTTTGGTGAAAGCTATATTCAATCGGACAAGTCATTCTGGAGAAGAAGATTTTTCTAGATAGTGTGTACAGATGCCATGGCAACAAGACCGATAGCCCCACCCACTATATTTTAACAACTTTTGAAGCACCCACCTACAGTATGCACCTGACTAAGTTTAGTTTAGCAGTCGGTTTCAGAGAAGAAGTCGTTTGAAATTGTTGACGGACAGACAGACTGATGGCCGGACGGACGCTGGACACAGGGGTACCACAATAACTCACCTTGAGCACTTTGTGCTCTGGTGAGCTAAAAACTGATAAGCCATGGGGCGGGGCTACTCTTGGTCCTGGGTCACAATTTGAACAATCTTGGTAGAAAATCATTAGATGATGCTACATACCAAATATCAAAGGTCTAGGCCTTACAGTTTCCGGTTAGAATTTTTTTTAAAGATTTTCCTATGAAAAAGTGATAAGCCCCAGGGCGGGGCCATCTTTAAAGTGGGGTTAATAATTTGAACAATCTTTTAAGAGGGCCATTAGATGATGCTACATACCAAAGATCAAGGCCTAACGGTTTCAGAGAAGAATTTTTTTTTTAAGATTTACCTATAAAAAAGTAATACGCCCCCCACTTTTGTTCCGGGGTCATAATTTGAACAATCTTTGTAGAGGACCATTTGTTGATGCTACATACCAAATATCAAAGGTCTTGGCCTCACGGTTTCGGAAGATGATTTTTAAAGATTTTCCAATGAAAAACTGATAAGCTCCGGTACGGGGCCATTTTTAGCCCGTGGGATCATAATTTGAAAATCTTTGTAGAAGACCTTTAGATGATACTTCATACCAATTATCTAAGCTCTAGGGAATGTTGTTTCAGAGAAGATGATTTTTAAAGGTTTTCCTAGAGGTAGAGGACTATTAGATGATGTTACATACGAAATATCTAAGCTCTAGGGTTTGTGGATATAAGAAGATTTTTAAAGATGTTTACAAAAACAACTGGTAAGCCCCAGGGAGGGACCATTTTTAGCCTGGGGGGGAGGGTCATAATTTGAACAATCTTTGTAGAGGATCATTAGATGATGCTTCATACCAAATATCTAAGCTATAGGGTATTGTGGTTTCAGAGAAGAAGAATTTTCAAGATTTTTATAAAAAACAACTAATAAACCACAGACGGGGCCATTTTGGCCCGGGATAATAGTTTGAACACTTTTGGTTGAGGACCATTAGATGATGTTACATACCAAATATCTAAGCTCTAGGATTTGTGGTTTCAGAGAAGAAGATTTTTCAAGATTTTTATAAAAACAACTGATAAGCCACAGGGCTGGCCATTTTTTGCCCGGGGTCACGATTTGAACAAACAATGATAGAGGACCACCCAAGGTACATTTCTGTGACAATTAGTTGAAATCCTCCCAGTGGTTTAGGAGGAGAAGCCATTTCAAAAAATTGTGGACGCTGGACGCGGGACACAGGGCAATCACAAAAGCTCACCTTGGCACTTCGTGCCAGGTGAGCTAAAAAGTAAAAGCATGAACCTTCAGTTCAATGTCGGAGTTCTCAGAAGATGACCCAGCATCATCGTCTAGATCTGTTGCTGGAATGTTCTGATATAAGAAGCGTAAAGTCGGCCCTGGGTCACTACCAATGTTTACTGTTAGTGGATGCACAACATCTGTATCAGCACGCAAACTGTCCCCTACCAAAGCACCTACAATAAGAAACATGAGCATATAAGTTCCAATTTTCTTACCCATTACCTCATAGACAATATTTAAATCCAACCCTTTTGAATAAATCTACCAAAAGGAGTATTTACTAGCAAATTGTAGAATTGTGTAGTTTTAAAACCATTGCGATAAAATTTCAAACCATTATCATGATAAATAGTGCATTTGCTACATAGGTGCAAATGCACTATTTATCATAATGGTTTCAAAAGGTGACTTTTACAGAATTATCAACATGAGGGTTAAAGCATGGCTTCATGATTATTTATTTGTTTGTTTGTATCGGGTTGTACATCGTTTGTAACAGTATTTCAGTCATATCACGACGTCCAGCTAATTACAGGTGGTGGAATATCCCAGAGGTTCTTCTGTGCACGGAACAAATTGCATTGTTTCGTGCACAGAAGAATGTCCAGGCAGAACCATCGACATACCGCAAGCCAGCTGGAAGGGTTACCTAGACCGGGATTCGAACCCACTGCGGTGAGGGGCTATGCAATTACTTATGTAAGAAGTCATGTCATCATGAACATTAATCAGATGAACTTTTTATAACTGCATACAAACACAGGAATGTTAGGTCTCTCCACAAAATGCAGAACAGTATCTATTTTATTCCATAAGCAAACAGAGCAGACCATGATCTGTTGGCTCATATGGGAGCCATCTGATCTAGATCTTCTTTGTTTGCAAATGCACAAATGTGAGAAACTATGGAGTAAAGAATCAACTGTATACTTAAAAATGTTCATGATTGCATGAAGTTAAAAATAAATTATTTCATGAATATTAAATTTATTAATTACTTGAATGAGGCTCCAAACCTTTTGCACATGTCGGTAATCCAAAATTTACCACAGGAAACAAAAAGCTACATTTGGTTCTAAGGACCAGTCCCATGGTTACAAACCTTCTGAATGTGAATCAGATGTCATTCTCAATTATCTACCGGTCACAATTGTCAGTCTTCAATTGCGCTCAACATCTGACTGATCAGAAGCTTGAGAATAACTTGGTCACAATCAAAACGCTTTATTACCACTAGATCTGGTAATTCTAAATCTTTACTCAATGAGTATTTATCCCTTTCCGTCATATAAATGTGTTTTCACACATTTGCAAACAAAGTAGACCCAGATCAGACAGCTTCTTTAGAAGGTGTCTGATCAAGTTAGGCTCTGTTTGCTTATGTGATTTGATAGCTCAATTTCCTTAGTTTCAACAATGGCTATTTCATTGTATCTACATGTACATGTATTTTGTTCATGAATATTCGGTAGGTATAGGAATTTGGGATAATTATAGAACAGCAAAAGGTTAACTTAAGATTTTAGAAATACAGGTAATGTATTTATGACATATTCCACCCATTATACATGTGCATTAATGAATCCTTTCCTTGCTGTATATTCATGTAGTAAATTATAAGTGTATGAATACTAATAAGTCCATTTAACCCTTTCCCTCATATTAACGACTTCTGACGACTCTGTAGAAGTCACTTTGTGAAACCATTGTAATAAATAGAGCATTTGCTCCTATAGGAGCAAATGCTCTATTTATCACAATGGTTTCAAATTACAAAATTCTAAAATGTTTTTTTTCACTAGTTTTCTCTAGCTCCTTTTCGGTATATTTATTCAACGAGATTGTATCTAAAAATAGCCAATGAGGTAATGGGTTTAACAGCATAATTAACAAGGGAATGTCTGACCGTGGCAAAAACACTTACTGTAGAATCAATTACATCTTATTTCATAAGCATAGAGAGAAGCCCCTGATCGAAATAGCTCCTACAGACAGGAGCCATCTGATCTGGGTCTACTCCGTTTGCAAAGGTGTGACAAAACGTCTATTATTATGCAGTCATGGGTTTGCAAATTATTATGCTTTTTTTTAAAAAACCCAAAATAGGTTAACAAAATGTATAGTCACATATAAGATATCTTATACTGACACAGAACAGACCCTGATCAGAAGATCTCTAAAGCAGCCATCTGATGTGGGTCTACATTATTTAACCCTTTGCTTGCTATTCACGTCAATATACCTACCTGTAAATAGTGAAGACACTGATTAGACAGCTCCTGCAGGAGCTGTCTCATCAGGCTCTGCACTATTTACAAGTTGATTGTGCAACCAGTGCACACCACAGCAGTGATTGCACAGCGAAATGCTTGTACACAGTGAAGATATATGTAATTATACAACAGGGCATGGGTAAAGTAGGAGAAATGTATTTTAAAATTCAGCAAGAGAAGGGTTAAAATGGTGTCAAAAGGCAACTCTATGAAGTAAAGGGTCAATTTCTACTCACCATCTTCAACTCTCCAAACACTTTTCTCATTATAGCAGATCGAGTCAAACAGATACTCGCACACATCAAGATTATCAAAGCCACAAGGCCCTTCAGGGAAGACAGCTGGAAATATAAATATAATTCAAGTTCAGCAAATTCTAAGTAATCGTCTAATGAGTGCACTTGAGAATTTTCATAAGATTCTTACCATACAAAAGAGGTTACAGACACTGCAGAATCAGATCTATATAATTTCATAAGCAAACAGAGCAAATCGTCGACCTCATATCCCTCAAAAGTCATCTGTTGTTGGTGTCTGTTTGAAAATTGAGGTCAAACTGCATCTCTATTATGTAAAATGACCTTTACTCCATAAATACGCCTTTATACATCTTTGCAAACAGATAAGAACCAGATCAGGAGCCCTCTGATCAGGGACTACTTTGTTTGCTTTTGATATAATAAAGATATGGTTCTACAGTTTCTGCAATGACCACAGGTTATTTTGAAATCCATTCACAGATAAAAAAAAGTTATAGAAGGGACACAAAATTTGAGACAGATGGATGGATGGAAGGACAGATGGACAGGACAGGCAGATGGATGGACGGAAGGATGCAAATGCGATTACTATATGCCCGCTGTTGGGGGCATAAAAATGTATCCTCGATATATTTCAATAAACATTTTATTTGGTCCTCTTGAAGTATTCACCTCCAACAGATATACAAAGTTTCAGCTTTCTAATCCAACCCTTGAAGGCAATTTCATAAGTCTTTTCTAGGTATACGATGAAGACACTAGAATATTTCAGAACCAAGGTGTTTGGGATGGACATATATTCGACCAGAGATGCAATTTTAAGCCTTGGAAACAAAAAGAAGTCACACGAGGCAAGGGCAGGTGAAAACAGACAGTGAGGGAGCACAACAACCTTTTCTGGCTTAAGAAACTTTTGTACAATATATACACACCTTGTGCGGTGAAGCTTTGTCAAGTAGCAATCTGATGTTGGCCAAACCACAGCTGTGGGTCATCGAATTTTAAATATTTCTTCAGTTTTTGAAGAATTTTAGTCATGTAAAATTCCGCACATACGGATTTGCCTTTAGGTACAGCAACCTGAATGGCAGGACCCTGAGTTGTGAAGATTATAGCATACATTACCTTCTTGAAACTTATGGTCCACTTTGGAATGGATAGACTTTTGCAAGACTTTGTTTGAATCTTTTGTATGGGCCATGCTCATCAATATCATAATTAGAATAAATGGACTGACTGAAAATCATTCCATTTATATGACTATTGGGTCAACTGTTAACTTAAACGATTGGCTGAAAACCATTCCTAATCTGAACTCAGTTGCCACTGAACATGAATATTGGGTCACCTGTTAGCTTAATAGTTTGGCTGAAAGCCGTTCCTATCCTGAACTTAGTTGCCACTGAACATGAATATTGGGTCACCTGTTAGCTTAATAAGTTGGCTGAAAGCCATTCCTATTCTGAACTGAACTGTCCTAGTAACAAATGTTGAAAAATGCGTTTTCAGACACCTTCCAGATGCCAGTGAACTTGCGTCTCTAATGCCTGACGGTAGAGCATTCCAAAGTCTCGGAGCTGCATGCATGAAACTTCTCTCACTATATTTTACCCTACAACATTTTGGCACAACCAATGACAATGATCTACTTGCTGATCTTAACTCTCTGCGTGGCCTGTACACGTTAAGTATGTTGACACTGTACTTGGGAGATTCATTGTGCATGGTTTTATACATAAGTGTCAAAAGTAATCTACACACATACATAATACTCATGATGTCATTATTTCTTACAAGAATATTCATGGGGTAAAGGGGAGTAATATGTTAAGGATATACAAAAGAACATGTCTTAACCCTTCCCTCCATAAATTCGCCTTTCTACGCCTTTGCAAACAGAGTGGATCCATATCAGACAGCTCCTATAGGGTATTCTCTGTTTGCTGTTGAAACAATATGGATATAATCCTAAGTTTCCACCTGATCTATAGCCAAACATTGCTGTGTCAATGTGTCGTTATCAAAATCTAAATATTACTCATTGCTTCATCATTTCTTTCATAAATATTCATGGAATAAGGGGTTAGGTGGATATCAAAAGATATCTAATTATGGGTCTGTAAGGCAGGTGATAGCTTAACACAGGACAAAAGTAATGCAGAAAGCTACAATAGGAGCTTTTTGCAATACCTTTGCCCTGCATTAACCCTTTCCCTGTTCTATGTTTATTCCAAATTTGAATACCTACTGGATATTCATGAACAAATTAGTTATAATGAAATATGGGAGGTGGAACCTTGCAGCCATTTTAGAAACTAAAGAAACAAATTTATCAACTTCTTTTAGCAAACAGAGCAGACCCTGATCAGACGGCTCCTCTAGGAGCCGTCTGATCTGGGTCTACTCTGTTTGCAAATGCGTGAAAACACGTGTATATAAGGGAAAGAGTTAAGCAACCACCTGCTTTTTAAGACTCCTATGTTCAATAAATGATTGGACACTTTAAACATGTTCTATTGTATGTGATTTGTCCAGCATCGAAACAAACAGAGGTGCAATCCGAGTGAAATAAATAATTGCAGTACAAGGACAAATGTTCTCATTATATCAGCTAGATTGGCAACAGTGCAAATATGTTTGACTGAAATTGATCAGTCAATTTTACCTTTTATTGCATGCTATGCAAACAATTGAAACAGACGAAAAAAGCAAGATGTGAAGTAGAGAACAAATTTAGCAACAAGAGGGCCATGATGGCCCTGAAATCGCTCACCAGAGGGAAAGGTTTTTAAAGTTTCAACTACATGTATGTTTCTAAACAAAACTGGACACCTGTTTTGTGGGGTGTTATTTGACCCTTTCTCTGTATAATTATAATGGCAAGCTTTCTGGGATGATTTGCTTTATTATAAATATTTTCTAAGTCCAATACCGAACGTTTACCGAACGTTAACTTGGAAAGCATATAACGCACAAAAAATATGTGGAAAAGTTTCATTTTCCATTACATATTACTACGCATAACCTAACAACTCCTTGATATATTGCGTATTTAGAAACGAACGACAACTCTTGTAGAGCACGTTTCGTAACAAAACCAGTTCACACCTGAACGTTTCGAACCCCTTCAGAATTAGAGTACTGATGATTGTTTCAAAGCAGAAATTGTATAAAAATCGCGATTTCAACAATTTATACAAACGGAATTGTTATGGAAATGGAAAATTAAAACTTGTTAACAATAAATGGTGATAATAACCATTGTGATAAATAGAGCATTTGCCTTAGTGATAAATAGAGCATTTGCTCCATAAGAGTAAATGTACTATTTATCACAATGGTTTCAAATCTACACAATTCTGAAATTTTCCTTTTCTCTATTTAACCCTTTTCCTCATATAAACATGTTTTCACGCATTTGCAAACAGAGTAGACCCAGATTTACCTCTTTGAATAAGAAGACAACATTTCTAACATATGACAACCCTATCACAGCTTAGCAGGACTTAACCAAATTTAGCACACAGTTTGAACTCAGATCTGACACATACAGGTATGTAACTTTATATGTGGTTTGTATATGAGTTAATTTACTCCTATGGAGCAAATGCTCTATTTATCACAATGGTTTGAAATCTACACAATTCTGAAATTTTCATCTTCTCTAATTAATGCTCCTTATCAGTAGATTTATTCAAAGAGGTAGGATCTGAAAAAAGCCTTTGTGATAAATAGAGCATTTGCTAACCATTGTGATAAATAGAGCAAAAGCTCCATAGGAGTAAATGTTCTATTTATCACAAAAGTTTCAAATCTACACAATTCTGAAATTTTCCTTTTCTATAATTAATGCTCCTTATCAGTAGATTTATTCAAAGCGGTAGGATCTGAAAAAAGCCTTTGTGATAAATAGAGCATTTGTTCCATAGGAGTTAATGCTCTATTTATCACAATGGTTTCACATCTACACAATTCTGAAATTTTCCTTTTCTCTAATTAATGCTCTCCTTATCAGTAGATTTATTCAAAGAGGTATAACAGTAACTTTATGAAACCATTGTGATAAATAGAGCATTTGCCTTTGTGATAAATAGAGCATTTGCTCCATAGGAGTAAATGCACTATTTATCACAATGGTTTCAAATCTAAACAATTCTGAAATTTTCATTTTCTCTAATTAACCCTTTTCCTCATATAAACATGTTTTCACGCATTTGCAAATAGAGTAGACCCAGATTTACCTCTTTGAATAAGCAGACAACATTTCTAACAGATCCCGTACGAAAAAGTACGCCTGGAACTTAACCGGAGTACGCCCTGAATTTTAAGCGTTTTCCGTCTTAACTTACAATGTGAATGAATGCCGTCTTAAATGGGTCTTAGGCAGAATAGAGCTCGAAATATGCTAATTTTTTCCCCCTAGCAAGGCGGAAACCGCCTAAATAGCAGGAAAAATATTCCCCCTAAAAAGGCGGAAACCTCCTAAATACCAGGGGAAAAAATCCACCTAATTTTCCGCCTAAGAAAGGCTTACATGGAATAAAATCCGCCTAATACATGGAAAAATTCCCGTCTTAGCAGCTCTTAGGCAGAATAGGGCTCGAAATATGTAAATTTTTTACGCCTAGCAAGGCGAAAACCGCTAAATAGCAGGAAACCGCTAAATAGCAGGAAAATATTTCGCCTTAGAAAATCCAGCTAGTACAAAAAAAAAACCTTAAAAATCCCGCCTAAGCAGATGATTTCTTGGGCGGAAACCAGCTAACCTTTTTCTGGAAATATCCGCCTAAGAAAACCTGCCTAAAAATGTTTCAAGATTATTTTCTGCCAATTATTGTTTCAGGATTTTAATCCTTTACTCCATGAATATTCATGCAAGAATTTATGACATCAAGAAAATTAGATTGTTTAATAGCTCATGGACAGGAATTTTTTGGTTATGGTAGAAAGCAGAATCTATATAATATCGTAAACAAACAGAGCAGTACCTACAAGAGCCATCTCATCTGGGTCTACTCAGCAAAGGCAGGGTTGCCACAAAACAGAGGAAACAAAATTCCCTGACAATTCCCTGACATTTCCCTGACATAATTTCAAATTTCCCTGACACATTTCATCGCGAAATTTTGGTCTTTCTGTCATAATTTATTTAGTATGTTATGGATTTTTTAAAATATATAACATTCATTCTCAAGTTTTCAAAATTCCCTGACAATTCCCTGACATTTGCCTATATTTTCAAATTTCCCTGACAGTTCTCAAAATTCCCTGACAATTCCCTGACCTTGAATTTTTTTAAATTTCCCTGACTTTTCCCTGACGTGTGGCAACCCTGAAAGGAGCATTTAACAGTTTTTTCAGTCATATAAGTTAATAAATAATTAGTACTTCATCTGGTAAGTTGTAAGATCAACACTTCATTTACATCAAGACGTTTCTTCCTATCAAAAAACCCTACAGAATTAACACCTCATAAAAACTTAATTACTAAGGTTATAAGTCAGCAAAAACAGAAAGTGTTCATGATGATATGCATAAATAAACGTAGTGGTACTGATCATACCAGCGAGGTTGTGCAGAAAATAAATTGGTTTAGTAAACAGACAAGCTGATTCCGGTACACCCCTCACAACTTTGTGGGTTGCGAGGGGGCACATATACAATGTATCATAATAACCATTATATGACTCCATAACTGATGAAGCAATATAAAGCCCCGATTAATAATCAGGTTAAAATAAGAACAGACAAAATAATCAAAGATAACATAAAAACAATATATTAGTTTTTGTCTAGTCATATTTAATTTCAATCAAATTAAAATGTATATGTATTATGCGACAATAAAATATGAGAAATAATATGGGAAAATGAGTTTATATTATACTTTCAACCACAATCAGTATAGAACCTAGATTAGTCATCATGTCCAAGATGCAGCATTTCCTGAGTTAAGTGCAAGACAATCACAAGTGCTTATTAAAAACTGATGCATGTATGACCATATTATACTCACCCCTCATTTTAATAATTTTTATTTAATTTACCCTTTCCCACATATAAACACATTTTCATGCATTTGCAAATAGAGTAGACCCAGATCAGACGGCTCCTATAGGAGCCGTCTGATGAAGATCTGCTCCGTTTGCTAATGGAATTTGATAGATGTTTCTTGACTTTCTAAAATGACTACAATGTTCCACCTTCCATATTTCTTTATAACTATTTTGTTAATGAATATTCAACAGGTATTGAAATTTGGCATAAACATAGAACAGGGAAAGGGTTAATAAACTCAAATTAAGTATGTGTACAAGGCAATTTTTATCTATAATGAAAGTGTTCATGGTGATGCGCACCCCACCAATATTTTTTTCAAACTGTACATATTAATAACATTGGTTGGTCACAAAAATAGATGATGCTCTGCATTGCTTCTTGACAATGTCTCAAGAGGATTTAACCCTTTCCCTCATATAAACGTGTTTTCACATATTTGCAAACAGAGAAGAACCAGATCAGACGGCTCCTAGAGGAGCCGTCTGATCAGGGTCTTCACTGTTTGCTAATGGAATTTAGTAGATATGTTTATTTACTTTCTAAAATGGTTACAATATTCCACCTTGCATATTTCATTATAACTATTTGTCCATGAATATTCAGTTGGTATTGAAATTTGGACTAAATATAGAACAGGGAAAGGGTTAACAAGTGACCAAACAACATTTCACTTGGTTGCTGACAAAAGCATGCAAATGCATATAAGTTTCATATGCACTTAAAGAGTTTTTGTCAGTGACACAAGATTTGGTTTAGATATTAAATAAACATTGCTGATGACATTATATTTTACACGTTTTATCTGGAGCACTGATGAAGACAGGGCCTGATGACAACAAACACTGAAAGATTTCACTTTGTTCACTAACAAATGTCTTGTACTGTGTCCAAAATAGGAGTAAGAAAACCATGTCTTCCTTTGGAACTTCCAGGCATAGCTTATCTGCTCAGTCACAGCATCGTTGATGTCGCTGTCCTTAGGTGGCCCTTTGTTGTTTAAGCAGCACAATGCCGTGACATATTCTGTAATTAAATTTTCTCTACCAATAAGTTTTACATAAAAGACAAGTTACAAGGTCAATATAAGTCTAAAAATTGTCATGTCCTTGGAATCCAAATCACCTCACATTCTATTGGGGTCTGAAATGGTTCGAACTGTTTGCAGAGGTCATCTGATCATGTTAGCTAGTGTTGAAAAAGTATTTAAGACAGGTGGTTGCTTACTGAAGGTACATTAGGTACAAACTAGTTTGAACAGAAACTCCTCTTCCTGCACTACTGTCTCAGTCTGCCTGCATTAATTTACCAACCCCTTATACAAAGCTACCAGTGGTATACATACATTGACAAGTGATCACTTCAGAAATTTTACTGTATAGTTGATACATTTAAAACAGTAACATGTTCAGACATTTAAAACAGAAACATGTTCAGACAGTACATGAAAAATAGCAGAGCATAAAGTCCATCAATGATCATCAAGTACCGTCTTCTACTGTCTTTTAACACTACTGTTACTTGAATATTTGTCGACTGATTACTTCAAATGAATCTACATGTATATTTTGATTCCAACCTAAATGTTTATGAGTTAGACAGTCTCTTTGAATATATTATGCAGACAAACTGTCTGTAGCCCAACTTGTTATTCAGAAAGTAAAACTTGACAGCATTTCAAAACTCTATTATAATTCCAAAGAACTAGTCTAGTTTATTTTAGAGTTTCAATTGCAGTACATGTACACATTAAGGGTAAAGAATCATGAATGAACAATACTGTTAATAATCTATAAAGCTCAGGTAAACTTGAATGTAAAATGATGCCAACATAATTTAATAATTATTATCTACTAGGAACTGGGAAAGGGTTAAAATATATACAGAGGTCTACATTTATATAAGATGCATAAATTTAAACATTATCAAGAATAGCTCCTTTATTTCTCCACCAAACCCTAAAGAGTGTTCACTGTATAGGGGTTGGTGGAGAAATGACAATTTTAGCATTTGGGTATGCACCTTTATTGTAGTCCTGGTATAACTTAAAAGATATGGCTTGTTTAACCCTTTCCCTCATATAAACATGTATTCACGCATTTGCAAACAGAGTAGACCCAGATCAAACGGCTCCTAGAGGAGCCGTCTGATCAGGGTCTACTCTGTTTGCTAGTGGAATTTGAAAGATCTGTTTCTTTTCTTTCTAAAATCGCTACAATGGTTCACCTTCCATGTTTCATTATAACTATTTTGTCCATGAATATTCAGTAAGTATTGAAATTTGGCCTAAATATAGAACTGGGAAAGGGTTAATTAAGGCAAATTTAATTAAAGCTTTTTATTTGTGTTTAACCCTTTCCCTGTTTTACGTTTATTGCAAATTTCAATACCTACTGAATATTCATGGAAACATATAATGAAATGTGGAAGGTGGACAGATCAAATTCCATTAGCAAACAGAGCAGACCCTGAATAGATGGCTTCTCAAGGAGCTGTCTGATCTGGGTCTACTATGTTTGCAAATGTGTGAAAAGCCGTTTATAAAAGGGAAAGGGTTAATTAACTTTTATAAATTTTGTAAATATTGTATAGGTCATGTACATACCTTTCAACACATCTACTCGCTGAGTATCCAGTGGTGGTCATACATCACCCTCCTTGGAATTTGGTGGCAAGCTTATAACTAGTTCTCTCCCAACTGGCTTCCAAAGCAGACCTTGTGGCCTTCCTCAACCTGGCATGGTACTTAGCCAGCAGACAAACCATCTAGAATAAAGCATGTGTGTAACTGTAAATTTTGACCTGTTTGTAGATCTATATTACAACTGGTTAGGTTCTACAAATGTTTACATCCAGCAACAGCTAGTACAAGTAGTAGACCCTAATCACTAATCAGATGAACCAGACATTGTCACATAGGAGCAGACTGGAGCTGTCAGCACCTTCCCCCCCCCCCCCCACACACACACACACACCTTTTGGGCCTTTTTGATACTTTATACTGAATACATTGTAGATGCATAAATATAACTGGGTATGTTATAACTCATTTGTCTCCCATTCCCAGTCCAAAAAGCTCTGTGCTTTTGGAGAAAAGTTGAGAAATTGTTGGGGAGGGACAGACAGACCGACAGTGATTCCAGCATTTCCCCAGAGGCTGAAACCTGTATAAAAAAAATATCCCACCGATAGAACGTGGTTTTTTTTGTTTTGTTTTTTACATACATGTAATAGTAACACAAACTCTTATAATTGGGTCTAATACTGTATCAGTATATTCAGTATTCAAGGATTAATGTCAGCTTTAGTATCCGAAATGCGTGATAGTAAGGTAGGTAGCGATTGGACAATAATACGGCAAACTCATGTATATTTGCTTCAGCCAGCCAATGAATTCCGCCGACACTTCAACGCTAACAGTCAACTGAAACCGCTTTCAAATTTTGAAAGTTTGAATAAATAAATCTACTTCACATGATTTTCTGCAGTCAATATGTGGAGTCTCAAGTTGTAATATCAAGTCAGAATCACAGCGAGAGATTTAATTTTATCATTATCAAGAATAAGATGTGGATTTATAGCAAACTCGATCGCTTACCGCCAGTATTTCGTCGTAGACAGATTTCCCCTGGTCAACTTTCACTCTCCTTTTCTTGGAAATCTCCCAGCATTTCCAAAGTTTTGCTCTCCCTTTCTCCAAGAACTGCTAAGGATTTGTCGTCCGAACAGAATATGACCGCAAACATTGTAGAATCAGCGTAAGCCTTTAAATGTTATCCGTCGCCTTTGTTTACAAATTGAATCCTGGGACTTAGATTCAATTTATCGCCTAGGGGGAAAAACAATTGGAGCCCAGCATCCGTCACGTGACTATTTCTTTCAACCGTCGACCAATCACCGCTGTTTTTTCAGCGTAGTCACATGACACAAAATAATGGCGATTCCTTCCAGAACGAATCGAAGTTGTGTGAATTGTCGAAGAAATCAACGATGTCTAGTACACGGAAAAGTAGACGAAGGGGGCCTTACGACCGGGCACAAAATAAACTCTGAAGAGATTGCTATCCGATAGCGAATGTATTCAGCCATCATCATTAACGGTAGGTCGTGAGTCCCGAACGTAATGTCCATTTGGGAGCCGGTCAAAACGTACCCAATACCAAAACGTACCCACATTTTTGGGTCAAAACGTACCCATTCTTTTTTAACCCTTTCCCTCATATAAACGTGTTTTCACTCATTTGTAAACAGAGTAGACCCAGATCAGATGGCTCCTATACGAGCTGTCTGATCAGGGTCTGCTCTGTTTGCTAATGGAATTTGATAAGATCTGTTTCTTTAGTTTCCAAAATGGTTAAAATGTTTCACCTTCCATACATGTATGTATCTATATGTCTCGGATTTCACCCATTGTGCTATCACACGATTTGAATCGCATAAACGGAAATGAAGATTTGACATTTGTAGCAAAGGGTAAAAAATGCTTTTTAGCCTGACATCCTTTTTTCAAAACTGATTCAAGGAAACTTGAACAACGAGTTTGTGAAAAGGGATGTCA
Organism: Azorinus chamasolen; assembly: GCA_963576725.1. Lineage (NCBI taxonomy): Eukaryota > Metazoa > Mollusca > Bivalvia > Cardiida > Solecurtidae > Azorinus > Azorinus chamasolen. The sequence continues at coordinate 83,956,843 of OY755238.1, forward strand.
AAAGTGATTTAAACTTGATCTCAATCGGGTTAGAAACTAGAAAAGTTTCTCTAGTACCAAAATGTATTTTAAATGGACAGTGGATCCAAATATTGTAAATTTTTGACAGTATTTGAGTAATAGAAAAGAATGAAAAATTCAAAGGTTTTAAAAACACTCTTATCGAAAACTGATTTTTTAAATTTTCTTTCAAATTTAGAAATGTGTTTGAATTCAGATAGCATAATTAGCTGCCTGTGTCAAACTTTTTTTTGTCAGGCCAATAACTCTTGTTCTGCTGAGTCATTTGGGGAGAAACTTATGTATATATATATAGAACATGCATGGTGAGAAATAGGGTCATGCTAAATGTCCATAATGTTTCACATTTTCCTGTCTGGTCAAAAATGGTTTACTGATGCAATTAACTACAATTCTGGGTAATAGGGCTTTGAATGAAGTTTTTGAGACGAAATGATTAAGTTAATTTATGGTACTTTTCAAATATAGATCCAGATCAGCTGACTTTAAACATGCTGCCCCATTTGCGTGCACAACTAATCTGAGTTTACATTGTTTGAATGTAATTCAAATGTATTGCGTTTGAAAATCTCAAAGTATATAATGGCAGTGGTCATTTACATGTAAATATGGCTAGGATTCTTTGATAAATTTGTTAATCTTTCCAGGATGACAGACTGCAGGCAGTTGGGGAGAAAACTAGACAAGATGGCTGTTCCTTTCACACAAGTGAACCAACGGATTCCATTCCAGGAGATGTCAGTCAGGATTTAGAACATTTTCGATATACATGAGTAAGAGTACTGACCGAGACATTCCAGATGACTGTATGCCGGACTCAGATGTCAAGATGAAAATGTTGTAGAGCTGACCTCTACTTCATCAACTATACCTGTTAACAATAATGACTCTGCAGAAGACAATGGAGCAGTTATGTTACCATTGGCTCTTTTATGTTGCTATTGGCTCTTTCTACAACAATGTACAACCTTATTGGTGATGCAACGCAGCAGCTTTTGAATATTCTGTCATTTGTACTTCCAAGTGGACATATATTGTGTAGCACACTACATGAGTTTAAAAACATTTTTTTGTTTTCAAAAAATTAAAAAAACATCTTGCCAGAACATTGTCCCATGACACTTGTGGCATGCCATTTGACAGTGCTAGTTACTTCATTGAAGTGCTGTTAAAAGATCATACTTTATTTCGACATGACAGTTTGTATAAAAAAAAAACTACAACAACGGTTCCAGCGACAAGTACCCCTTGGCAGCTATGCAGATATTTTTTATGGAGAACTTTTCCAATCACACTTTCAAAATGGAGGACATCTAAGCAAACCAACAAATTTGTATTTAAACTTTAAATTGTTTAATACAGGTGGTGCTGCAGTGTTCAAAAGTAGTAAAGTTTCAGTTTGGCCATTGCTCTTAGTTATTAATGCCAACTTCCGTATTAGCAAAGAATGAAGAAAGAAAACATGATCCTCGTCAGTCTTTGGTTTGGAACTAAGAAGCGATCAATAAGCACAAGATATTAACCCTTTACTCCATGAATATACATGTAGAATTTAATGACTGGTTTTATTGGCACCATGAACAGTAAATTGCATTAATTTTCAAAATTTCATATTAACACAGAAACTTTATGCCATGGCAGAAACTGTAGAATCATATCTATAATTCTATATTATATCATAAGTAAAAAGAGCAGACCCTGATCAGACGGCTCTTCTTAGTCTTCTAGGAGCTATCTGATCTGGGTCTACTCTTTTCTCCGTTTGCAAAGGCACAGAAAGGCCTATTTATTGAGGAAAGGGTTAATGCTTAGTGACACTTCAACCTTTACAGATCCAGCTCAGCCACCACATCTGTGATGTGGCTAACAGTTCTTGATTTGTACAGTTTGATACATAACTACAGTACCAGTATTAATGAATACTCCTTGGGTTATATTATTATTGCATTCATTAAGAATCAATTGACCTATTGCATTCTGGGTATTTTTGTCATTTGCTGAAATTATAATCTGCATCAAAAATCAAGAGATACTTTTAACTATTGGTCTAATTTTTGTAGAAATGGTGCCTAGACATTAAACATTTTGAACCTCAGATCAGGTCTCATTTTTTTGCGGTTCTGATCTGGATCTTAACCCTTCGCTTGCTATTCTTATCAATATACCTACCTGTAAATAGTGAAGACCCAGATGAGACAGCTCCTGCAGGAGCTGTCTCATCAGGGTCTGCACTATTTACAAGTTGATTGTGCAACCAGTGCACTCCACAGTAGTGATTGCACAGCGAAATACTTGTACACAGTGAAGATATATGTAATTATACAACAGGGCATGTGTAAAGAAGGAGAAATGTATTTTAAAATTCAGCAAGCAAAGGGTTAACTGTTTGTCGATATACTCATGAATGGGTACCCCAATTGAAGTGGGTTACTTTTTATGGTTGTCAAATTACAATAAGAACTAACATGAAAGCCATGTCATGGCAAGCAATTAGATCCAGACATCAGTCACCTTAAATGTTTGAGATGCTTTATTTGATCAAAGACTACTTTTGTCAGAAGCAAAACTTCCCATTTTCCAAATACAATGTAATACATCTTACTCAGACAAAATAATATACATTGTATTATCAAAGTAGTTGATGGGCTAGATCTACAAACTACACTATTTAGCAACATGCTAGGTGTTTATCATTTTGTGGATTTCAAATGGTATTGAGTCAGAAATTTATTATTTCTAAGCTGCTCGAGTTGAAATGGAAGATCCACATATTTGACTATAAAAGGACTAAAGTCTGTCTAATAAACCTTTGCTAAAATGCTAAGTCTGAAATTCCACCTAGCAAAATTAACTAAGACAAAAACTCCATCTAGTAAAATAGACTAAGTCAAAATTCCGCCTAAGAAAATCTCAAGAATAGTTCAATGACATTTTTTCCTGCTAGTTTGAAAAGTAAAGTTTATTTTTCCGCCTTACTACACAGAAAAAATTCTGGCTAATAGTTTCCGTCTAAATAGTTATCATTTCCTGCTAAAATTAAGGCGGGAATTCAGATTTTCTTAGGCGGCTTTTAGCAAAATTCCATGTCCGTGTAGTGATAGCAGGAAAATCTGATATTTTGCCATTTTCAGGGCGTAATCCGTCTAAATTCCAGGCGTATTCCGCTTAATAATTTCGTACAGGATGACAACCCTATCACTGCTTAGCATGACTTGACCAAAATTAGCACACAGTTTGGATTCTGATCTGACACAGACCGGTATGTAACTTTATACGTGGTTTGTATATGAGTTAATTTACTCCTATAGAGCAAATGCTCTATTTATCACAATGGTTTGAAATCTATACAATTCTGAAATTTTCCTTATCAGTAGATTTATTCAAAGAGGTAGGATCTGAAAAAAGCCTTTGTGAGAAATAGAGCATTTGCCAACCATTGTGATAAATAGAGCAAAAGCTCCATAGGAGTAAATTAATGTTCTATTTGTCACAATGGTGTCAAATCTACACAATTCTGAAATTTTCCTTTTCTATAATTAATGCTCCTTATCAGTAGATTTATTCAAAGAGGTAGGATCTGAAAAAAAGCCTTTGTGATAAATAGAGCATTTGCTCCATAGGCGTACATGCTCTATTTATCACCATGGTTTCAAATCTACACAATTCTGAAATTTTCCTTTTCTCTAATTAATGCTCCTTATCAGTAGATTTATTCAAAGAGGTAAAATAGTCACTTTATGAAACCATTGTGATAAATAGAGCATTTTCTCCATAGGAATAAATGCTCTATTTATCACAATGGTTTCAAATCTACACAATTCTGAAATTTTTCAAGAGGCAGATTCTGAAAATATCCTATGAGGGAATGGGTTAAAAACAGTGTGAGCAAACAGAGACTAATTCTGAAGCAGAGTTTTGACCAGGAACTTGACCTATTCAGTGATTATGCAACACAGATGGAGTGACCTCAATCCCTCTAGTTCAGAGGAACCTTTATAGTGTAAAATAATATTTTAAAGTATAACCAACAGGGCAGGGCCAATTTTAACCTCAGAACTATGATATTTATCAATGTCAATAAGGAATACTAAGTTAATCTATACACCAAATATCTAAGCTCTGTGACATGTAGTTTTTGACAAAAAGATTTTTGAAGTTTTCCCCATGCCTAACCTAAGTGAGCCCAGCATTCTGCTACTTGTACAGAAAACAACAGTCAGCCAGAAAAAACTGGCCACCCCTGGGACCGTGGCAGAGCCAATTTTGACTCCAGGGACATAATTTATATAACTTTTGTAGAGGACCTATAGGAGATGCTATGTGCCAAAGATGAAAGCTGAGAACCCTGTAGATTCAGAGGAGAAGACTTTTCAAGTTCAAATTGTTGACGACGCACACCACACGAAGCACGACGCACACCGCACGACGCACGACAAACGCCGACAGACGACGGACATCAGGCGATCACAAAAGCTCACCCTGAGCACTTTGTGCTCTGGTGAGCTAAAAAGGAAAAACGTATTAAGTAAAAGTATTCCTTTGTCATTTTCCTACCTGGACATCCATCATAATGGACAGAAACATTGCTCAGAACTCCCCGGGTTAATCCTGTCCTTGGCATGAAAGTAAAATTCAAAGCAACAGGTTTTTCCTTATATTCAATAGGGAATGAGATGCAGCTTTGATATTCTCCATACAGGTTGTAAAACGATTTGGTCCATAGTAGTATTCCAATTCCATCTTCATACAAACGCAAGTCCATTTTGTCATTCCAACCATACATGAAATAACTGAATGTGACACTAGCGCCACTTGTGTAGTTGAAAGGAGGAGAGACAATATTCCCACCTTGGCCATATGGGCTTTCCATGTTGATGGCATTTCCTGCAATATGAAACATATGATATAAGAAAAAGAACAAGATATAATTGTATCAGAATCTGTTTCAGAATGTCCCCAAATGAAATGAGAACTGATATTGATGAGAAAACTATCTAAATTTCAACCAATCACTGGCCATCACAGGGTTACCATGACAACCAACACTTTTAACACCTGCCATTAAGTTTGGGGTACCCATATACCTCTACTGACTAGTTTCCTAAAAATCTAACATGTAAATTTTGACTAATCAGAGAACACCACACCATTACCAAAGGTGTAGCAAGGCGTATTAATGGAGTAAAGGGTTAAAGTACTGAAATTCAATGTGTGCTTGATACTTAATGCATAATTATACTTAATACTAACATAAGTCATTTTCTCTAAACGTAGTTGGTTATTGTTATATTATATTACTTTATTTGATTATTTTTGAAAATGATCTATAATCCTATCAAAACCAACATTCAAAATCCATTTAAATGTGCCAATTTGAAAGAAAACATACAGTGATTATAAGGTCATGTTTCGGACTAAAGTTATTGCAATCGGCAAATATGTAAATCGTTTTCATGTTTAGGGAACAGTGTCACAGAATATTGTTAACTCTTTACTCCATAAATACGCCTTTGCAAACAGAGTAAAGGACCTGTCCGGTCAGGGTCTGCTCTGTTTGCGTTTGATATAATATAGATATAATTCTACAGTTTCTGCCATGGCTAAAATTCATGAGTCCATGTGTTATTATAACAAATTAATCTTATTAATATTCATGACTTCATTATCTTCATGGAGTAAAGGTTCAATCCTCTATTTAGGATTTTGAAATTCTTCCCCCTGCTACATTTTATTTGCTGTTTGGCAAAAAAAGCAAAGTATTACAAACTGAGACACTGATCCCTTGCTGCGACAATAAAAAGCTGCAAACAGCACATATATGTAATTTAGATACAAATTACAAAGGTTTTGTATGTTTGAAAAAGCCAACCCCTATAAATTTGCCTCTTCCATAAAGAGAGAACCCCAACTGAGTTGTGTAATCCACTAAATATCAAGAGTTTTCATTCACATCTATATACAGCTGAGAAATAATATCATTAGTGACATTTTCCACTAAACTTTGTCCCATTTCTTCCACCCAATCATTCAAACAAGAAGTCTATAATTGCCTTATATCAGTCACTTGTTAATTGTAGCACTTGATACAGGTGAACTAGTCGCAACCATCTCCGGAAAATGAAGAAAAGCGGGTCATAGAAGTTTTAACGTTTTCAACTGAAGATTATAAAATTTGTTCAAAATGCATGATAGTCAAACTTAATTCTAAATATGATAATCAGAGGACTTGTAACCAAATAATATTCAAAGTTGATCACCAGTTTTTGAGGGGAAGGTTTCTGTATCATATAATTATAAAATGAAGCTAGATATAAAAATGATTTTAATTGTTTTAATAAAGGGTCATAAGATGACAACTAGAGGTTTGTTTTTGTCACAAAAACAGATGTCTCCCCCTCCCATCCTCTTTCCAATACACAAGTGTAATGTTTGTAACTCCAAACTGATCAGGGTCTAATGTTTAAGTCATCAGGGGCAATAACTCCAACATTGTCAGGAGGAGACAATTCAAAAGCCCCAGGTACACAAAAACACATGCTAGTCAACATTCTTGTGAAGTTTGGTGACTCTAGTACTAGTGGTTTCAGAGATACATGTGACACAAAGTAAAGTTTCTCTAATTTAAGTCATAAGGGGCAGTAACTCCAAAGTTATAAGGGGGAGACAATTAAAAATCTCAGATGCACAACAACTCATGCTGGTGAACATTCCTGTCAAGTTTGGTGACTCTAGCCCTACTGGTTTCAGAGATACATGCAGCACAAAGTTTCTCTAATTCTAAGTTAACATACATGTATCAGGGGCAGTAACTCAAGAATTATCAGGGGGAGACAATTAAAAAAACACCCAGGTGCACACAACTCATGCTGGTGAACATTCCTGTGAAGTTTAGTGACTCTAGCCCTAGTGGTTTTAAAGATATGCATGACACAAAATTTCTCTAATTTTAAGTAATCATATCAGGGGCAATAACTCCAAAGTTATCTAGGGAAGATAATTCAAAAAGCCCAGTTGTACAACAAATGATGCTGGTCGACATTCCAGTGAAGTTTGGTGACTCTAGCCCTAGTGGTTTCAGATATGCACGACACTAAGTAAAGTTTGTCTAATTTTAAGTCATCAGGGGCAGTAACTCCAAAGTTAACAGGGGGAGACAATTAAAAAAAACCAAGAGCAAAACAACTCATGCTTGTGAACAGTCCTGTGATGTTTGGTGACTCTAGCCCTACTGGTTTCAGAGATACGCGCGACACAAAGTTTGTATAAATTTATAGGTGCACAACAACTCATGCTGGTGAACATTCCTGTGAAGTTTGGTGACTCTAGCCCAACCGGTTTCAGAGATATGCGCGACACAAGTTTGTGACGGACAGACGGACATGCTAACGGATGGGTAGTTGTGTGACTTTTTCCTTTGATATTTTCTTGTGTGACTAGTCCCACAAGAAAAACTATTTTTGGCTCTAACTTTGGAAAAGAATGATCTGGAAGCTAACCCTAACCCTAACCCTATGTCCCAAAACTGGCCAGGTTAATGTCACAAGAAATGGCCAGGTTAATGTCACAAGAGATGGCCAGGTTAATGATTTTACTTGTGGGACTAGTTAGAAAAAGTCACACAACTACCCTTTGGTGAGTGCGGATGGACGGACGGACGGACGGACGGACAGACAGACAACTCTGGCAAAAACAATATATCTCCCCATAAATGGGGGAGACATAATTCCTACTAAATACCTTTCAAATTGGATCACTGATTTTGGAGAAGAAGCCCTTTAAAGATTTTCGATATAGTTATACATGTATAAGCAAATATAGCACGCTCCCTCATGGCGGCCATGTTTTTTGAGATATCAACATGATTTTAACTAGTTCGATACTAACGGAATGAACCTTGTGGATATTTATTTTGTTTAGAGTCAGATCTAGTATAATATTATACCATAAGCTGTCTGATCTTGACTTCTCTGTTTACAAAAGTGTGAAAAGGCATTCATATAAGGGAAAGGGGTAAGCAGTAAGACATGTGGCGATCCTGCATTAATCACTTACCTCCCAATGTGAACATGTCATCAAACGTGTAGCCACAAGAGTGATCAGTGAACGTACAGTTGACTGACAAAAGACCTGTGAAAAGATCATTAAACAGAAGTATAACACAAAAAATATTTCACATAAAAACAAATACTTAGTTGGCTCTTTGTTGATTTGCCTGTTTTATTACTATAGTTCGATTTTGACCCGTGAGCTGAGACCTTTAGGATCAGTCCACCCATAGAGGTAAAACGCATCACAAACCATAATTATATTTGTTCCGGAGTTACCTGTGGTAATACAGACAAGTAATAAGTATATACAGTAAAACCTCTCTATAACGGCCACTGAATTGTGTTAATTAGTTGGTATTTAGTGCAAATGGTTGCTTAAAGCAAAGGTAAAAGTAAAACAGAACGCTCCTATAGGAGTGTTCTGTTTTACTTTCATCTTGCTTTAAGCAGCCACCTGCCTTTAACACAAAATACATAATGTAATTTAGTGGTTGTTATAGAGAGGATTTACTGTACATACTAATACTGCATGATTACTTCGAGCTTCTTGTGACAACCATTGTCCACTTACCCATGAATTAGAATGGTTGCAACTTCTATAAATAGAAAAGTGCAGTCACGGCTCAGCACTCGAAATCGAACTATACCCTATTTGTAATTTGACTGTTACACAAGAAACATAGCCGTAGTATATAGACCCATTTGAAGTACAGTGAAAAAAACATGTAAAGCAACCACTTTATGAATAAACATAGATATCTGTGACAACAGGTGGATACTTAATGCAGAACAGAGCTTTCTGCATAACCTTCGTCCTGCATTTAGCTACCATCTGCCTTCAAGACCCAGAATTGGACCCCTTTTTGGTGGTCGCATTAGAGAGGTTTTACTGTTTACAATGTATCTGCTAATTATTTAACCCCTTATGCCACGAATATTCATGTAAGGAATAATGACATTATGACTCTGAACTAGATGAAGCTTTATAATAGCAAACACACACATAAAGATTTCATACTGGCAGAAACTTTAAAATCAGATCTTATCTATGTGATCCATTCAGCAAACAAAGGAGCCCCTGATTAGATGGCTTTTACATGAGCCATCTGATCTGGAACAACTTTGTTTGCAAAAGTGTCAAAAGGTGTATCTATGGAGTAAAGAAATAAAGATTAACAGGTTTTTGTTTACTGTTTCTAAGTCGTTTAAGCCTTTAAACATTCCCAAATGTTTAATTGTTTCTTTGCATACAGAGCAGATCAGGATCTGATGGTTCCTGTAGGAGTCATCTACTTACTGACTGCTCCATTTTGATTATGAAACAATATAGATTTGATCCTACACTCCCTACATGGTAAAATGTCTCCTTGTTCATGGTGCCATTATACACAAGGGTGTTCGAAAGAACACATGTGGCACTTTCTGGGAGAAGTGTTAGAATAAGAAAAAAGAAACTGTGATGGAACGACAGACAGATGGACTGACAGACGTTCATCCAGATGTGACAATATATTACTAATAAAACAATAATAAATGTACATTTTGATGATGAATAAATAATTTTATGTCTGAAACTGTTATCAAAAGGACCATGCACCAGGGTTACAGATAAAGTTTTGATGCAATTGGGTATTTACTCCTTGATTTTTTACAGAATTGGGTATTTGCAATTTTTATTGGGTATTGGCAATTTTCGTAATTGGGTATTATTCATATTCATAATAGGTATTCTAAATTTTGTTTGCTTTTTGCTATATTTATTTGCTTTCTGTTACTTATTGTTTTGAAAAAGAATTGCTTTTTCTACAATTTTAATTGGGTTAATACCCCAATACTCCCTTTATCTGTAACCCTGATGCACTGCTTCCATGGTAACTGTTGAAAGCCAAGTACTTTTCAATCTTCTGTTATTGTTTTTAAAGTGTTAAGAAAACAAACTGCTTGAAAACATCTCCTGACTCCACTCAAACATCATGACAAGGTTTTCCCTTGACATGTTGCACCGAACTCGTTTCTGGTCGAGACTCAGAAGTTTTGGGACCCATCTGGCATAAACCTTTGTCATTTGCAAATAATTATGGATAATTGCATGGACTCGTTCCTGTAATATATCCAGCTGTGTAGCAATGTGCTGCTGTGTAATTCGCCGATCTGCCATAATCATATCATGGATTTTACTAATGGTGTCCTTTGAGGTGACAGTTGGTAGCCTGCCAGGACGGGGGTCATCTTTACGACTCTCTCTACTGAGTTTAGATTCAGCGGCCCATTTTTTCACCATGGTATAACATGGGGTATGCTCCCTAATGTAGCTACCATGTTCTCATGAATCTCCTAAGGTGATAAGCCTTTGAGGCCATGGTATTGAATAATCACGCGATGGCCAACGTTGCCCATTTGCTTAGAAGTACTCATAGTAAGTAGCTTTGAGAATCAAATTCTGACAAACAACAGAGAGAAAAAAATCCACCTGTCTCTGCAGAGTGATTATAACATCTTTTCTACATGGACATCAAATGGTGTGTTTATAAGTGATTTTTTTTCTGTAAATGGGTGATCCTTAGAAAGCAAGTAGAAATGCAAAAAGAGAAAATTGCAGACGCAGTTTTATTGATTCTGTTTTTGGGTAGTAATTTAAAGTGCAATACTACTCGCGCCCCCTAGCACCGGCTAAGGCAGTATTCAATTTTCAAAACAAATAACATCAAAACTAATGATCCCGAAGGACCAGAAAATATAGCAACACTGAGAATGAAGTACTGGGCGACTTTTTACAACATCTGCTGTTGTGAGGTACATATATTCTGTAAATGAGTGATCCATTTACACAGATACAGATCTTTCAAATTCCATTAGTAAACAAAGCAGACGTTGATCCTATAGGTGCCATGTAATCTGGGTCTTCTCTGTTTGCAAGTGCATTCAAACATGTAAATATGAGGAAATGGGTAAATTGATTTTTATTATAGCTAATGAACATGGGATCATTTTTCGCTCATTTCAGAATCTGCAAAATCAGGTCTTCATATTTCAATAAGCAAACAACTGACAGCATATCTGATCTGGATCTACTTTGTTTGCAAATGCACTAAAAGGCGTATCTTTCAAGTGAAGGATCAAAGACCAATAATTGCTTACCCTGTTCTGTATTTATTCCAAACTTCAATATCTACTGAATATTCATGGACAAAATAGCTATAATGAAATATTGAAAGTGAAACATTAAAACCGTTTAAGAAGGTAAACAAGAGGGCCAGAATGGCCCTGGATCGCTCACCAGACAATCAGGAGAAGATTTTCAAAGTTTTCACTATATGTTTCTATAGAAAACTAGCCTCCCCTGGGGCGGGGCTAATTTTGACCCAAGAGGCATAATTTATATCACTTTTGTAGAGGACCTGAACATGATGCTATATGCCAAATATGAAAGCTGAGAACTTTCCAGTTTCAGACAAGAAGATTTTCAAAGTTTTCACTATATGTTTCTATTGAAAACTGCCCACCCCAGGGCGATTTTTGACCCCCGGGCCATAACTTATACAACTTTTGTAGAAGACCTGAACATGATGCTATGTGCAAAATATGAAAGCTGAGTACCTTCCAGTTTCAGAAAAGAAGATTGTCAAAGATTTCACTATTTGTTTCTATTGGAAACTGCCCACCCCTGGGGCGGGGCCAATTTTGACCACGGGTCATAATTTATATAACTTTTGTAGAGGACCTGAACATGATGCCCTGTGCCAAATATGAAAGCTGAGAGCCTTCCAGTTTCAGACAAGAAGATTTTCAAAGATTTCCCTTTTTTGTTTCTATTGAAAACTGCCCAACCCTTGGGCGGGGCCAATTTTGACCCTAGGGCCATAATTTATAAAACTTTTGTAGATGACCTGAACATGATGCTTTGTGCCAAATATGAAAGCTGAGAACCTTCAAGTTTTTAGAGGTGAAGGTTTTCAAAGTCTTCACTATTTGTTTCTATTGAAAACTGCCCACCCCTGGGGCGGGGCCAATTTTGACCCCAGGGCCATAATTTATCTAACTTTTGTAGAGGATCTGAAAATGATGCTCTGTGCAAAATATGAAAGCTAAGAGCATTCCAGTTTAAGAGAAGAAGATTTTCAAAGATTTTACTATTTGTTTCTATTGAAAACTGCCCATCCCTGGGGTGGGGCCAATTTTGACCCAAGGGGTCATAATTTATATAACTTTTGTAGAGGACCTCGAGATGATGCTCTGTGCCAAATATGAAAGCTGAGTCAGCCTTCCAGTTTAAGAGAAGAAGATTTTCAAAGATTTCACTATTTGTTTCTATTGAAAACTGCCCATCCCTGGGGCAGGGCCAATTTTGACCCCGGGGCCATAATTTATATAACTTTTGTAGAGGACCTGAACATGATGCTATGTGCCAAATATGAAAGCTGAGAGCCTTCCAGTATCAGAGAAGAAGATTTTCAAAGATTTCACTATTTGTTTCCATTGAAAACTGCCCACCCCTGGGGCGGGGCTAATTTTGACCCCAGGGCCATAATTTATATAACCTTGGTAGAGGACCTGAACATGAAGCTATGTGCCAAATATGAAAGCGGAGAACTTTCAAGTTTCAGAGGAGAAAATTTTCAAAGTTTTACTATATGTTTCCATTGAAAACAAGGCACCCCTGGGGCGGGGCCAATTTTGACCCCAGGGGCTTAATTTATATAACTTTTGTAGATGATCTACAGATGATGCTATGTACCAAAGATGAAAGCTGAGAACCCTGTAGATTCAGAGGAGAAGATTTTTAAAGGTTGAAATTGTTGACGCCCGACGCATGACGACGGACATCAGGCGATCACAAAAGCTCACCCTGAGCACTTTGTGATCTGGTGAGCTAAAAACCCAGTTCTTTCACTAGCAAACAGAGCAGAACCTGATCAGACGGCTACTATAGGAGCCGTCTGATCTGGATCTACTCTGTTTGCAAATGCATGAAAACACTTTTACATGAGGGAAAAATCTATCACCCAATTCAGTATAAGATACAGTAAGTCCTAATTTACGGGACTCGTTATTAGTCAGAATATATTCAGTATGCATCAATAAAGGTCACATTTGTACAACGGAAATTATAAGATAAGAGATTTTCTAAGAACTGGAAGTTCTGATTGTCATTTAAGAAATGAATGACGTGCTTCCGGTGTTCATGAGGTTATGCAACGCATAGCTTTACGAGCAAAGTTAGTGAAGCCCGAAGGGCTTCACGTGAACCTTTGCTCGTAAAGCTATGCGTTGCATAACCCATGAACACCGGGAGCATGTCATTTATTTCTTATATTTATATTCCATTGTACTTCTTATATTTAAGAAATGAATGACGTGCTTCCGGTGTTCATGAGGTTATGCAACTTTCTTTTTAGAACAAGGTTATATAAGGACGTTGCAGGGCGAATGTAAATATACTATTATGAAAGAACTTAAAAATAGTTTCAGTAGTACCCTTTTTAAGTAAAATGGACTCCAACTGTCTACTTACTACAATGAATTCCCCTCATGTAGTCTCTTGCAAAACAATCACAGCTACTGCAATCCCCATGCCAGTAGAAAGTACAGTCATTTATGTCTTCAGACTCCGTATCACAGATTATTGCGTAAATGAGAGGAGTTGTTCCTTCTGGGATACCATATTCTACATGCTTGGTAATATGCGGTCTGCAAAAGAAAATAGAATGCTTGGGGATGTCAGTACTTTACGTTTTCCTTCAAATAAACGCCTTTTCCTTTTCACATGTTTGCAAATAGAGAAGACCCAGATCAGACAGTTACTATAGGAGCTGTCTGATCGGAGTCTGCTCTATTTGCTTATGTAATTTGAATTATATGCTTCTTCACTTTCAACAATGGCTAGAATGTCCCCCCTTCAATATTTTGCTGAAACTAATTTTTGAAGAAACAGGGAAAGGGTTAAGCGTGTGGAGTTATTAACCTTGAGAACTCTACAGGCAAATTTAGAATTACCTCTATCCAAACAGTATGGATACTAATGACCTTGGAATCTAATTCAGACCCAGTCAAGGTCTGCTCTGTTTGCTTATCGGATAATAAAGATCTGAATCTACAGTTGATGCTAAGGTCAAAACATCATTTGGAAAAACCTCTAAGTTGAATCTCAATTGAATATGCATGTAGGAAATAATAATATCATGAATATTAATTACAGGAACCTTTCAGAATTAGCTTTGTCTTCGGGGTCATTCAGCATGCATGTCGCATCTATTCAGGGAGTGGCTTAGGTAGCGTTGCAGAACAGATGGAGAAGCAATACAAAAGCATGCTGAAACCTTCAGAATTACCTATCGAATGCTTCCTAAATGGTTTCCAATCATGTGGAAACATTGCAGACCATACTGAAGGGGTACCAAATAGTTGCCTTTTCCTCTCATTTTTGTATTTTTGAGTAGAAAATATGTTTTTTCGCTCAATATGCTTTCGGGAATCTGATGACGACCGCTCTTTTTCAGGTATACAGTCATGTATATAAATTTTGCTGATAATAGCGTCTTTCTAAGATGATTCTGAATTATTCATAATTTATTCAGCATGTCTTCCGAGTGGATTCAGAAACCTTCCGCATCATCCTAAAACCTTCTGCATCCATCCATTTTCTTTTGGGAACTGCCCAGGATGGATGGGAGATCTCGAAGTCATGCTAAATGCTCATAGAACTACATGTACTCCAAGGCCACTATGAAGGGTTCCCGAACGTCCTGAAGCCTTCCCAAATAAAACATTCAGCATCCAAATTTTTAAAACTTGGATGCCAAATTATTTTCAATCCCGATCAGTCCATGAATTGCTCAGAATGGTTCCTAAAGCATTCAGGAAAGACGCAGAAGGGTTCTAGAACATCTCAAAAACATCCTGAATCATCCCAAATCTGTGATATTCACATTCAGGAACCCTTAGATGCCCTAGTGGATGCCTAGTCTAAGCAAAACAGGAGCAATCTGATCTGGATCTTCTCTGTTTGCAATAGCATGAAAAAGTATATCTATTTGGCAAAGGGATCAATCAAAATTGCTTTCATGCTATCGATCCAGTTTGCCCAAATGCAGCGACACTATAAATTCTGAAGGGAGGTGATGTAGAAGGTGAATGTAGAAGGGGAGAGGGGCGTGAATACAAATGTCTCATTCAAACTAACATTCTTGGTAATCTTAATCAGAGGTCCAGCCAAGATGCATAAAATATACATTTTCAAGTATAACTATTTTTTTTCTCTCCCAAACCCTATGCTTTGACAACACTTTAGAATTGTCTCTTCGAGAGGATTCTACAGAGTGGTCACAACATATTTAGGATTTAGTGGAGAAATTTTAGTATTTGAGTATACACCTTTAAATGTTGTTCTGTTTATACATAAATCATACCCATATCCCATCAATTCACACAGTTTATCAGCAGTAGTATCCGAAGGCCAGCCACAAAAGGTACCATTCTGCCCATCTGATCGTGAGACCTTTAAAATGCCATTGCCGTCACTGCTTTCATCTAGCCATAGATCAGTGACAAGATGATTGCTTTCTGAAATACAAGTCCTGGTAGGTTATTATAACTTTTGATCACATAGATGCCGTTAAGAGTCTTTACAAACAGAGCAGACAAACATAAGATGGCTCCTGTGGGTCTGCCCTATAATTCAATCGAATTAAATAGAGTTTGCCATGATTCCAAATTCATAATGCTTTTACAACAAAATGATCTAATAAGTAGTTATGCAGTTAATATATCGTACATTAATATGCGTGGAGTAAAGGTTAACTTATGGAGTAAGAGGTTAGACAGTAAAACCACAGTAAACTCCGAACAAAAACATATTATCAATACCTGTCTCTCAGACAGATGGAAGCTTAGTTCTGGGACCATGCTTATAAAGCTTTTAGTTGAGTCTGAGTTTCGTTCTCAAGCTTTTGATTGGTCAGATTTGAGTTCTCAAGCTTTTGATTGGTCAGATTTGAGCCTTTGGCTCAAATCTGACCAATTAAAAACTTGAGAACAAACTCAGACTTAACTCAAAGTTTTATTAGCATGGACCCAGGTTGAATATCAATATAAAAGATTCTTCATGAACTTTCTGCATGACTTTCTCCCTGCATTACTCAGAAATCTCAATTGTTTTGAATTAAATTCCTTTTAAGATGGATTTTACTGTACATGTACTTTGAATTGCAAATATGTTGTAGTGTAGATTATAGGAAGAATCACTTCAGGGTCTCATTTAAATTCAACCTTTAACTCATGAATATTGATTGAGAAATAATAAATTAATTCATATAAATAAAGTAAATTTTAACAATGGTATATGTACACAGCACTTTCAGCCATGGTATAAACTGTATCAGGGTCCATGCTTGTAAAGCTTTTAGTTGAGTCTGAGTTTCGTTCTCAGGCTTTTGATTGGTCATATTTGAGTTCTCAAGCTTTTGATTGGTCAGATTTGAGCCAAAGGCTCAAATCTGACCAATCAAAAGCTTGAGAAAGATCTCAGACTCAACTAAAAGCTTTATAAGCATGGACCCAGACCTACTTCAAATCATAATAAAACGGAGCAAATCTTGAACAGATGCCTCCTGCTATAAATAATGTAGTATCTTGACGTTTCCCGTATTTTAATGACGCCACATGATAGATTTTGACATGATACTCTTTGAAAAGGGTCCTTAGAGGTCGAAATATTAGATCAGAGCAATTCAAGTATTTATGTATTATATTAATTCCCTCTTTTGGAATATTTTCTTCATTGTTATTATTTATTGCCGTGCAACATCGTATTATTACATTTCCTGTACTTAATAACGGTACATCATACTTGTTATTTTCTTATACGTTTAAAATGTCTGAAGATGGGCAACAGCATTTGAAAGCGCTTACACAAATAAACGTAAAAAACTGGATTTCTAAATGTGATATTGGAAAGTAATAAAATATCCACTGACATATATTACAAAAAGTACAAAAATGAGTCACGCAGGAAACACCACATACAGAACAAACAGTTGCCCGAACAGCAACACAAGGAAACAGCAAATGTACATAACTATAAAAACAACAAGAGACGCACAAAGACAAAACAAACACACAATATGGGGAAGATGGAAGCACCGCCTTGGAACGGTCAGTGACAAAAGTCACTGGGGGGTTACACCGGTTTATGGGCTCCCAACCTCACACTTATTCCATCCCCACCCTAAAAGACAAACAGTGTAAATAAACGTATCCCCTCTCCGACTAACCTACAACAACAGCGACGGCAAATACAGTGGTAAAGTGCATGTATAGCGAAAACATTTAAGTGAACAAACTGTATCCACCTATCGCTAGTGTACTCAATGATTGAACTGCAAACAGAGTAACTATAGAAAAGTAATAAAGGGTACGACAAAAACGAAATAGTACAGATATCCGACGTTCTCCTTCTATTTCTGGATTTAAGAGGTCGCCTTCATAGAGTACTAAACCTTTCTTGTCGGCGTACATGCAAAGCGGCCAGCGTGATTGCCAACTGTAAAAGGGTTCACAACCAAACATGCAGTATGTTGTAGTACTACAGGATCATATCCCTTTTTAATGAATTTTTTAACATATTTGATGAACAAAGTGAGACAATGGGTATGTCCAATAATTTTACGAAGTTTGTAAATCACATCACCATAAAATTCAGGATGTGAAACACTGTGTCGCAGAAGCTCCTTGAGATTAGATTGGTACTTGCCAATAAGCGAGAGATTTCGATAGTAAAATTTAGAAAAAAGTTTTTCTTAGTTTATGGTTTCTATGTCCTTGCTTAAGCAGTTTTTCAGTTAAAATGAGATTTCGACCGTTAAAATCAACAATAGATGAACAAGCTCTAGCAAAACGAATAAGTTGAGATATATAAACCCCGTAAGATGGAGCACGGGGAACATCCCCGTCAAGATGAGGAAAATTAACAATATTAAAATCAAAATCATCTCTTTTGTCATATATTTTAGAAGAAATCATTCCATTATCAATTTTAAGGTGGAGATCAAGAAACACTGCATAATTGTCGGACGGGTTAGCTTTATTAAATTTGAGTTCTTTAGGATAAATTGTAGGAATCAGAGCATCATAGAAAGGGTTTTCTAAGTTAAAAATATCATCCAAATATCGACAAGTTTCATTGAAGGCTTTTATAACATCTTCTTGTGATTGAGGATTCAAACGCAACATGAAATCTCTTTCATAGCAGTACAGGTGGCGGTGGTCTAGTGGTAACGCGCTTGACTGTCAGTCCGGAGGTCCGGGGTTCAAATCCCGGTCCCACCCGGAAATTTCAGGGACGCTTTTCCGTGTCTCCCACCCGCATATACTCTCCACCCAGGGGTTAAATGGGTACCTGTAAGGGTCACTCGCCGGTACTGCGGCTGCATGATTGCGCCATATGTTAGCAGTGCTCAATATTGTAGGCCAATGACTCAATGATCAGGGGAGTAAATGTACAGTCGGCTGAACGGTCATTCGGACTGAAAGTAGACTATAACTAGGTACTTTACTTTTTACAAAAACAAATCTGCGACAAGTGGTGCACAATTCATACCCATGGGAATACCAATTACCAGATGGTATATAGCATTCCCATAACGTACAAATATGTTATCCAAAAGAAAGGTTAGTGATTCACGAACTTCTGAGCAAGTCCAATTGGTGTAATATTTCATTTGCTTGTCAATAAAGAAAGCTTTTTCAGTGTTACATGCCAAGAATGATATTTTTCCCGGGCAAATACTCTCTGGATTAAGTGAGTAAGCTTATCTTAATTAAAATATGAGGAAGAGTTGTGTACAGAGTAGAAAAATCGTACAGTGGATGCAAGATTTACAAACCAACGGATAGTAAGCAATACCTTTTATTTAACTCTTGCCACCAAAACATACACGAGAAAATAATCAGTTTTTTCTAGCAAGAAGACTCTGTGCGATAGTTTCGAATCAGGTAATTTTTTGGAAAAAATATAAGAGGAACTGAAAACTTTCCTCTTAGCCCGTTAATATCCCATCCAGTTAATTGAAGGTGGTATTGATAAGGCAAGATCAATTGAAATAACTACATTGATAGCAGCTAATGAGATAATTAATGCAAGAAAAACCCATGGCCTATATTTCCACACATAATCCTAGAAATGTGGATTTTTTTAACACCATTCAAGAAAACCTCAAAATCCTTACTCAAGACGCATGCATGAAGGACATGATGTCCAACTATAAAATAACCAAAAGTAAGAGAATCAGATAACCGAATAACTTAAAAAGTTACTAACACTTAGAGCACGCTTAACTCAAATCATCCATCAAAGGACTTGAAAGGCGTAAAAGGAGTAACTGTGACCAATGTCCTTACTTATTAGAAGATTAAAAGTACATATTTAAATCAGGGCAGCACTTCACCTTAAAATTCGATGGTTCCTGCAACATACAAAACGTTATCTAAGCAATGAAATGCAACATATCTTCACAGGACTATATTGGCGAAACAGGGCATTTGAGGAAGAGGGTGACCTTCCATGCATAGACAACATATCAGACACCCAGAATTGGCAATCCTGTCGGTAAGCCGCCACATTGTTGAGTGTGCAGGTAACCAAGATGTAAAGCTCCAGATCATTCAAATTTACATAATAATCAATTCGGACAGCGGGACAAGAAAAAGGAAAGAGTCACAACTTAATAAAATATTTAATCAGGGTTTAATGCCAAATAGACTGAGTTTTAGGTAGATCTAATACATTGTATTATTACTGTGCACAAGGTCAAATGACGTTGTCATATGATGCAATTAACGTCATTTATTGTAACGTCATATCAACATTTTGACGTTGTTAACAACGTTGTTGCTATGTTCATTTATTCACAATCCTTGAAAAAACAAGTTGGCTTCCTTCTAAAAGGAAGCCAAGGAGAGACCTGCAGCAGTTTTTTTATCTACTGTAAAACAGGTTATATTCGCGTCATGATTATTTCGCGTAAATGTGATTTTGTATTAATTCGCGTCATGATGATTTCGCTACGGCGTCCATCTCGCTAAATTAACTTAACGGAAATAGACTCGTTTAAAACTCTGCCGAACGCTGTAAAAAGGGCAAAGAATAAATTTCTGCCGAATGTATGTAACTGCCGTCGGCAATTTAGGGGTTATCAATCGATAATTTATAGCATGCGTTAAGGCCTGTATTTACCAGTATTCAATTTTGTATCGCTGCTTGGCATAAGCCGGTATTCAATAGTCAAAATGAGTGAGTTGTTTTTCACAAACACATAGAGTCAAACCTGTTTCAAAATTCCGTAATTGTACAAAAACAACCAGATGTTATCCACGACAATTTACTACTTGCCGTACATGTATACATGTATGTATATAAGAGTTACTTCCCTTTTCACGGAGATCAATGAAGAAGAAAAACATTCTTCCATTTTTCGGTCTGTATTTTTTATTTAAACATTTCTTGTTTATTAAACAAAATATATGGAAGCAATACACTTCATCCAACAATTTGTGTTGAGCGAAGAATGTTATTAATGCAGAAAACACATGGAAGACGACGTGATAAATCTGACCATATTCCGGATATACCGATTTCGGACGTTACTCCTTTTTATACTTGTTACTGGTTTATTAGCGAAAATATTGAATTCGCGGGGCAGCGCATTCGCGAATTAGCGCGAAATAGATATTGTCGCTAATAAAACCTGTTTTACAGTAACAGTTGCTATATACAGGGGCTGTTTGACAATGTTTTGGCACCGGATCGTAAATAGGTTTCTATAAATAACTATTGTGCATATCAAGCAGTATGTGCGTTATAATTAGAACAAAGACGGTGAATATCAAGCGCCACTGATTAGGAGATATATAATGCTTTAATCGTTGCAAGTACGTGTAGGTCTTTGAAAAAAAAATCTTTGAATTAGAATTTATCCAGTCAGCAAGCTTCTCTAAATAAAATAAATAGACAAATTTAGGTTTCTTAGATTACAATAGAATGTATATTAGAACTGGTTTTATTTACCCACCATTGACCCTCTCGGGTTACAAATGTATGCATACTAAAATATTTTTGATTAACATAATTGACATGAAACTAAAGCAAGTGTATCATATCTTAGGCACATATTGGTAAATCACATATAAACAACAATACATTTTATTCATCTTGCTTCCTCGTAAACTTCTAAGGCACATGGACACACCAGTCAAAACATTGGTTTATGCATCTAGCAAGCACTGCCAATTAAGCTTGATCCTCCTATTAGTTTTCTTTCGGTAGTATCTAGAAGGTTTATTAGGTTAGTGATAATATTTAACAGCTGTTTCTCAGGCATAATGATCCTTAACAATGTAAGTACATGTATATCGATTTTCTGTAAATATAATACTATGTTGATGGAATAACGGGAAAATCACCAATAGAAATATACAAATAAGAAAATAGAAAAAAAACCCATAAAAAATTGTTTTTTGGTTAAATTGGTTAAGATTTATCAGTTTTATTAACTCAATCAGCTCGGTAAAATGTTTTCTAATAAAAAATAATGCTTTTGTGGCCGATTTTAGGCTACGAATCTCTTATCCGCGGATATGAGAATCATATCTGATGTTTAGTCATACCGACTTAAATCCACCGCTGGAGAAACGCGGTTTAATAAGAATCAAGTCAGAAAGCAAAGATTAATGGATAAAAAGTACATGTTTCCATTCTACTCGCATGCTAATTAGATTAAGAAGCTCTTAAGCTGTTAAAGGGGCTGGAAATGGCATAGACCCAAATAATATGTTCAGCTCCATCGAGGTCAATCTAAAAATAGAAACTGAGCCGACCGTTACTCAAATTTTATACGGAATGCAAAAATGATTGCACTTTGTTCTGGGATAAAATAATCATATCTATTTGAATTAAAAATCGACAATCTGGATTCAATTGATCCTATTGTTCAAATTCAAACACGTTTCGTTAGTGATAGTTTGA
Source organism: Azorinus chamasolen (assembly GCA_963576725.1). NCBI lineage: Eukaryota > Metazoa > Mollusca > Bivalvia > Cardiida > Solecurtidae > Azorinus > Azorinus chamasolen. The sequence continues at coordinate 83,978,929 of OY755238.1, forward strand.
CTGCGTATTTTGATATAACCAAAACATGCGAATAGCCACAACTCGTCCTGTCCGGTAGACGGCGATATTCTTTTTAATATCCCAATTCAAAACTACTTGAGATAAATTTTAAACCATCCCAGAATACGCCGACATCCTATTCCAGCACTGAGGAGAGGCATGATGGTCTCTCCAATCACGAAGCCGGTCGAGAAAGAATATACAATTAAAATGCAAAGCCTGCAACGTTCTCATCTTATCTTTTTGTTAAAAGGAGACTAATGATGTTATATGGCTATAAAACTGTTTTAATTTCTACGTTAACAATGGGCGACGCTTTTCACCATATCATCAGGCGCAGTTGAAAGTATTATGACATCATGACTTTGTTGTCATGACGTCGACATCAGTACTTCCTGTAAGGGTGGTAACTCTATCTGCTTGAAAGCGAGATAAATGTTCGAATCAGAAATAAATAGCATTGAAGATTGGTTTGAATTTTTGTATAAAATAGTTTTCTTTTGCTAGCCTAGCTTAAACACTATCTGTCTTTAATTTAAACAAGAGGGTCATGAGACCCTTAAGCATTCACCCGAGATAACAGGGCCATTTTTAACCCAGATGTCATCATTTGTACAACCTTGGTAGAGAACCACAAGGCAAAGCAGCATTTTTAAGGACTATTTAAAAATGAAAAAACAGGGTAGGGCCATTTCAGCTCGGGGATCATAATTTGAAAAATCTTGGTAGAAGATTATTAAATAATGATATACCGGTATACCAAATAATGATATACCAAATATCGAAGGTCTAAGCATTTTAGTTTAAGAGAAGAATGTGTTTAAAGAGCATGAGGGCGGGCCATTCTTGACCAAGGGGTCATGATTTGAACAATCTTTGTAGATTATATAGAGGACCAAAATATCATGCTACATACTTAACATCAAAGGTTTAGGCCTTACAGATTCAGGGAGAATATTTTTAAATACGTTCCTATGAAAAACTGATAAGCCCTTAGGCTGGGCCATTTTTGGTTCGGGCATCATAATTTGAACAGTCTTTGTAGAGGACTATTAGATGATGCTACATACCAAATATCAATGGTCTAGGCCTTACAGTTTCAGAGAAGAATATTTCTAAAGATTTTCCTTTGAAAAACTGATTAGCCCTTGGGCGGGCCATTTTTGGTCCGGGGGTCATAATTTGAAAAATGTCTGTATAGGACCATTAGATCATGCTACATACCAAATATCATAGGTCTAGGCCTTTCAGTTTCAGAGAAGAAGATTTTTTTAAGATTTTCCTATGAAAAAAAGATAAACCCTCGGGCGGTGCCATTTGTAGTCCTGGGGACATAATGTAAACAATTTTGTCCCCTGAGCCACTGATGCTTCTGACAAAATTTGGTTAAAATTGGGTTAGCGGTTTCAGAGGAGATGTCGTTTGTAAATGTGGACGGACGACAGACTGATCGCGGTTACAATAGCTAATACTTCGGCTAAGGCGAGCTTAAAAGGGAAATATTTAATATTTAATATTGAAGAGTTTTGCTTCTGCATTTTTCTAAATGTTTGCTTAAAGGAATTTGTCTTTTTGAGGGGTCTCTGATTTGCTGTGAATAGTCTGTACTTCTTGTTCTCATTTTGTCAACAGTTTGACCTATATAAAATTCTCTGCACCCAGTGCATGTAAGAACGTTCATGTACAAAACATTTCTTACATTACAAGACATTCAATTTGGTTGATCTACATAAATTGAGTTCCTTTAAAATTGTAAGAATCTCTTTCATTAATATGTTGACACAACAAGCAGTCTGACTTATTATTGAATTTTGTTATTCTATTAAGTATGTGTTTATTCTCCGTAAAATATGCTCTGGTAAGAGGTTTCATTAAAGATGCATACTGCGCAAATTTCCGCAAATTTTGCATATCGAACTGACTTCAGAATCAGAGTCTATGTCCCTTAACACTAAACAGCATTGTTAGTAAATGGTTGTTTGTGTCGAAAAATTAGAAAAGTGGATTGGTACGGAAACCAATGGAACAGCGTTCGCCATTGGCCAGAATCTGTCGTAAGATTCAAATTTACATATCGGAAATAACCATACAATGTATATGTACGCCGACAACCAGTGTCAGCCAGTGTAAGTGTTATAAAAGCCTATCTAATATTAAAAGCGTTGTTCAGAAAAAGAATCGGAGTCATTCAGGACTTGGCTGAAGATGTCCGGTGATTTCCACAGAAATTCCCGTTTTTAAAGAGGAGGCTCATTTTAAAGAATTAAGCAGTATTCGGATAGCGAAAATATTTACCTGTCAGAAAATGGATTGTAAGCCTTATTTTCATTGTTTGCATACATGTACAGCTTCTTGCGTTGATTGATTAATACAAATATGCATAATACATCTTTAAATTTGGAGCTTGTCCTTGACTTTTTTTATTTTACATTTACTGAACCCTTTCCCTGTTCTATGTTTGTTTCAAATTTCAATACCTACTGATCATTCATGGTCAAAAAAGTTATAACGAAACATAGAAGGTGGAACATTGTATGCAAAGTAATTTGATACACAGATCTTTAAATTTCTATTAGCAGACAGAGTAGACCCTGATCAGACGGCTCCTCTAGTTTGGTGTCTGTTTTTTTTTTATTAATACATCTAAGAAAGGTATATTCTACCGTAAACTCAATGTCTGGGTGTAAATAATTTATTATCTTGTTAAAAGCTTTTAAATCATTGACAGAATATTGCCATAATATAAAACAATCATCAAGAAATATTTTCCATTTTTTTATGTAATCAGAAAAATGTTTGCAATGGGAATTTTCCAATGATTCATATAGTCTATCTTCCATGTATGTTAAAACTGAAGTTGCATAGGTGGGAGCAAATTGTGTACCCATGGCTTTTCCTTTAATCTGTTTGTAAAATTGTCATTAAATGAAAAAATATTAATTTCAAGAATTATTTTTATCCCATTCAGTATGAAATCTTTAGAAAATGTTCTGTGTATAAGTTCAGGGTGCTTACTTCACCAAAATAATATTGCTTGTTTACCCAACTGATGAGATATGTTTGTATATCAACATTTTATATAAAATGAAACCAAGCATGTGTTTGTATTAACCAAGGTAAGAAAACCTGTGTACTTGTATAATTATAAAAAAAACCAGCTAATAAATATTCATGATGTCAATATTTCTTACATGAATATTGAACAGGTAATGGGTTAAAATAAGCTTTTACTAATGTATTTCTTTTGATAAATATGATAATTACTTAGAATGCTAACGTACCCATCTCCTCCATGAATATTCATATACTAAAGAAATAATGACGACATTAATATTGATTAGATTAATATGTTATTATAGCACACAGACACAAGAAGTGTTTAAATAGCAGAAACTGTAGAACCATATCTATATCATAATATAAGCAACCAGAGCAGACCCTGATCAAATGGCTCCTATAGAAGCCATTTGTTTTGGGTCTACTCTGTTTGTAATGGTGTAGAAAAGCATATATATGGAGTAAAGGATTACTCAACATTTCATCTGGATCAAAACCATTTGTAAATGTCATAAAAGGAATCCAAAGCAATAAAGTATAAAAAGGGTTTTCTAACAAACCTGAAAGGAGTACTTCTATGCTGAAATCACCGTCGGTCTTATTAATTTTGACTTGTTTCCCCTGTACAGTCAGCAGTTCTGGTTCACATATAGTCTCAGCTGAATATTCATTAACTACTTCAAGGCACTCTGTTACATATGTGATGTTCAGAAAGATATTTTTCTCTGAAATAAAATTTTACATAAAGAAAGAAGCTCACAAAATTAATGTAAAAGATTATTAATATTAAATATATTCTGAAAATGGGTGATCCTTCGAAAGCAAAAGAAGAAATGCAAAATGAGAAAATTGCAGACTCGGTTTAATTGATTCTGTTCATGAGTAGTAATTAAATGTACAACACTACTCACGCCCCCTAGCACCGGCTTAAGCAGAATTCAATTTTCTTGAAGTAATGCTAAGAGCTCATGTAGGAACTTTCAGCATTATTTTTAACCTACATTTAGCTGTCACATGTGTTTCTAGATATGTGTTGTGCCATACGGAACAATTCTGTATTACAAATTTTGGACGGACCGAACATATAGTTTGAGTTATCCCGAAGTTTAAGTTACCCAAGTTTGAGATATCGAAGTTCAACTGTATGTTCAGGATCTGATTGTTCAAGATCTTTCAAAGGACTAGGAATCAGACAAGGATACGAGACAACCTAGAGACTGAGACTCAGCAAAAACACACGTTTTGAAATAAAAGGGTAACAGAGCCAGTTCTATTCAAATGAAAGAAACCTTCCTCCACTGAAAATGCATGAATTTTGCTACATCTAAATTGAGAAGGGGAACTCTGACTCTGTTTGCATAGGTGTGAAAAGGTGATTGTAAGAAGGAAAAGGTTAACCCTTTCCTTCATATAAGAGTTTTTCATGCATTTACAAATAGAGAAGACCCAGATCACACGGTTCCTGTCAAAGCAAAAACTACCGTTGAAAAGTTGATATCATAAAAACTGCGCTAATAATGTCCGTATTCCTTAAACGATCCTGAACAGGAAAATTTGTTAAATGGAAGCAAGACAGGCTACCAGTGATTATTCGTTACCTTCATTGCGTACTATCCATGAGTTGCATTCATCATCACCATGATCTGATGTTATTACGGCCTTCTCATGTACAACACCACAAACACCATCAGGTAAAACTGAAACAGACAGAGGTCCAGATAAGATGTATAAATTAAAACATCTTTACAACCCTATTTTGTTTGTATTATTTGGTCACAAAATAGGGTTTGGTGGAGAAATAACGAGTTTAGTCTACGCAATTATCTGTTGCAGTGGACACATATAAAATGTGTGAGTTGGATTAATTATAATGGATTGAAAATTTGCCTTTTAACCCTCCCCCCCCCCCCCTTCCATTAAAATGAATTTTAGAACTTTTGCAAACAGAGTAGTTCAAGGTCAGAACAGCTTTTATATTAGCCATCTAATTCAGGTTTGCTCTATACACTGAGAAATTGAAAAACTTAAGTGAGCCAGCTCACATACACCACACTGCCACATTGTCAGAGACAAAGGTGGCCCCAATGACAGATTCCTCTGGAAATTGAACTTATCCAAGTTTTTATTCATGATAATTCTTCAAGCAGATTTGCGAAAAATTTGTTAAGAAATGAAAGTACTAGATGAGCAATAATGTATTATGGTACACTGATGGACGGACAGGCGGTTGGACTGGTCGGTCACAACTATATACCCTGTGCAACTCTGTTGCGTGGGGTGTAATGAATAGATTTCACGGAATTTTTCAAGGAGGATGGGTCTCAAATAGCCTATGAGGTAATGGGTTAACGCTTTTCGTCATATAAATTTGGTTTCACACATAATTATGCAACCATAGTAGACCCAGATCAGATCTGATCCATCTGATCAGGGTCTGCTCTGTTTGCTAATGGATTTTGATAAATCTGTTTCTATGCGTTTCATTATAACTAATGTGTCAATGAATATTCTGTAGGTATTGAAGTTCGTATAACATAAAATAGAATAGGCAAATGGTTAGGGTGAAAAGAGTTAACCCAAGAAAAAAGTGTGATGTGTGATGTAGATTTTGATCCAGATGAGAGCCATTGTTACATATGGTCTTATCTGCATCTAGACTACTTCGACACTATCATATTTTGGAATGGAAATGAAGGCATTTTGAAAAATATTCATGTTAGAAAAAAAAACATCATAAATATTAATAAGATTATCTATTAACCCTTTCTGTGTTCTATATTCATTCCAAATTCCAATGCCTACTTAATATTCATAAACAAAATAGTTATAACGATATATGGAGTGAGTGTGTTGGGTTTTACGTCCGACCAACAGTATTTCAGTTATTTGCAGACAGCACCCGCATGAGACAAGTTATAGTGCTGCCTCACTGGAATACCCTCGCCGCTGGTACATGGCAAGGGCACCCCATACTGTCACATTATCCTGACACCAGGCCGACTAGTCCTAGAACTATACCTTTAATGTCGAGCATAGACAAGGGGGCATATATAATAATATAATATGTAATATTATATACATAATAATATGGAAGGTGGAACATTGTAACCATTTTAGAAAGTAAAGACACAGGTCTATTAAAGTATATTAGCCAACATAGCAGAACAGACCCTGATCCTATAAGAGCTGTCTGATCTGGGTCTACTCTAGTTGCATCACCAGACCACCACTATGTTTTTATAGAAAACTGGCCACCCATGGGGCAGGGTCTCATTTCAATGATTTGAACCCTGGGACATAGTTCATATAACTTTTGTAGAGGACTTCAAATACGAACGCTGAGAACCTTCCAGTTTCAGAGGAGAAGATTTTCAAAACATTTACGATATGTTTCCATATAAGGCACGGCAAAATCTCCCAAAACTACACCTATACTTACTGAATCCCATTGAGCAATAGACACACTCCAGCAATACATGCATGCTAAAAAGGCCACTGGTCAAGCAATAAAACTGATTTGGCTAGACCACTATACTCCATCAAAACCAATAATTATATCTGACCAGCCAAGGATAATATTGAATATCGATTGAAATGGTGGGCTGCTAAAGAAAACTGGCCACCCCTGGGGCGGGGTCAAATTTGACACCGGGGGCATGGTTTATATAAATTTTGCAATGGACCTGAACATGATGCTATGTGTCAAATATGAAAGTTGAGAACCTTCAAGTTTCAGAGGAGAAGGTATATACTTCTATTGAAAACTGGCAATCCCTGGGGGCGGGGCTAATTTTGACCCCAGGGACATAATTTATATAACCTTTGTAGAGGACAAAAAGATGATGCTATGTGCCAAAGATGAAAGCTGAGAACCCTGTGGATTCAGAAGAGAATATTCTTAAAGGTTCAAATTGTTGACTACAGACAACGGACACCGCACGACGTACGCTGACGGACGATGGACATCAGGCGATTACAGAAGCTAAACAAATTGATGTACAATTAATTTGAGCTGGTAAGCACGAATGCTATTTCAGACACAGGCAATTGTCAACTACAATGAACACATTGAAGGTCACCAGGAATGGTCAATGAGAGTACTCTTAGCCCCGTGCTCAAATCTTGACTGCAGTAAAACCCCCTCTAAACTGGAATTCTAAAACAATGGATACTTTTAGAGAGGTGGCTTAATGCAGACCATTGTAACCATTTAACCCTTCTCTTGCTGAATTTACAAACACATTTCTCCTTCTTTACCCATGCCCTGTTGTATAATTACATATATCTTCACTGTGTACAAGTATTTTGCTGTGCAATCACTGCTGTGGAGTGCACTTGTTGCACAATCAACTTGTAAATAGTGCAGACTCTGATGAGACAGTTCCTGCAGGAGCTGTCTCATCGAAGCCTTCACTATTTACAGGTAGGTATATTGACGCGAATAGCAAGCGAAGGGTTAAGAAAGTAAAGAAATAGATCTATCAAATTATGATAGCAAACAGAAGATATCCTGATCAGATGACTCCTATAGGAGTTGTACAGTCTATGTCTACTCTGTTTGCAAATGCATGAAAAAGTATTTATATAAAGGAATGGGTTAACAAATAATCAGCAAGAGGATTTTGAATGATAAACAGACCCTGGTCAGAAGGCTTCACTATGGGGTCGTGTTATATGGGTCTTCACCTGTGTCTCACATACAAAGGGTAAGCCTACCTTTTGTTATAGTTACATTGATACCCCATGTGTCGGATGTAAAATTCAATCCAAGTTTGTTCGACGGAAACGTTACTGCTTCTGTTAGAGGGTTACATACAGATTCAGGTTCACTCCATGGGTCATCAAGGTTATACAACTGAAATTTCAAATATAATTAAAGAACTTAAGTGAACACGCTCACATATCTTAAGCCGCCACATTGTCAGAGAAAACAGAGGTTTCCCATGACAGATTACTCTGCAAATCAACCTCATCCAAACTCGTACTCATGCCAATTCTTAAAGATGTATTATGCGCATTTTTTCGTATTAATCAACCAACACCAGAAGCTGTACACGTATACATACAATGAAAATAACGCTTACAACCCGTTTTCTGACAGGATATATTTATTCAGCTAAATATTATCGCTATCCGAATACTGCTAAATTCTTTAAGAGGAGCCTCCTTTTTAGAAACGGGGATTTTGTACGGAAATCAGCAGACATCTTTGGCCAAGTCCTGAATGACTCTGATTCTATTTCAGAACAACGCTTTGAATATTAATTAGGTTGTTGCAACATGTACAATGGCTGACACTGGTAGTTGGTCTATATAATAGATTTTATTCAGGAAAATAAGACAATATGCCTATCTCACCACACATAATTTACATGCAAATAAGCTAAATATACCGTTAAATGGTGTCAATAAAATATAGCAGTCGAAGGGAGCTAACTCATACAGGTACATCGAATGATTATTTCCGGTATGTAAAAATTTGAATCTTACGACAGATTCCGGCCAATGGCGAAGTACTCAGAGAGCCAATGGTGTCTACTGTGCACCCCATGACTTTTTTCATGGGCACCAAAATGTTCCTGAATCAGAATCGCGAATGTATTCAAGTTTAAATCCTTTTAGGCTATGTATATTTTAACCGTTTCCATGGCAACCTCCAAGTTTTCGTCATGATGATCCATACCTACAAATTCGCCCATATCACAGCCAGTTTTTGTCCAAAACTATAAAACTCGTACCAAATGGAACATAAGACATTGTGCTTTCATTTCCAACTTTTTTTTTTAAATTACCTTATTTGCATACTCATGAATATTAATGAGAAAATTAAAAATAGTAAAGAAAAGTATAGAAATATCGTAAACATTTCATATTTTTGTCGCCTTACCATTTCTGAATTGTCTAGCATATGAGGTTCAGCAGTTAAAAAAACATGTTGAAGTTTTTCAATGATGGCCAACTTGTCAAAATAGTGACCTTGACCTTGATTTAAAGGCCTTTACCAAAGCCATTTGTATACTTATATGAATTGCCTAGCATTTGAAAGTACAAAAATGAGTCATGCAGGAAATACCACATACAGAACAAACACTCGCCCGAACAGCAACACAAGGAAACAGCAAATGTACATGGGTAGAAAAAACAACAAGAGACGCACAAAGACAAAACAAACATACAATAGGAGGAAGATGGAAGTACCGCCTTGGAACGGTCAGTGACAAAAGTCACCGGGGGTTTAAACCGGTTTATGGGCGCCCAACCTCACCCTTATTCCATCCCCATCCTAAAAGACAAACAGTGTAAATAAACGTATCCCCTCTCCGACTAATCTACAACAACCGCGACAGCAAATACAGTGGTAAAGTGCATGTATAACAAAAAACATTTAATTGAACATACTGTATCCACCTATCGCTAGTGTACTCAATGATTGAGCTGCAAACAGAGTAACTGTAGAAAAGTAATAAAGGGTACGACAAAAATGAAATAGTACAGATATCCGACGTTCTCCTTCCATTTCTGGATTTAAGAGGTCGCCTTCATAGAGTACTAAACCTTTCTTGTCGGCGTACATGCAAAGAGGCCAGCGTGATTGCCAACTGTAAAAGGGTTCACAACCAAACATGCAGTATGTTGTAATAATACAGGATCATATCCCTTTTTAATGAATTGTTTTATATATGAAGTTCAGAAGTCATAGCAATGATAAAGTTCGTTAAAAAAAAACGGCAGATTTTTGGAAATAATGACCTTGACCTTGACCTGATTTCATGTATCTTTGCATCAAGTGAAAGGCCTTCATCAAAATTATCTGTATACTAAAGATGAATTAGATCTACCTAGCATTTGTAGATCAGTAGTTATAGCAATGTTAAACTTTGTTAAGAATGGCAAAGTTTTGGAAATAGTGACCTTGACCTTGACCTGATTACATGTATCCTTATATCCGGTGAAAGGCCTTTACCCAAGCAATCTGCATACCAAATATGAATGGTCTAGCTTAAGTAATTCAGAAGTTATAGCAATGTTAATGTTTGTTAAAAACGGCAAAGTTAAACTTTGTTAAAAATGACCTGATATATCCTTGTATCAAGTGAAAGGCCTTTGCCCAAGCTATCCGTATACCAAAGATGAATTGCCTAGCATTTGTAGTTCAGAAGTTATAGCAATGTTAAAGTTGGTTAAGAACGGCAAACGTTTCGAAATAGTGACCTTGACCTTGACATGATTTCATATTTGCTTCTAGCAAGTGAAAGGCCTTCACTCAATCTATCTGCATACCAAATATGAATGGTCTAGCTTAAGTAATTAAGAAGTTATAAGCAATGTTAAAGTTTTCTTAAAGACGGCATCAAATACATAGCCGCGGCATCGGTGTGAAAACGTAATCCCAATGTAATGATAAGGTTGACGAAACGACTTTGGGTTTACTATATAAATTAAGGTCGACGAACGGGAAGGCCGACGAAACGACCATAAATCACAGTAACCGGGTGTAAGAGAGTGAAACACTTGTGGCAAGACTATTGCACCGGAAATTCGAAAGGATCGGCTATTTAGTATCAATAACGTATTCATTTCTTAATGCAATTATACAAAAAATGCAGAGGCTATTTTCATCACCTATGATATGTTATTCATACTATTAATCGATCAGTATATGCCATCTGTATTGTCCAATCAAGTAAACTTTAATTTCCCCAACGTTACAGAACTGACTGCTCCTACCATGAGGGAAATATTCGTAAGCGGGGGCGACAATAAAATGATTAGTAGCTTTACTCAGTTTTTGGGTGTGGTTAATTGATTTGATGGTTAACCCTTTATTCCATAAATATGCCTTTCTATGCACCAGCTTCTGGGAGAGTAATCAAGGGAGATTACTGAACAAGATCACTTACTGTTTACTTATATGATCAAAAATTCACCAATGTGTACAAATGGATAACTGTTTACCTATTACATGTACATTTTAATGCATTTGCAAACAGAATAGGTCCAGATCTGATGGCTAATTTAGGAGCTGTATGATCAATATCTACTCTGTTTGCTTATACAATAATACAGGCATAGCGTACTTACCCTCAAAGCCTCATTTGAGCAATCCAATGTCATTTCATTAAAGGTCACTTTCAGCCAGTATGGGGGTTCAGTGGTCACTTCATATTGACACATGCCTCCACTACTTGGAGCAGATGAGAAATCCTCCGACACTAACGTGACTTTATTCACTCCCATAATTTTTAAGTTGAATGAGGTTCCACAACCTGTGTAAAGAAAATTGTGGGGTTATTAGTATATTTAACCCTTCGCTTGCTATTCACGTCAATGTACCTACCTGTAAATAGGGTAGACCCAGATGAGACAGCTCCTGCAGGAGCTGTCTCATCAGGGTCTGCACTATTTACATATTGATTGTGCAACCAGTGCACTCCACAGCAATGATTGCACATAGTGAAGATATATGTAATTATACAAAGAAGGAGACATATATTTTAATTTTTAGTAAGCGAAGGGTTAACCCTAAATACAGAAAAGGGAAAGGGTTAACCTTTTCCATAATATAAGCATTTTTTCACACTTTTGCAAACACAGAAGACCCAGATCAGATGGCTCCTGTAAGATTGATTTTTTCAACATTTGTTACCAGGGGTGTGAGTGACAAAAATGCAAATAAGGTAATTCCTAAGTATAGCCTTTAAACCAAAGCACAATGTCTTAGCTTTAATTCGGTACCAGTTTTATACAGTTAGCACAAAAACTTCCTGTGATATGGAAGACTTTTGCAGGTGTGTGTCGACTAACAAAAATGTGTGAATAGAGTGAAATGATTGGTTACTATGGAAACGGTTAAAAAGTTACTTAGAGTTAAATTTTTGGTCCTCAAATTTGATATTTTGTTTTCTGAGGATTGTATCATCATGTTAAACTGCATTGGAAATTGTTTTCTGATATTTGTATGATAAAAAGTGAATAGTTTACATTATTTACGTTATTTCTATATTGCTTTTACTATTTTTAATGTTCTCATTAATATTCATGAGTATGCAAATAAGGTAATTTAAAAAAAACTGGAAATAAAAGTACAATGTCTTATCTTCCATTTGGTACCAGTTTTATAGTTTTAGGACAAACACTGACTGTGATATGGGCGAATTGGTAGGTATGGGTCATCATTACGAAAACTAGGGGGTTGCCATGGAAACGGTTAAAATACACATAGCCTAAAAGAATTTAAGTTTGAGTACATTCGCGATTCTGATTCAGGACACTTTTCTGAACATTTTGGTACCCATGAAAAAAGTCTAAAGGGGGGGGGGGGGGGGGGGGGGGGGGTGCACGGTAGGCACTATTGGCTCCCTGAGTATTAGTACATAATGGTGCATGTCTATTAGCAAGTGCCGCTAGTGCTTGTGTATATGTGTTAATCAGCTCATCAGCATCTGTCATTTGTAAACTTGCTTTGATGGATTCTGAGTTGAGTTGATCTCTTTTAAATAAGTCGACATTAATTGCCATAAGGTTTCGAAATGGAACAGTTGTTCTTCCTGTTGGAGGTTTAGCCGCCTTTGCTTCAAAAGTTACAGAAAATGATCGCGCAAAATTTTACCAGTACTGTCAGATAGTCCTGGGTCGGTGACTTCAATATTTGACACACAATCATCACCATTTCTCGTGATAACAACATCAATCTCGGATACTTAAGGTGCAGTCCATGTACTCAAACTTTGATAAATCATTATCTCTTGTTGATGCATGGAGGCGAAGTCCTACTGAAGCCTTATGTGTGACTGCTACTCCACCGCCATGGTTGCCATTGCAGCGAGGGGCCTGTTCGATTTTGTAATTGGTGGTGATGTCATTATTTCTTAGATGATATTCAAAAGGGAAAGGGTTAAACCTTAAGTCTATGAATATTCATGTAAAAAATAATAACAATAATATTAATTAATTCAATTAGTTATAATATCACATGGACACTTGAATGTTTTTAGCTATGACTGAAACTGTAGAATCTTATCTATCTTATAACTACCATAAGCAAACAGAGAAGACCCTGATCATATGGCTCCTTTAGGAGCCATCTGATCTGGGTCTAGTCTGTTTGCAAAGGCATAGAAAGGCGTATTTATGGAGTAATGGACTAAAGCAACCAAACTCTTTGCTAGAACAAAAAGCAAATATCACATACCAAATCTTCGTTCCTCACATGTTGGTGATTCCTCCTTGTATGGCAAAAAATTGCAGTAATGTCCAAGATATATGTCTAAATCCATTGTAAACAATGAATCAATGTCTGCAAGCATTCCTGGGCACAGATCTCCAAAATCTAAAATAACCAGACAAAATAGTCAAAACAGTGTTGAACAAGATTAAATGTCACAATTTCCATTTGGACTACTTACATGAATCAGAACTACAGATTAATAAGAATTATTACGCTAGTAGTTTTGAAGTTCATCTGTATTTTGGCGAGTTAGAAAAGTTGTGAACTACTTTTCTGACGAGCCAAAACACCGCTTAACTTCAAAACTACTAGAGTAGTAATTATTTTATCATGCAACACCAAGAAATGATGCAGAAAATGAAGAAAAGAAAGTGTTCTCAAGCGGTTTCGTCCCCCATACATGCAAGTGCGATATACGCGATACATACGATACATGCACTATACCTCACAAAATACAGCGTCGACATTGGAAAATATTATGCTAGTAGGAAGTGACTGTATTTGGTGACGTTTCATGATAAAAATGTGTACCCAAATACTAAAATCGTCATTTCTCAACAAAACCGTATGTTGTAGCCACTCTTAAGAATCGTTGTTTTGAGACGATTCTAAAGAGGGGTCACAGTTTAGGAAAATGATTTGATCTACGCATCGTATCTGGACCTCTGATGAATTACTCAAACTACCCTAAATATTCAGCCAGATAAACATGGGCAAATAGTGTAGACTCAGTTTAGATGATTCCTGTAGCTTTAACTAGAATTGTGTCCATATGATATAAATCTCCCCAACAAACACATACACACTGCTAATGATATATTTTATATGAAACACTTTGTTTTTTAAATAAAAACAAGATGTGCTTGTGAAACGCTGTATACCGAATATGACCTTTGACCTTGATATATGACTATGATCTTATAAGTCACCCCTAAAAATATTTCACAAATTCCTCCATAAATGCATGCAAAGTTGAAGTGAGTGCTCTGTTTGCTTATGACAAACCATAGAAATGATTCTACAGCTGCTGTTCTGACCAAAATATTCTTGGTCCATGTGCTATTATAATAATTGATATTCATGATGTCATAATTTCTTACATGAATATTCATGGAGGAAATGGTTAAGTATTGCACTATATGTAATTTGCTGCTAAGTCTGTGTGTAATATTGTCTTGTAAATATGGAGATTGGCAGCAGGATCAGGGGTAACATTTGATTAAGGAAGTATTCATTTATCTGCATATTGACTGGTGGTAATTGCAGGTCAATTATGTATATGGATAGGTTTACTTGGTTCACTAAACATGTATAAATAGATAGCTGAAATGCTAGCAAGAGAAGCCAGTTGGAGACTGGCTGGAGACTGGCTGGGGAGCTGGCTTGAGTCTGGTTTGAGAAGTAGGAGAGAATGCTGCCAGTTTCTCATATATCTAGGTTTGAGAAAAAAAGATCACAGCCGAAGTTATGGTGTCGTTATGATCCAACGGCTATATCACATTTGATAAGTTGCTCACAGGTTGTACTCACCCTATTTTCATAAAACCTTCCTTCTTAGAGACACATTTTCACACTTTGAAAAGTTGACCCTGATAACTAGATTCCTATAGTTCGGATCTGCTCTGTTTTCTGTTTTCTTATGAAACTGATCTACTGATCTACAGTGTCTATGAATACCAAAAATTCATGTGTGCATATGCCATCACTAAAAATTCAGGCCATACATATTCATGATGTCAGTATTTCTGGCATGGATATTCAACAGGAAAGTGTTAACACTTTCCCTCATATAAAGGCCAATTCACGCATTTGCAAACAGAGTAGACCCAGATCAGATGGTTCATATAAAAGCCGACTGATCAGGATCTGCTCTGTTTGATAATGGAATTAGATAGTTCTTTATGTTGACTTTCTAAAATGGCTACAACATTCAACCTTCCATATTTCATTATAACTATTTTATCTATGAGTATTCAGTTGGTATTGAAATTTGGAATAAACCTAGAACAGGGAAAGTGTTAACATCTAGTCCTTGACAGCCCACAAACATCAAGTACCTTCACAAGTGTCTCTGCATAATGGTGTAAGGACCTCGCCATTATCACATTTAGGGAAACTAAGCCCACAGGCAATATGTATCAAGGTCTTGTTACAGAACTCTTTATTCTGTACACCAGGGAATACATTATTCGAAACAGCTGACAATGCGGATATGAGGTCCATGACAAAATTTGTCGGATGTTGCCCAGTTATACTTGAAAACCTGGTCGTTCTGTTGAAGCCAAAGGACCTGCAGATGTCAGATGGAGTTTCTATACAGCCATCACCTGTGAAAAGAAAGAGACAAAATATCTTACATGTAACCATTAACTCCATAAATATGCCTTTCTACACCTTTGAAAACAGAGTAGACCCAGATCAGATGGCTCCTGTAGGAGCCGTCTGATCTGGGTCTACTCTATTTGCTTATGCTATAATACAGATATAATTCTATAGTAACTGCTATGCCCAAAACTTCCCGTGTCCATGTCCTATTATAACAAATTAACCTAATTAATTTTCATGATGTCATTATTTCTTTCATGAATATTCATGGAGGAAAGGGTTTATCCTTTTACTCTATAAATATGCCCTTCAACCCTTTCCCCGTTGACTATCCATGCAAGTAAATAATGAATTATTAACCATTTTTTGCAATGACATACAATAGAACCTGTCTTAAGCGAACATTAAAAAGAGGCATATTTATTGGCCTATAAACAGGTGGTAGCTTAATGCAGGTCAAAAGTAATGCAGAAAGGTCCGATAAGAATTCTTGTCATTACTTTTGCACTGCATAAAGCAATCACCTGCTTTATAAAGCATGTGTGTTCAATAAATTAATGGTCACTTAAGACAGGTTCTACTGTAATTCTGTATGTACACATGCACTTTAGTTTACATGTAGATATTGTAGAGTCTGGTCTATCTCATAATTTCATTAAGCAAACAGAGCAGACCCTGGTCTGATCCAAAATGAGTCATCTGATCTAAGTATACTCCGTTTGCAAATGTACGAAAAAGCATGTGTATGCAGAAAAATGTTAATATTTTTTACAAACAGAGTAGACTTATCAGATGACTTGTACAGGATCCGTTCTGTTTTCTATTGGAATACATATCTGATTCTTTACCGGGGGCAAAATGTTTCTACATGTACAGTAAATATCCTTCAAACTTGAATTCTAGTAGAAAAGAAATTAGGTTTTAGGCAGTGGCTGTTTAATACAGGGTAAAAGTCATGCAGAAAGCTCCTAGAGGAGCTCCTAGAGGAGCTTTCTGCATTACTTTTACCCTGCATTAAGCTGCAACCTGTCTCAAAAACCAATATTTCTACAAAATTGAATGTCTGATTAATATAGATTTTACTGTACCGTAGCAAATGTCAAGTTGTCGATATCCATAATTATATTTATGATATTTCTTACATGAATATTTATGGAGTAAGGGATGCATGATACTTACAAAACTATATCACAAGACATTTATACCAGCATATTCTTATTTTTCAAAGTAAAACTAATTTTGATAAAGAAATAAGGCAGATTGCATTTCAAGGGCTTTTTATATATATAATACACACATATGTAAATATATGTATGAATTTGAAGAAACTGTACAGTCAGATCTGTTATGATTTCATAAGCATACAGACCCTGATCAGATGGTTCATATAGGAGTCACCTGTTCTGGGTCTACTCTGTTTAAAAATGCGCGAAAATGCATGTCAATAAGAGAAAGGATTAAAAAGTGTCTCTATGGAGTAACGGGTTATACTATACACTATATAAAGGGTCAATAATAAAATTAACCCTTCTCTTGCTGAATTTAAAAATACATTTCTCCTTCTTTATAGCCATGCCCTATTGTATAATTACATTGTATCTTCACTGTGTACACGTATAGCGCTGTGAAATCACTGCTGTGGAGTGCACTGGTTGCACAATCAACTTGTAAATAGTGCAGACCCTGATGAGACAGCTCCTGCAGGAGCTGTCTCATCTGGGTCTTCACTATTTACAGATAGATATATTGATGTGAATAGCAAGCCAAGCGTAAACTGTGTCACAGACTTTTGGTCATTAGATCATAAGTAGTAGTACCGGGTACTTACCCGCTGTACTTCTCGGGGATGTAGTTGTTGCTGAAATTTGCAAAAAAAAGAGTAGTTCCCCTTGAAAAAAACAGTAAAGGAGTCGGGAGTCACCAGTGTGAATGATACATTAGCATTTATATATGATATCCCTTTACCACGGTTGCAACAAACCAGAGGAAATAGAATTCCCTGATACTCCCTGACATAATTTCAAACTTCCTAGAGACATTACATTGCGAACTTTGGGTTTTCTGTCATGATTTCTTTAATATGTTATGAAATATATGATCTTCATTCTAATTATTTCAAACTTCCCTGACATTTGCCTATATTTGCAATTTCCCTGGCAGTTCTAAAAAATTGACCTTGAAACAAATCACTTTCCCTGACCTTTTATACCCTTTTTACTCAACAAATACACCTTTCTATACCTTTGACAACAACTTTGCTAACAGAGAAGACCCTATAGGAGCCGCCTGATCAGGGTCTGCTCTGTTTGCTTATGATAAAATATAAAATGCAGCTTCTACCATGGCTAAACATTATTGTGTCCATATGTTATTACAACAATTAATCTAATTAACATTGATACGGTCATTATGTCTTACATGAATGTACATGGGGTACCTTTACCATATACACTCAGTACAGCATTCAGTATACAGAAACCCCGCTAATGCGACCACTTAATAAACAGCCACTGATGTCGTTTAAAGCAGGTGGTTGCTTAATGCAGGACGAAAGTTATGCAGAAGGAGCTTTCTGCATAACTTTCGTCCTGCATTAAGCTACCACCTGCTTCTGCCACCCAGAATTATGCCCCTTTTTGGTGGTCGTATTAGCGGGGTTTTACTGTATATGTTTACCTAATATGATACATAATTTACATTAGCAATATTGCATATTGCTGCAAATTTATCATTGGAAGTAGGGTCAGTTTTCACAGTATAAAATAAAATATTTTAGGTAGATCTGCATCTGTCAGTTAGTTATGCCAGGTATTGACTATAACATGCCAATGTACTATCAGATACGCTGCATGGCTACTGACAGTCGGTTCCTTAACTTTAAATGTGAACTACGGATAGTTCAGTGACCCTACCGACACCGTTGGTTCCCTAAAGAAGTATGATGTGCAAATCCCCGCAAATATTGCGTTACAAACATACTTCAGAATCAGAATTTATGTACCTTAACACTTACCTAACACTAAGCAGCACGGTAGGTAAAGGGTTGTTTGTATCGAAAACTATAGAACAAGAGGGCCAATATGACCTTTGATCGCTCACCTGATTACCATAGATTTAAGATTATAGCTCTGTAGCCCCGGGATGGGACCAATACTGACATAAGGGTGAACATTTAAATAATGTTGATAGTGGGTCAACAGTGAGCAGTGCTTCTTGACAACAATATTTTCAAAGGTTTAAAATATTGATTTGATCAAGACAATCATTCTGACCAATAAAGATTGGGCAAAAAATGCTCTAAAGCGTTTTTTCTAAGATTTGTCCTAGTGACCTACATTTTGTTTCTACCCCATCCATGATCAAACGCAACCTTGATATCACCAAGACGAACATTCTGAGCCAGTTTGAGGAAGACTATGCTAAACATACCGCCGCCGGAGTTTAAACAAGAATTTTATAAGATATGACCTAGTGATCTACTTTTTATTTTTGTTCCACTTAACCTACTTTCAAATTTGTCTAAGATTGTATCAGGACAATCATTCTGACCAAGTTTTATGCAGACTGTGCTAAACATATGACTTCGAGAGTATTCACAAGGTTTTCCTACTGTTTACTCTAGTGACCTATTTTTGACCCCACATGATCTATTTTAAAAGGCCTCCGAGATTTTATCAAAACAATCATTCTGGTAAAGTTTCATGTAGATTTGGCTAAAACTGTTACCTCTAGAGTGTTCATAATGTTTTTCTACTGTGTAATCTAGTGACCTATTTATGGACCCCACATGACCTACTTCCAAACTCATCCGAGATTTTATCAAGACAATCATTCTAAGTTTGATGAAGATTGCACAAAAATGTCTGTACCTAATTTTGACCCCATATCACATGCTTTCGAACTCGTTCCGGATTTCATTAAGACAATTAATGAAACCCAGTTTCATGAAGATTGGGCTGGAAATGTAACCTCTATTGTTCACAAGGTTTTTCTACCATTTGATCTAGTGACCTAGTTTTTTACAACATGTGACCCATTTTCAAACTCAGCCGATGTTTTATCATGACAATTATTCTGATCAAGTTTCATGAAGATTGAACTAAAATCGTGACCACTAGAGTGTTAACAAGCAAATTGTTGACGACGGACGACTGACATGCAAGTCTACTAAAAGCTCACCCTAAGTTAAAAATGGATTGCTATGGAACTCAGTGGAGCAGTGTTCGTTACTGACCGGAATCTGTCGTAAGATTCAAATTTGCATACCAAAATACTCATTTGATGTATATGTAGGTCAACAACCAGTGTCAGTTATTTTGGCATGTGATAACAACCTAAATAACTCAAAGCCAGGTTCAGGAATAGAATCGGAATGATTCGGAATTTGGCTGATGATGTCCGCTGATTTCCGTACAAAATCCCCGTTTCTTAAAAGGAGGCTTCTTTAACGGATTCAGAAGTCTTCAGATAGCGATAGTATTTAGCTTAGCAAATATATCCTGTTGGAAAATAGGTTGTAAGCATTATTTTCATGTTATGTACACGTGTACAATTTCTTGTGTTGATTGATTAATAGTCTTGTATTTGGACTTACATTTGAGACTGGGTTATTTCATTCACCTATTTCCTCCTAATTAAAGAGAGGGTGTAGTAAAACTGAGTTTTACTGTTGCTGTCCTCGTTCCGTCTGTGGGCCATGCGCATGCGTCAACCAGAGGCCCAGGGGAGTTAATACGGAAATTATCAATCGAATTGTACTATACAATCATGCGGTTCCTTCTGGTAAGTGATTTCATATTCATTGTATATCTATTGCATATCTTTCATTAACCGGAAAGACAATCATGCAGTTCCTTCCAATTGGTAATTTCATATATGATATTGTATATCTTTTGCACATCTTTCATTGACCGGATAGACACTCATATAGTTCCCTCTGGCTAAGGATTTCATATCTATTGTATATTTATTGAATATCGTTCATTGTCTGGATAGATAATCATGTGGTTCATTCCAGTTAGTGATTTCATCCATGTGAAGCGTTTTTGAACGCACATATCCTGTGTGAAAAGAGCGCTATCTCATAATCTGAATGTGGTCTAGTAATAATAATGATTCCATATTAGGGTTAAACAAGCAAATTCATAGAATTGATATCCCCTAGCACATTATCACAGTAACAAACAGTTTAGATCCTGATGTCATACTTAGTTACAATGTTTGTCTTTTAGGGTGGGGATGGAATAAGTGTGACTGTGAGGTAGGGTGCCTAAAACCGGTTTAACCCACCAGTGACTTTTGTCACTGACCGTTCCAAGGCAGTACTTCCATCTTCCCCCTGATGTATGTTTCTTTGTCTTTGTGTGTCTCTTTGTGTCTTTTATACATGTACATTAGCTGTTTTTCGTCTTGGTGCTGTTTGAGCGGTTGTGTGTTTTATGTGATGTTTACTGCATGACTCATACATGTACTTTTAGCTACTGTGAATATGAAAGACCAGCACTGAGCCATAAATTCAGTAAAGAAACCGGTTGCAATACGGTTTGTAGATAGCTTTGTTACTAGTTTGTATACTATGTTTTATCAAACACAAATGTGTGAAATGTGTACTACTGTTCTGTTGTCTTACAGTCTCGTAGCTAGTTTTCAAACTGTATTACAATCAGTTATTTTGCTGAATTCACAGAGCGCCTATAGAGCAAATGCTCTATTTATCACAATAGCTTACAATGGTTTTTACAGAGGCGTCAAAAGATGCCAGTAATGGGTTATTATTATTATTGTTGTTATTATTGTTATTATTATTATTATTATTATTATTATACCACATTTATACAGCGCTCTTTTCACACAGGATATGTGCTTTCAAAAGCGCTGCACATGGATGAAATCAATAATCGGAACGAACCGCATGATTATTTATCCAGACAATGGAAGATTTACAATAGATATACAATAAATATAAAATCACTAGCCGGAAGGAACGCATGATCGTCAATCCGGTCAGTGAAGGATATACAAAAGATATACAATAGATATGAAATCATAAACCGGAAGGAATCGCATGATCGTCCATCCAGTCAGTGAAAGATATGCAATAGACATACAATAAATATAAATTCACTAACTGGTAGGAACAACATGATTAATCGACCCAGTCAATGAATGATAAGCAATAGATATACAATAAAGCATGTTAAGGTTTAAGCATGTATATATGCCAAGTTCGTGTTTTTGCCATTAGTGTATAGTCAAAGTTTCATTATAGTATTTTAATATAAGGCTACTTACCTGTTGACGATGTAGTTGGTGCTAAAATGTAATGAAATTAAATGTCAAATATAAATATTTATTCTTTAAGAAAGAGGTGGTACTACTAAAATATTACATATGAAAAGATAACGTGACAATACAACACGATTACATACGAAAGTTTACATGACTGTGATAATATAACAATACATTATGTATTACATGCAAAAAGATAATGTGATGATATAGCAATAGTACATACAAAACTATAGCACACTTTATAAGGTACACAGATATATGGCCAATTGGACATAAAACTATTGGTGTCTTCTTTAATGTACCATGGGCACTGTATGTTGTTTATTACACGGAGGAGGGACACAGCTGGTAGTTCCATTATTTATTGTTTTCATGAATGTATCAATTTAATACATCAAGTAAATACTTTTTCTTTTACTATTTAACTTGGACCAATAGAAAAAAGAAATAATGACATCATGAATATTTATACGAATTCTGAAAATAGGATACCCTTCCAAATTTAAGCTCATAAGCTGGAGCTTAGCTTTTATGATAACATATGTACTCATCTATTTTTGGTATTGGTAGAAACTGTCAGACCTATTACAATTTCATAAACAAACAACGCAGCCTTGATCAGACAGCTCCTGCACATGAGCCATCCAATTTGTGTCTACTCCGTTTGCAAAGGCGTAAAAAGGTTTGAAAATGCGTTTTTATCAAGGTTAAGATTAAGACAGGTAGCAGTTAAAATCATGCATAAAGCTTACAAAATATTGGAACTATTGTACCATCATCTTATAGTCATCTATCCAAAACTTTCCATCCGGGAATAATTCTAAATTAACCCAAAGAATTTGTTACAGCAAAATAAGTCAGTTTTAGATCAAGAAGAAGCACATAGGACATTCTTCAGTAGCAGGATCATCATGCAACAGCATCCCCTCAATTAACCCTTCGCTTGCTATTCATGTCAATATACCTACCTGTAAATAGTGAAGACCCAGATGAGACAGCTTCTGCAGGAGCTGTCCCATCAGGGTCTGCACTATTTACAAGTTAATTGTACAACCAGTGCAATCCACAGTGATTGCACAGCAAAAAACTTGTACACAGTGAAGATAATTAAGGTTATGATAACCGTTATAATGAAGGTAATTATACAACAGGGCATGGGTAAAGAAAGAGAAATGTATTTTAAAATTTAGCAAGAGAAATGTTAATACCCTTTCCTCTAAAAATATGCGTTTCTACGCATCTGGATAAGTCACGTTTTGAAATAATTGTGAAAAATAGAGAATTAATTTGCTCCTTTAATAGTGATTTAGAAGGAGATATCATTTAACCCTTTACTCCATACATATGCCTTTTTACGCTTTTGCAAAGAGAGTAGACCCAGATCAGACGGACCCTATAGGAGCCGTCTGATCTTGGTCTGCCATGTTTGCTATTGAAATAATATTGATATGCTTGTATAGTTTCGACCATTGCTAAATATTCCCGTGTCCATTAACTATTAAAACACTCAATCAACTTAATATTCATATTGTCTTTATGTTTTAAGAATATTCATGGCGTGTTAAGGAAGTTACTGACGACGGAGTATACATGACAAACAGCACACACCAGATGATTCATTATGATAGACACCAATCAATTTCAAAAGCTCACATTGGCATATTGTGCCAGGTGAGCTAAAATGTCATTTGCTTAAATCTGTAAACCATACTTCTGTGCAGACCTAGATCAAAGGGGTCTCAGAGAAGCCCTATGGTTAAGGTTTGCACTGTTTGCCATTCAAAATCCTCAAGCAAGATGAAACCATTCCTACTCAGGGTGGGCCAACCGAAAATTCAGCACTGAAAGGGTTAGTGTAGATGAGAATTGGAGGACTTACAACAAAGTGCATCCTGCTCATCTGAAATATCATCACAGTCAGCGATATAATCACACACCCATTCTTCTGGTATACAATTTCCTAGGTCTGGACACTGGTATTCATCCTCCGCACATGCTAGAGAAAGACAAAAATACACCATTTCAACAATAATGTACTCATTGAATGATGAATTACCAATCCATTTTGACACCTTATCAATCAAAGCGCTGAAAAAAAACATGTCTTCCGTCTCAGATGAAATATAACTGATTCATGATTTCTACAAGAAACCAATTGTTAGGCTCTGCAAACAGTGCAGAACTGGATCAGTCACAACATTTAACCCTTTAATCCATGTAATGTTTTACCTTAACCCTTTACCTGATAGAAGCGGCTTTTAGCGTGTTTGATTTATTCCTCCGCTGAAGAAAATAGTTCAAATTCATACAGTCATGAACATGTTGCATAATAAATATTTTCTATATCCTAGTAGGTGGTAGCTTAAAGCAGGCTGAAAGTAAAGCAGAATGCGCCTTAAGGCGCATTCTGCTTTACTTTCAACCTGCTTTAAGTGGTCATATGTCTTCAAAACTAGAAACAGGCTATTGGGTAAAGGGTTAATTTGTACACAAAGTAGACCATAATCAGACAGCTCATGTAGGATCAGGGTCTGCTGTGTTTGCTTAATAAATAATATAGATCCAATTCTACAGTTTTTGCCATTGTAAAATATAATTCTTTCCTTCATAAATACGCCTTTCTATGTCTCTGTAAAAGTCACCTGTTGAAACTATCGTGATAAACAGAGCATTTATCACAATGGGTTCAATACTACATAATTCTAAACAATTCCTTTTCTCTAGTTAATGCTCCTTTTTGGTAGATACATCCAATGTTGTTGGATCTAAGAATAGCCAATGAAGTAATGGGTTAAATGCTACTATAAACATTCAGGTTATTAATATTCATAAGTCATTATCCTAAAGTATTCATGAAGTAAAGGGTAAATGTTGAATCTGATCAGTTTGTATTATTTCTACAATAAGACAGAGTAGATCCAGATTGAATGGATCCAGTAGGAGACATCTGATTCAGGTCTGCTCTGTTTGCTTATGATATAAATATAGATATAATTCTTAAGTTTCAGGCATTGACAAAATGCCTGTCTGCATGCTCTATTATAACAATTAATTTAACTAAAATTCATGATACCATTATTTTTTACATGTATAGTCATGGAAATAATGATCGAGTTAGATATAATTACATGTAGTATTATATATGGAAACAATAAAAGATGATCACTTACGTGGGAAGGTTGTTGTGGATGTTGTTGTCGTACCTAAATATGAATGAAAAAGGCTTTGAAACTACAAATAGTGTGACATACATACATGTAATACATTATACAGCATTTGTGTTAGCTTTCAAACCTATTGAGAAGATGATTAAAGTGTGTGTGTGTGTGTGTGTGTGTGTGTGTGTGTGTGTGTCCGTTTAAAAAAGATATTAAATTGCCAAATATTGTGTGTAAGTACATGGTGGACTGTCGCATACTTTTTTCAGGATATCTGGACCTCTGACTTCAGCTAATTGAACACTTTAGCTGGAGCATATCACCTAGGTAATGCCATGTTTGTTTGCCTTGTGGTATATGTCACGTAACATTTTCAGGTCACTGTGATGTTGACCTTGACCTCAGTTACAGAAAAACCTAGTCAGGGGCATGATATATTTGACACTATATAATTATGTATTCACATTGTTACTAAGTTGTTTCTTGTTAAATCATGTCTTTAATATAAACGCCTTTTCAATCATTTGCAAACAGATCAGACCTAGACCAGATGGCTCCTGTAGGTGCCGTCTGAGCTGGGTCGGTTCTGTTTATTACTATATGTCGGACTCTACAGTTTCTACAAATACAACACATATGTGTGCATATATAAAATTCTGAAAGAAGGAGATCCTTCGAATACATTAACCGTTATAACTTTTCAGTTAATAGATATTACATTATTTCTTACATGAATATGCAACAGGGAAAGGGTTTAGGTAACTTAACCCTTTACCTGATAGAAGCGGCTTTTAGCATGTTTGATTTATTCCTCCGCTGAAGAAAATAGTTCAAATTCATACAGTCATGAACATATTGCATAATAAATATTTTCTATATCCTAGGAGGTGGTAGCTTAAAGCAGGCTGAAAGTAAAGCAGAATGCGCCTTAAGGCGCATTCTGCTTTACTTTCAACCTGCTTTAAGTGGTCATATGTCTTCAAAACTAGAAACAGGCTATTTGGTAAAGGGTTAATAAAAATTTAGGACGATTCTAAAGATTGGTCATGGCATAGGGTTTTCAAGAAGATTCTAAAAAGGGTTTGGTGGAGAAACGACGATTTTAGTACGGTACTTGAGTATGCACGTTTATCTGTTGCTCAGTTCAGAGATATTGTAGGTATGATACCCTTAACCTGTTTCCGTTCTATGGTTACTCCAACGTTCAACACCTACTGAATATTCATTACAACATAGTTCTAAAGATATATGGAACGTTGAACATTGTAGACATTTGAGAATCCAAAGAAACAGATCTATAAAGATCTATTAGCAAACAGAATAGACCCTGATCTGGCTATACTGTGTTTCCAAATGCATGAAAACGTTTTTATATGAGGGAAAGGATTAACCCTTTCAAAGGTAAAATGTCATAATGGAAGTGTTTATCTTCAGTGTGAACATATGAGCAAATACAAGTCTGGATGGCAGATATTGTAGAATCCGTTTTATATAAATACATCTGAAAAACTGCTATCTACAAACTTAGTAGACCTTATCAGATGGCTTATAATAGAATCCAAATGATCTGGTTCTACTGGATCTGGCAAAGGTATAATGTAAAGCTATATCTATCGAGAAAATGGTTAAGAGTTGATAGGTCTAGCTGACATGAACCAAAATGTAAATCATACAAATATGAGCAAATAATGACAGCCATGCCAGATTCATATTTCCTGGGGGTAAACTAACACCTGAGGAGTTTATACAATACATGTATATATATAAATTAAAATATTCTTTTTAATTACACACTGTAGGTAATTATGCTAACACATGCAACAATGTAAGACCAGGGACATTTAATTCATATAACTTCAGTAGAAGACTTCAAGATGAAGCCATGTGCCAATTATGAAAGCCGAGAACCTTCTGGTTTCAAGATTTTCAAGTTTTTCGCAACATATTTTTATATATTTCTATATACTCGTAAAACAAAGCACCACCTACTACATCTTGGCGAGTCCCAATGAGAAAACAACAATACATGAATGCTAACGATAAATGGTTAAGAAACCAAACCGACTGAATAGACCACGATACTCTCACTGACCAGCAAAGGATAATAAAGCTGATTGAAACAGCAGTCTGATATAGACAACAAGAGATCCATGAGGTCCTGAATCGCTCACCTGGGATAACTCCAAGGCGTTTTTGACCCAGAAGAAAAGTCATCATTTATACAACCATGATAGAACACCACAGAGCAAAGCAGCATGCCATTGGTTAAAGGTCTAAACCTTATGGTTTCAGAGAAAATTAATATTTTATATTTTCCCCATAAAAAAACTGGGCACGGCCAAGTTTCACTCAGAGGTTAGGGTCGTAAGTTGAACATTCTTGGCAGAGGGTAACAACGCAAAGCTACATACCAAATATAGGGACAATGATTTTTTTTAAGATTTTTCTTAAGTAAGTCTATGAAAAATTCTTATGCCCCAGGGCGGGCTAATTTTTACCATAATTTGTACACACTTGGTAGAGGACTAAATGTATATGGTTAAGCTGCATGTCAAATATTAAAGGTATTGACCTTATGATTTCAGAAAAGAAGATTTCTAAAGGACTATGCAAAACAGATGTTACATACCAAATATCAAAGGTCTAGGCATTACAGTTTCAGAGAAGAAGAGGTCTAAAGATTTTCCTATGAAAACGTGATAAGCAGTGAGGCAGTCAGTCTTTGGTCCGGGATCATAGGTTGAACAATCTTGGTAGAAAACAACTTGATAGTGCTACATACAAAATACCAATGAAGGTCTATGCCTTACATTTTCTGAGAAGAAGGCCTTACAGTTTCAGAGAAGATTTTGAAAGATTTTCCTATATAGAATTGATAAACCCTTTCGTAGAGCCATGTTTGGTCCGAGATCATAATTGAACTATCCTTGTAGAGAACCATTAGATCATGCTACATGCCAAGTTTCAAAGGCCATATTCGGTTGGGAGGTCATACTTTGAACAATTTTTCTAGCGGGCCATTAGATCGTGCCAACATCAAATGTTTAGGTATTACAGTTTCAGAGAAGGAGTTCATTTTAAAGATTTTCCTAAGAAAAACTGATAAGCCATTGGGCAGGGCCATTTGTGGTCCGGTGTCATGATTTGAACACACTTTGTAGAGGACCATTAGATCATGTTACATGCCAAATATAAAAAATCCAGGCCTTACAGTTTCAGAGTAAAATATTTTTAAACATATTCCTATAACAAACTGATAAGCCCTTGGGTGGTACAATTTTTGGTTCGGGATCATAATGTTTACAATCTATGTAGAGGACCATTAGATCATGCTACAAACCACATATAAAAGGTATAGGCCTTACAGTTTCCGAGAAAAAGATTTCAAAGAGTTTCCTACAAAAAACCCTGATAAGCACTTTGGCGGGCCATGTTTAGTGAAAATATGACCCGACGCCAAACGGATCGCGGTCACAATAGCTCATCCTGAGCCTTTGTCTCAGGTTAGCTAACCACCCATCCCTAGGGTGGGTCCAATTTTAACCCTGTAGAAGACCTGAAGTTGATGCTAAGTGCCAAATATGAAAGCTGATAACCAACCAGTTTCAGAGTAGAAGCTTTTCAAATTGTTCACTACATGTTTCTATAGAAAATTGGCAACCCCTAGGGTGGGTCAAATCTTGACCCAAGGGACAAAATTTATATAACTTTTTTTAGAAACAATAACAAAAACAAATGTTGAGTTTCATTGAATTCTGTCAATCTGTTACTGAGATGTGACATGGCAGAGGAAAATGTGAGTTTTGCGCATCGGAGCTAGGGCAACAACTCCTAAATACCGCAAGTGATCTATAACAGGAATCCATAGGAATGATTCACCAGTGATAACAATATTCCTGTCAATTTTCATTGAATTCTGCCAATCCATTACAGAGATATGGCATCGGACGGAACCAAATCTGACTTTTGCATATGAAAATGCAACTCCTAAACGCCACAAGCGATCTGGGAAAATAATACATGGTAACGATGCCCAAGTGATATAGAGAATCATAGGTTAGTGCCGTAGATGGGGCGCTTTATCCGACGAGGGGAGAAAACGTTGAGGCGAGGCTTGCCGAGCCTCAACTGTTTTCTCTCCGAGTCGGATAAAGGCGTCCCATCTACGGCACTAACCTATTATTCGATTTATCCAGTCAATATAGTTAAATATCTTTTTTATAGACTCATAACACTCTTGAAATAATTTACATTGAAAATGCAGTTTTTCGACCAACGGATCCCTCCCTTTTCACTTCCATTTAGACGTAAATAGATCTAATGAGCTACCGCAGAGGAATATAGTTTCGATACTTGTATTACTAGAAGGGAAACGTGGTTGAATTTGAAAAATAAGATGATTTGAATGAGGGTCGATAAGTCATTTCAAACAGACATGATCTATATTCTTTGGTCAAATTCGAGTTACGTAGTTTCGGTTTCTAATGTTAGATTCTACCTAAGGTCACTCAGAAATCGATGGAACTGAACAGGCTATATTTAGGTTTATGACTATCACCGCCCCTGTAAGATTTTATCAATCAAATAATCATGAGAGTGAAAAGAAAACATTAACTATTTATCTGTCAATCTTTGCTTCCAGGTTTGATTTTATCAAAAACGGGTTTTGCCAGCGGTGGATTAAATTAATAAAAGTGATAAATCAACGTCATTTTGTATGTGGCCTCAGTGGCGTAATCGGTAAGGGCGACGTCTCTAGAGAAGATAGAATTAGTTTTTGTAGGATCAGGCGCGGGTTCGAATCCAGCTGTAGCCAATTATTTTTATTTTTTCTCATTTGAATAATTCTTCTGGTGACCAAATAGATCTGTTAGATCTATTCCATCAACATGTTTATGAATATTTACAGAAAACTAAAATAGTTCCATGGTTATAGAATCATTACGCCTATCTACTAACCTAATAAACCTTCCACTACCGGAAGTAACCTAATAAACCTAAGTTTATTTGCACCCCCTTTATTATGTCACTAGAGAAGCCTGGTGACTGGATAAAACAGATATTCATGTCGAGTTGCATTGAATGTTGTCATTCCGTTTGAGCAATCAAGTGCAGGGGTAGATGGTAGATTTATCACATGTAAGCAAAGTGAATCAGAAACAGTGAATGTCTAATTTTTAGTTCATATCAGGCGCAATAACTCAAAAGTTATCAGGGGATAATACGGTAAAGGGTTAAGTACAAGGTTAACTGTGGCCCAGGCCGTTAGTCATAACATTAGAAATATGTAGTAGCACCGCATACTTACTGGCTGTACTTCTCGAGGTTGTTGTTGTTGTTGTTTCTGGAGATGTAGTTGTGGCTGAAATTTACATGAAAAAGTTATGTCCCCTTCCAATAACAGTAACGGGTACACCAATGTGAATGTATCTATTGTCATGGTACATGAACATTTATATAATATTTATGACATCTCTTTACTCAACATTGAATACATCTTTCTACACCTTTGCCAACATATTTGCTTACAGAGAAGATATCCCTATGTTATTATAACAATTAATCTAATTAAAATTCATAAGGCCATTATGTCTTACATGGATGCACATGGAGTACCTTTACCATATACACCCAATACATCATTCAGTATATATATAGTTACCTAATAGGATATATAATTTACATTAGCAATATTGCATATTGCTGCAAATTTGTCATTGGAAGTATGGTTAATTTTCACATTAGTATAAAATAAAATAGTTTACGTAGATCTGCATCTGTCAATTAGTTATGCCAGGTATTAACAATGACATACCAATGTACCATCAGTTATGCTGCATGGCTATTGACAGTCAGTTTCTTAACTTTGTGACCTATGGATAGTTCAGTGACCCTACCGACACTGTCTGTTTCTTAAAGATGTATGCTGCGCAAATTCCCGCAAATTTTGCGTTACAAACATAAATCAGAATCAGAATCTATATGCACCTTAACACTTACCTAACACTAAGCAGCACGGTAAGTAAATGGTTGTTTGTATCGAAAAATATAGAATAAGAGGGCCAAGATGGCCTTAAATCGCTCACCTGATTACCACAGATTTAAGATTATAGCTCGGTAGCCCCGGGATGGGGCAAATACTGACCTAAAGGAGAATATTTGAACAGTGTTGATAGCGGGTCATGAGCACTGGTTCTGGAGAACAAGATTTTCAAAGATTTAGAATATTGATTTGATCAAGACAATCATTCTAACCAATAAAGATTGGGCAAAAACTTCTCTAAAGCGTTTTTCTAAGATTTGACCTAGCGACCTACATTTTGTTCCCACCCCACTCATGATCAAGCTCAACCTTGATATCACAAGACGAACATTCTGAGGAAGTTTAAGGAAAATTGGGCTAAACATTCTGCCGCCGGAGTTCAAACAAGACTTTTATAAGATATGACCTCGTGACCTACTTTTTATTTTTGTTCAATTTAACCACTAAGCCTACTCTCAAACTTATATAAGTAAAAGTACAGTCAGTCTTACCACGTTTCATGCAGATTTGGCTAGTATATTACTTCTAGAGTATTCACAAGGCTTTCCTACTCTAGTGACCAATTTTTGCCTCACATGATCTATTTTAGAAGTCCTCTGAGATTTTATCAAAACAATCATTCCGATAAAGTTTCATGAAGATTTGGTTAAAACTGTTACCTCTAGAGTGTTCATAATGTTTTTTCTGCTGTTTAATCTAGTGACCTATTTTTGGACCATACATGACCTACTTCCAAACTCATCCGAGATTTTATCAAGACAATCAAGTTTGATTGCACAAAAAAAGTCACCACTAGAGTGTTCACAAGGTTTTTTCAACTGTTTTACCTAGTGACCTAGTTTTTGACCACATGTTACTCGCTTTCAAACTCGTCTGAGGTTTTATCAAGACAATCATTCTGATAAATTCTGAAGGGAGGTGATCACCCGAGAGCAAAAATTGCAACACAAAAAGAGAAAATGGCAGACTCAGTTTTATTGAGTCTGTTCATGAACAGTAATTGAAAGTGCAACACTGCTCAGGCCCCCCTAGCACCGGCTTAAGCGGTATTCAATTTTCAGAACAAGAAGTACTGAAATCCATCGAAGGATCAGAAGGTATACCAACACTGAGAATGAAGTATGGGGCGACGTTTTACGGCCGTCACACAAACAGTTTCATGAAGATTGCACAAAAAATGTGATAATTAGAGTGTTCACAAGGTTTTTTCTACTATTTAATCTAGTGACCTAAGTTTTGACCACATATCACACACTTTCGAATTTGTCCCAGATTTCATTAAGACACTTAATGAAACACAGTTTCATGAAGATTAGGCAGATAATGTAACCTCTATTGTCTACTAGGTTTTTCTACTATTTGACCTAGTGACCTAGATTTATATAACATGAGAACCATTTTCAAACTCAGCTGAGGTTTTATCACGACACATATTCTGATCAAGTTTCATGAAAATAAACTAAAATTGTGACAACTAGAGTGTTCAAAAGAAAATTGTTAACAATGGACATTTTAGTCTCCTAAAAGCTCAACCTAAGCTGAAAATGGATTGCTATGGAACTCAGCTGATCAGTGTTCGCTACTGACCAGAAGCTGTTGTAAAATTCAGATTTCCATACCGAAACTACCCATTTGATATATATGTAAGTCAACAACGAGTGTCAGCCATTGTGACATGTTATAACAACCTAATTAAAACTCAAAGCGTGGTTCAGGAATAAAATCGGATTGGTTTGGAACTTGGCCGATGTCGTCCGCTGATTTCCCTACAAAATCCTCATTTCTTAAAAGGAGGCTTATTGAACGGATATAGAAGTCTTCAGATAGCGATAGTATTTAGCTAAGCAAATATATCCTGTTGGAAAATAGGTTGTAAGCATTATTTTCATGTTATGTATACGTGTACAACTTCTTGTGTTGATTCATTAATATTCTTGAATTTTGTACTTACATTTGAGACTGGGTTATTTCATTTACCTATATCCTCCTAATTAAAGAGGGGAGGATTGTATTTAAATTGGGGTTTACAGTTGTTATCCTCGTTCGGTCTGGGGACCATGCGCTTGGTCAATCAGAGGCTCATAGGAGTTAACACAGAATTTGTAAAAGGTATGTAAAGCTATATGTATCGAGAAAAAGATTAATAAATAGTTAATAGGTCCTGCTGACATGAACCAAAATGTAAATCATACAAATATGGGCAAATAATGAAAGTCATGCCAGATTCATATTTCCTGGGGGTAAACTAACACCTGAGGAGGTTATACGATATATATTATCATTCTTTTTATATCAAACACTGTAAGTAATTATGCTAACACATGCAACCATGAAAGACCAGGGTCCACGCTTATAAAACTTTTAGCTGAGTCTGAGTTCGTTCTCAAGTTTTTGATTGGTCAGATTTGAGCCTCTGGCTCAAATCTGACCAATCAAAAGCTTGAGAACTCAAATCTGACCAATGAAAAGCATGAGAAAGAAACTCAGACTCAACATAAAGCTTTATAAGCATAGACCCAGGTAACTATATATCCCTCACCAGAATTCAAATCATTGATACTTGATAAAGGTTTTGAAAAGAAATAGAAGAATGTACTTTTTAGCATCGCCATCAGCCTGTACTTTATTAGAGTAACTTTCAGCCTTAGAAATTAAGTGCTAAAATGATTAAACATAAAAACAGTCAAACATGCATCCTCAAGAACTAAACTTTTCATTTATTCACAAACGCCTGTGTTATGACCACTCTTTAGAATCTCCTCTTCGAGAGTGGTCACAACAATGGGTTTTGTGGAGAAATAAAGAAGTTATTATTGAATATGTTTTAATCTACCCATAATTTTGGACCTCTGTATTAACTCTTTTCTCCATAAATACGCCTTTCTACACCTTTGTAAAAGTTACTTTTTGAAACCATTGTGATAAATAGAGCAACAGTTTTAATGCTCCATTTGTCACGATGGTTTAAAAAATATAACATTCTAAAGTTTTCCTTTTCTCTAGATATTAGTCCTTTTCGGTAGATTCATTCAAAGAGGTTGGATCTAAACATAGCCTATGGAGGAAAATGTTAAAGAAACACAAACAAATTTGTCAATTAATTGTTATCGATGTGGTTGATGTTGTGGAAACTAAAATTAATGTAGAGTAAAATCTCCATTATTCGAACAATAAAATAAATATCATTATCCATCTTTAAGATAGGTGGCAGCTTAAGGCATTGTAAAAGTCACACAGATAGCTTTCAGCATGAATTTCATCTTACATTAAGCAGCAACCTACCTAAGAAGGTCTAAATTCTTCAATACCAAATTTTCGCATAATCGAGAGTTTACTGTATTATAAAAAAATCATTGAGTGAAGCATTAATCCAAACATTTTGGACCTAGAAATTTTTTCCTGAATAGCCAAAAGCACATGTTTTTCTTTTGGGGAGAGTAATGTGATAAAAACAATTACATGAGTACATAAATTATGTTTGGTTACTAATGATATAATTGAAGTAGATAATTATGACTCAAGGCAAGTGATCTATAAAAGAAATCCATCGGAATGATGCACCAGTGATAACAAATATTCCTGTCAATTTTCATTGAATTCTGCCAATTCGTTACAGAGATATGGCATCGGACGGGACCAAATTGGATTTTTTGCATATGAAAATGTAACTCCTAAATGCCACACGTGATCTGGTAAAATAATATATAGTAACGATGCCCAGGTGATAAAAGATATTCATGTCGAGTTGCATTGAATGTTGTCATTCCGTTTGAGCAATCAAGTGCAAACAAAGGAAAATGTGTGTTTGGAGTGCAAGAACTTACATTTCTAGGAGATGTCTTGTCGGCTACAGGTCTTAAACCAGATCCAGTTAAACTCCAAGGTATCATTGACTTTCAAACTCCAAATTCAAAGAAAGATTTGCAGAGATTTCTAGCAATGGTGAATTACCAAGGTAGGTTCCTACAGAATCTACCAGCAAAGATGGAACCATTGAGAAAATTGCTAGAACAAAAATATGAGTTCATGAATGTGGATAAAAGAACAAGAAACTTGCTTCAGTGAATTATAAGCAATGTTGTCCAGTGAACCATTATTGAAGTTCTATGATCCACAGAAACAAGTCAAAGTGTCATCAGATAGTTCCAAGTCGGGACTCGGAGCAGTCATATTACAGGAACATGACAAGGAGTGGTATCCGATAGCATATGCATCTAGATCGTTAACAGACGCAGAAAAGAGATATGCTCAAATAGAAAAGGAATGTTTAAGTATTGTGTATGTGTGTGAAAGATTTTACCAGTTTGTGCATAGTCAACCATTTGAATGTGAGACAGACCACAAGCCACTAGTTACTATTATAAACCAGAAGAACCTAAATGACTGTTCATTGAGGATACGGAGACTACTTCTGAGACTGCAGAAATTTGACATCCACATGACATACATGCCAGGAAAATACATGTACACACTGGATGCCTTGTCACGTGCATTCAGTGAGAAAATTGAAGACTTTCAAGTTACAAGGGAGGCAGAGGTTGAAGTATACGTCAAGACAGTGCTCTTGAACTTACAAATATCTGATGAGAGACTACAAGAAATCAGAAAAGAAACTGAGAATGACTGTCAGCTCAAACTGCTGATAGAGTACATCAGATCTGGATTTCCAGAAGAAAAAGTGAGCTGTCCAGTAGATATTAGAGAATTCTGGAACATTAGATATGAACTTATGAACAGTTATGTGAATGGCATTATTCTGAAGGGACTGAAAGTTGTCATACCAAAAAGTCTTAGAAAAGAAATGCTGAAGAAAATTCACCAGGGACATTTGGGAATGGAAAAATGTAGGAGGAGGGCTCGTGAAGTGCTGTATTGGCCGAGAGTAAACCAAGCCATATCAGAGACAGTTCAAAGCTGTGCTACATGCCAAGAATACAGGCCGAAACAAGCGTCAGAACCACTACATCCTCATCCCGTAACAAGTTACGCATGGGAGAAAATCGGTGTTGATCTCTGTGAGTTTGAGAAAGATAATTATTTAGTGATGTGTGATTACTATAGTAGATATCAAGTAGTGTGTAAGCTTAAGGTCAACAGCAAGTGAGGCAGTGATAAATGCCATGAAATTTGTGTTCGGTAGTTTCGGCATGTGTAAAGAGTGTTTTTCTGATGGGCCACAATACAGTAGTATTCAATGTGTTTGCGAGTGAATATGATTTCAAGCATACAACATCATTTCAAAGATATTCTCAAAGCAATGGGTTAGCAGAGTGTGTGTCAAAATAGTGAAAAATTTGCTAAAGAAATCAAAATCAGATGGAAGTGATTTCAATCTGAATATACTTGTGTATAGTTTGTCACCTCTTGAGTATGGAAAACTTCCAGCAGAGCTTATGTTTGGTAGTAAAAATAGATCAAATTTGCCAATAGTGGAGAAAATGTGCAACAAAAGCAGAGTAGTAGTACAGAATCAAAGCGTTGTAGACGCTGCGGTATTCTTTGCATGGTATCAATCTGAATAAGTTTGCTTTGGCATGGAATTGCGTAATTATAAGGGAAGGCATTAACACTCTATCCAGTTGATGATACAGTTGCAGCAGACACTTCAGCCGTTTCCCACTATGATTATTATCACACTGACCACTCGCAGTTATGGGCGTAATTACCTAAACGCTTGTACAAGGTCATCCGACTCACGCTTCTTTATTCATTGAGTATTTACATTCATGTTATGATCACGTGATTTCTTCATGTGACTGATATTTGTATATCCGTGCGCCCTTCTTACACATTGCTATATTTTGTCGGTTTTGTTGATTTTTGCACATACTAAGCGGAAGCTTATGTTACGAGGCATTTTCATGTCAGATATAGTATACCATGATTGGTCCCGGATGCCACTTTATTAAACACCCTTTGTATCCATCGAATGCAGGTCAGTAAATTGCACTATTTTGTCAGGCCGGCGAGGGTACCATGGGTTAGGCTGTGGGACGCCACCTTTGTATTCTATTGCTTCGCAAAGAATACAAAAAGTGTGTCCAAAACCAAAAGTTTCAGTTTAATAAGAAGGTTGTAGAATTACCTCCTCTAAATGATGGCGATAGTGTAAGGTTGAGAAATGTGAAAGATACAAAATGGTCAGAGAAAGGAGTCGTTAAGAGTCAGGTCAACAATGAGCCAAGGTTGTATGTACATGTAGTTGAAGTACCAGATGGGACATGCTTCAGAAGGAACAAAAAAGACATTTTAAAGACAGGAGAGACATTTTGAGAGTGCAGACCTTAATATATGACCAGAACAGTGAGACTCCGAATGATCAAAACAGTGACTCGCTCATTGAACATATTTATAGGAGATCAGAGAGAATAAAGGTTAATTGAAGAAATTTAAGAGTTAAAGACAAACAAGGGCATGCTGTATTGCTATGCAAGACATGAGTTCCCCACCGGACTGAAAAGAAAACTCCACTCTCCCCACCCCACCCACCCATGGTGTGGTTGACCATGGTATTATACATGACCACCTGAATGGTATTAGTACCTACTTTCATACATTGAATCAGTAAATAAAAAGTTATTGTCCCGATAAGAAAATATGAAAAAGGGGAGTAACTCCAAAAATATTAATGCTAGACTTATTGCCCTTGGGCATGACACTACACCTCACCATGCTTGTTCCATATGTGAAGTTTCAAATCAATTGAACCAGTAGATAAAGATTTATTGTCCGGACAAAAAATATAAAAAAGGGGAATAACTCCAAAAATATTGATGCTAATGTTATGGCCCTTGTGCATGACACTAGCCCTAATCATGCTTCTTCAATGTGTGAAGTTATAATGAATTTGGCATAACTTTGTAGGAGATATGGCCCTGACACAAAGCGTGACAGACGGACGGACAGACAGACGGACGGACGGTTAGACGGACGGACAGACGGAATCGAGCAAACATATAGTCCCCCAACCGGTAACCGGTGGGGGACTAATAAGAAACGGAGATGTGTTGATATTTATGAATTGTATTAGTTAGCTAAGGTTAGTGTTTGTAACAAGAATTAGCTAAAATTACGGCGACACTAGCCGGTGTTAATAATGTAGATTAAACGTATAATCGCACATGCTTATTGGTCATATATAAACTCTCAATTAGCGTTTTATACTAAAACAAAGAGGTCTATAATTCTAGTGTTACTGATTGTGTAGCTATGGTATCGTCTATGGCAAGATCTACAACTCTTGAGTGACTGTGTAGCTAAAGTATGGTCTATGACAAGGACTCTAGTCTAAATAACTCTAGTGTTACTGACTGCTATAACGCTATGTTTGCTGCTCAAATTCTCATAAATATTGACCACATTGTAGTTTTGACACTTGGGGTAAATATTATATACATGGCGCGTAAAAAACATGTAATAGATTGATGGACAGACTATGGTAAATCTTATTAGTGCATAAACAAAGAATAACTATGAAACACCTTTAATTCATAGATACACCATTTGGTGCATTTGTAAACACAGTAGACCCAGATCAGATTACTCTTGAACATAGAGACTGTTTTATCAAAGTCTGTTCTGTTAAAGAGTTAAATACCATTAGATCTCATTTACAGTTTGTTTCTGCCATGGCCATGAAAAACATGTACAGTAAAACCGCTCTATACAGGAATTGCAGTAGATTGTGTTACATACTTTTAAGCAAGTGTCTTCTAGATGCAGGGTGATAAGTATGCAGAAAGCTCCTAGACAAAATTTCTGATGACTTTCACCCTACATTAAGCTACCACCTGTCTCCAAGACCAATATTTATAAAAACAAGATGTGTTTGTGAAACACTCTGCCCCCTTGATATGATATTTGACCCTGAAGGATGACCTTGATCTTGACATGTCACCCCTGCGCAGCTTCATGGGGTACACATGCATACTAAATATCAAGTCTGTATCTCTAATGGTTCAAAAGTTATGGCCAGTGCTAAAAGTTGGTGACCTTTGACCATGAAGTTTGACCTTGACCTTGACATAATCACCCCTCAAATTGTGCGGCTTCATGAGATACACATGCATACCAGTATCAAGTCTGTATATCTAATGGTTCAAACGTTATAGCCAATGTTAAATTCGGTGACCTTTGACCCTGAAAGATGACCTTGACCTTGACATGTCACTCCCAAACTGTGCAACTTCATGAGATACACATGCATACAAAATGTCAAGTCTGTATCTACAAGTTCAAAAGTTATGGCCAATGTTAAAGTCGGTGACCTTTGACCCTAAAAGATGACCTTTATCTTGACATGTTGCCCCTCAAAATGTGCAGTTTCATGAGATACACATGCATACCAAATATTAAGACTCTATCTCTATTGGTTCAAAAGTTATGGCCAATTTGAAGTTGGTGACCTTTGACCCTGAAGAATGACCTTGACATGTCACCCCTCAAACTGTGAAGATTTGTGAGATACACAAGCATGCCAAATATCAATAAAGTTATGGCCAATGTTAAAGTCGATGATTTGACCCATATGTTTGACCTCTGACCTTTAAGGGTGACCTTGACCTTGATATGTCAACCTCAAAATGTGCGGCTTTATGAGATACATATGCATGCCAAATATCAAGTCTCTATCTGTACTGGCTCAAAAGTTTTGACCAATGTTAAAGTTACAAACAAACAGACAATTTGACCTTTGATCCCGAAGAATGACCTTGACATGTCACCCCTCAAAATGTGCAGCTTCATGAGACACACATGCATGCCAAATATCAAGCCTCTATCTCTACTGGTCCAAAAGTTATGGCCAATGTTAAAGTCAGTAATTTGACCCATGTATTTGACCTCTGACCTTGAAGGATGACCTTGACCTTGACATGTCACCCCTCAAAATGTGCGGCTTTATGAGATACATATGCATGCCAAATATCAAGTTGCTATCTGTACTGGCTCAAAAGTTATGACCAATGTTAAAGTTACAGACAATTTGACCTTTGACCCTCAAGAATGACCTTTACCTTGACATGTCACCCCTCACAATGTACAGCTTCATGAGATACACAAACATGCCAAATATCAAGTCTTTATCTGTACTGGCTCAAAAGTAATGACCAATGTTAAGTTTGCGCTAAAGTTACAGTCAAAAAACAGACAATTTGACCTTTGATCCTGTAGGATGATCTTGACCTTGACATGTCATCCCTCAAAATGTGCAGCTTCATGAGATACACAAGCATGCCAAATATCAAGTCTCTATCTCTACTGGTCCAAAAGTTACGGCCAATGTTAAAGTCGGTGATTTGACCCATATACTTGACCTCTGACCTTTAAGGGTGACCTTGACCTTGACATGTCACCCCTCAAAACTTGCGGCTTTATGAGATATATATGCATGCCAAATACCCAGTCGCTATCTGTACTGGCTCAAAAGTTATGACCAATGTTAAAGTTGCTGACAAACAAACAGACCTACAGACAGACAGGGCAAAAACAATATGCCCCCCGATTTGATCTGGGGGAAATAAAAATATAACGCCCAGTTTAGAGAACTTTTTACAGAATCATTACAAAGGTATGTGATAATTATACTTATATATATTATTATCATCTTATTCCTTCCATGATAATTCATGAGGTTTAATCATGGGTTAATTAGCAATAAAATGCAAGTACATAATAAAAGATTACCTTGCATGCAAGGTCCTGGTGACATCTCAACATTGCTCAAGACTGTATTCCCAGGTGACAACAGGAGTGTATCACTAGACTCAAATATAATATCGTATATCCCTCCTGTCAATTGAAGACTTTGTTCCTGTGGTCCACTCCACCCACTGTAACTTTGTAACTCTTCATATGAATCATTACGACTGGCAATAACACGAAGAAGTGTTGTATCAGGAGAATCGTATTGAAACGAAAGGCATGACTTTGCATTGTCTTCATTCATTGTAGTAGGAGATTCAGCTATGCCAATGATGCCAGTGAATAAAATACCATCTGTAACGATGAAATGTGTTACAATTAGAGCAAGATAAAATTAACTCTTCCCTCCATGAATATCTATGTAAGAAATAATGATGTCATGAATATTAATTAGATTGATTTGTTATAATGTCACATGAACATATGCATTTTTGGCTATGGCAGAAACTATAGAATCATATCTATAGAATCATATCTATATCATATCATAAGTAAACAGAGCGGACACTGATCAGACAGCTACTATACAGGT
This sequence comes from Azorinus chamasolen, assembly GCA_963576725.1. Lineage (NCBI taxonomy): Eukaryota > Metazoa > Mollusca > Bivalvia > Cardiida > Solecurtidae > Azorinus > Azorinus chamasolen. The sequence continues at coordinate 84,020,265 of OY755238.1, forward strand.
GTGTGATTTTTCTGCGGATCCGCGGCTCCAATGATCCAAAGGACCATTTTTCCAAAACGTCTAAATCCGTTGCGAGAATCCGGAAGGGGGGGGGGGGGGGGGTTCGCGTCCGGTCTGGTCCGGGAATTAGTCTCGCCGAACTCGCCGCGGATTTACCCTGTGCCATTTCAGCTTCATCTAACCTATACTACGCGGAATCCGATTGGCCAAATCTTCGTGCCAACACCAATCAAATCGCTGTTATCGTTGCGTGAGTTACAAATCCGTTTCCTCCCAAATTGTTAGCGAACTTTCACAACAAACGTAAAAAAGTGTGGCGACATCTCAAACTATTGCTGTATTTGAATCAAATGGACTTAAAATGACAATAATATTTTATCGGACAGCTGATTCAGCGGAAATTCTGCGTATTGACACTAGCAGTAGGAATAAGTTCAAGCGGGACTGGCTAGAAACTGAAAAATGACAGCGTGTCCTCGTGCATCTATGAAGTTGTCATTGACAGAAAACAGCGAAGTGTTGTGTGTGCGACAAATTGATTACATACTGCAAAGAGGGGAGCTTGCTATTGTAGAACATAGTTCTTCATCTGACACACACAGAAGGAAAATGTGATTAAAACCAACAGAAAGTAAGATACCGCCCTACGTTAGAAACCGGTGGACAATCTGAAGATGACAGAAACTATGGTATTCACCCAATTTTCAAAAACGTAACAAAGCCAAAAGACTGTGAAACACCTGTTCCTGTAGTACTACTTGAAGACAGAACAGCAAATTCACAGGTAGGAGCAAAAAAATGTTTATAATATGTGATTGATTTTCAAATTCAATGAATAACTAGCCTGCCGCTGGTTCCTGAATTTTATGAGAAGGTGCATGTCAGCTATTAGTAAAATATTTCAATGACAGTGATGACAGGAAATAAATTACAATAAGAAAAATAAAAAAATAAAATAACACTAGAAGATTCATGTTGGCGCTTTTTCCAGACTTTAAATCATACTGAGCCAGAGTATTCCATCCATGAACCCAAGGGCCATATTTTCTCTATTTTTCTCTACATTTATGCAACATTTTGCCATAATTAAGATCTATCTGTTTATAATTGCATCATCATATGCACGGAAATTTGTTATTTTATGCTGGAATTTCTGGTTACTTCAAAAAGACTGGAGAATATTGCTCTTCTTCAAAAAGACTGGAGAATATTGCAAGAGCATTCTTTTGTACTTCACTATTTTTTTTATGAATATTCATATCAGAAATAAAGACATCATGAAGTATAATTAGATTAATTTATATTATGCGACATGAATACAATAATTTTTGGCAATAGCAGAGACTTAAGAATTATTATTTTTTGTATATGATTTTATTTATAAGCAAATAGAGCAGATCCAAATCAGACTGCTCCTACAGGCCTTCTCAGTTTGCAAAGGAGTATTTATAGAGTGAAGGGTTAAAAACTAGTTCATGAGCAGAAGTTGAAACATCAAACTGAGGTTGGTTTTGTACAAACAGTTGTATATAATGTATTAGTAATTCCTTTCACTCTTCTTTTTTCAGGCAATAGTTCTTGGTGTCATTGCTGAGAGGAATCGACCTCTGTCCATAGTACAGGTCTTGATTGACTTAGCCAAAGAACTTGCGAAGGACATCAAAGCTTTACAGAACCTGAGTATGGTTTGCACTTCAGCCTCATAGACTTGGTGAAACTATGACTACGAAAACAGTAGAGAAGCTGAAGAAAACACCAGTTTTGCTAAACCTTGATCAAGCAACAATAACAAACACATACGTTTTGTACCAACAGTTATTTGTAATTACATTGATGAGAAAGAAAGAAAAGTTGTGCTAGACCAGTTGGCCTCAATAGAAGTTGTGAAAGTGGATTAACATTATGAAGTTATGTTTTTGTCTTCAACACCAGCTCTAGTAATAAAATGGTATTTAGTACAGTGCAGTTGTTTTTTTTGTGTATTTTTAAATTTTGAACCAGGATAGCTCAGGGAGAGCTTTCCAATTGACCTATAAAGCCTATTTTTCATTTTTGGCAGGTGGCTTCGCTCCTTGTGACCCCCACCAGGGCTTTGCCCCTGGACCCCATTGAGGGCCTAAAGTGGCCCCCAAACCCCACGCCGAAATATTTCCTCCCCTCAGCTCTTAGGTCAATCACACCCCTGTACTATAGGAACTGTGTGATCGGAGTTAACTCTGTTTGCAAAGGTGAAGAAATACATATTTTTTTAGTAAAGGGTTTAAAGTTCTTTCTGATTTTTTTTTCAGAAGCTGAGCCTGAGTGACAAGCAGTTCAAATTCGAGATCTACCCTATATGTTGTGGGGCTTGATCTGGATAAAAAAAATGTTGGCATGGGTCATACAAGGCAGGGGAATCCACACTAGCATGCAAAGAATAAATATGTATAATAACATATAGTTCAACCTGTCTTAAGTGGCCATCTGAAAGAGGCAAAATGATGGATATGTAAGGCAGGTGGTACATTTATGCAGGTCAATGTAATGCAGAAAGCTCCTATCTAGGAGCTTTCTGAATTACTGTTGCCCTACATTAAGCAACCAATTAAGAAATGAATGACGTGATCCCGGTGTTCATGAGGTTATGCAACGCATAGTTTTACGAGCAAAGTTAGTGAAGCCCGAAGGGCTTCACGTAAATCTTTGCTCGTAAAGGTATGCGTTGCATAACCTCATGAACACCGGGAGCACGTCATTCATTTCTTATATTTATATTCCATTGTATTTCTTATATTTCAACGGATCGGGTATTGAAATGAACGTTCATGGGAAAATGCAACTTTCTTTTTAGAATAAGGTTATATAAGGACGTTGCAGGGCGAATGTAAATATTTGCTTTTTAACCCTTTCCTCATATAAACGTGTTTACACGCATTTGCAAATAGAGTAGACCTAGATCAGACGGCTCCTAGAGGAGCCGTCTGATCTGGGTCTGCTCTGTTTGCTAAAAGAATTTGATAGATGTGTTTCTTTGCTGTCTAAAATGTCTACAATGTTCCACCTTCCATATTTGTTTATAACTATTTTGTTAATGAATATTCCATAGGTATTGAAATTTGAAACAGAACAGGAAAAGGGTTAAGACTCCTTTGTTCATAAGATGAATGGTCGCATAAGACATGTCCTACTGCATTACCTTCTGTCCTGACTGCTCCTTGTAGCTGATATCCACACAACTGTTTGGTGAAGTTACAGCTCACACTCTCAACTAAAATAAACAAAATGTCTTATAAGGATATATTTGATACCTAACCCTTTCTTCCATGAATATTTGTGTAAGAAATAATGACATCGCATCAGGATAACACCACATGGACACAGTAATTTTCAGCCATGGCAAGAACTATAGAATCAGATCTCTATTATAGCATAAGCAAACAGAGCAGACCCTAATCAGATGGAGCCGTCTGATCTGGGTCTACTCTGTTTGCAAAGGTGTAGAAAGACGTATTTATGAAGTAAAGAGTTAAAATAGACAACAAATAAATATGGCTGTATTTCTATCAATACATGCAAAACTATATTACTGAATGCGCTACACCATTTTACTTCTTATAAATGTCCCATGGGGACACAACATTTTTTAAAAGGAGCTTCATGTATTTTGTATGCAGGTGGTTACTAAATGCAGAATGAAATCACTGCTTAAAGCTGCCCTTGCCCCCACTAAAAAAAAAATAGGGTCATGATGGCCCTTAATCGGTCACCCGGTTATACAAAATGTATGTATACAATGAATTAATGTAAACTGGGACTAGGCCATGGTTTTTGCCAAGATGTCATACTTTGAACAGTCTTGGAAAAGAACCAGTATAGGATGATACAAACCAAATATCCAAGGTCTAAGCCTTATAGTTTCGGAGAAGGAGATTTTTTAAGATTTTCAAATGAGAAAGAGGGCATTGCCCCTATATATCTCATATTATAGAGTTATAGTGATATAATGACAATGTTAGTTTTTCATCAGACAGCATTTCTAACAGATGACAGAAATCAGTGTTAGCCCTATCACTGCTGAACATGACATGACCGCAAATAGTACACAGTTCGGACTCTGATCTTTAAAGAATAATTTAACCATTTTGTTTTCTCAATCTAAAATGAATGTTGGTTACTTATTTCTCTAAATACAATTTCTACTGTACTGAGGTTAGGTGTTAATGACATAACATCCACATCCCAGCTTCCTGTTGATACATGTTCTTGTTGTGACCTCTGAATAAGGGAAAACCTTTAAACTGTAGTTTCTGGTGTGAAAAGTCTATTTCAAAGTATAACCCACAGGGCAGGATGAGTTTTAATCAGAACTATTATATTAACAAACATTATAAAGGTATACTAAATAAATCTATACACTACATGTCTAAAGCTCTGGGACATGTGTTTTTAACAAGATGATTTTTAAAGATTTTCCTATAAAAGATGTTAAGCCCCAGGGCGGGGCCATTTTTTCCTTGTAGAGAACCATTAAATGATGCTACATACCAAATGGCAAGGGTTATGCCTTACAGTTTCAGAGAGGAAGATTTTTAAAGATTTTCCTATGAAAACTTTTAAAGCCCCCAATGCGGAGCCATTTTTGACTTGGGGATCATGATATGAACATTTATAGCAGAGGACAATTACACCATGCTACATACAAAATACCAAAGCTCTAGGCTAAGTGGTTTTATAGAATAAGATGTTTAAAGTAAATAACTGATGCCAGCACAAGGCACATATGCACGAGGACGAACGACGGACATCATCACAATAGCTCAACTTGGCACTCTATGCCAGGTGAGCTAAATAAGAAAAAAAAAGAAAAAAGGTATGTTGGCATTTAATCAAATGGGATGTTTATAACGGAGAATATGATAACTACAATAAAACCTCTTATTAACGGCCACTTAGTTGTATTAATTCGTTTGTATTTAGGGCAGATGATTGCTTAAAGCAAGGTGAAAGTAAAACACAATGCTCCTATAGGAGCATTTTGTTTTACTTTCACATTGCTTTAAGCAGCCACCTGCCTTTGACACAAAATATTTGATGTAATTTAGTGGCCGTTATAGAGAGGTTTTGCTGTTTATGATAGATCATGCATAGTCCTTGACAGTGTATATGGAAATGTTAGTGTTTTAGTTGTCTTTTTCATCATACATATGATATGCCTTTTAATGACTTTCACAATTTTAAGTGATCTGTCATAAGTAATTTAAACATTCCAAAACAAGTTAATTCTTAGCAAAGATGGACTATTATTTATTAATTTCAATATCTTTTTAGGATGTGCTAACCATATTGAAAGATACTGATGTCATATCACTGAGCAATCACCTGCTTTTTGTGACACTTATCGTATGTCTATTAATTAATTTTGTATCTTTGGAGCAAATTGCTAAATTTATCGTAATGGTTTTTACAGAGGAGCCAATTAAGCATCAAAAGGAGGAAATCAGTTGTACTCACTGAAGTTTGATGAGTAACCAATTAAATATGAATTCTTTATCAGCTGAATATCTTTTTTAAAAGTTATGATGGATGGTACAGTTTAAAGTAGACGTAGATCTTATCAACAATATCTAACTAGAAATATCACAAAAGGTGATGGAATATCCCTTGATCGCAAATCAAACCAGGTTTTGCTACGTACAGACAGACAGACATGCCATGGACAGACAGACAGACAGACACACAAACAGACTGACCGACAGACACACTGACTCCTATTATTATTATTATTATTATACCACATTTACATGCATATAGGGCTCTTTTCACACAGGATATGGGCGTTCAAAAGTGCTGCATATGGATGAAATCACTAACCGGAACGAACTGCATGATTATCTATCCAGGCAATGAAATATATACAATATATATAAAATCACTAACCGGAAGGAACTGCATGAATGTCCATTCAGTCAATGAAAGATAAACAAAAGATATACAATAGATAATGAAATCGTTGACAGGAACAAACCGCAAGATTGTCTATCCAGATGATGAAATATATGCAATAAATGTACAATAGATATGAAATCACTAACTGGTAGGAACCACATGAATATCTAACCGATCAATGAAATATTTGCAATAGGTATACAATAAATATGATATACAATAAATATGAAATATGAAATCGCTAACCGGAAGGAACCGCGTGATGGTCTATCCGGTCAATGAGAGATATGCATTAGATATACAATAGATACGAAATCACTAACCGGTAGGAACCACATGCTTATCTACCCTGTCAATGAAAGATATGCAATAGATATACAATAAATATAAAATCAGTAACTGGTTGGAACCGCATGATTATCTACCCAGTCAATGAAATATATACAATAAATATTTTAATATGAAATCACTAACCGGACGGAACTGCGTGATTCTCTATCCGGTCAATGAGAGATATGCATTAGACATACATTAGATATGAAATCACTAACCGGAAGGAACAGAGTGATTGTCTATCCAGTCAATTAAAGATATGCAACAGACATACAATAAATATAAAATCACTAACCCCCCCCCCCCCCTTATAATTAACACTTACCCTTATATAGACGCATTTTCACTTATTTGCAAACAGCGTAGACCCAGATCTTAGCAGGTAACAATTTTGGTAGACAACAATTACTTGGAATGTCTAGGCATGCAATGAAGCATGCCTAGAAATACATTTTATAAAGAAACATTTTCTAAATTTACATTAATTTGACTTTCCTACCTTGACCCTTTCCCTCATATTAATGTGTTTCCATGCATTTGCAAACAGAGGAGACAAAGATCAGAGGCTCCTGGAGGAGTCGTCTGATCAGGGTTTGCTCTGTTTGCTAATAGAATTTGATAAATCTGTTTCTTTGCCTTCTAAAATGTCAACAATGTTCCATATATTTCTTTTTAATTATCTTTGTAATGAATATTCAGTAGGTATTGAAAGTTTGCCTAAATACAGAACAGGGAAAGGGTTAAGTCAAACATTTGGATCCTGATAAGATATCTGAGTTACACGCACCCAATATCTTTTCAGGGCCCATCTGTTTGCAAAGGTGTTCACAAAGTTTTCGCCAATATTTGAAGGGATGGTTAATCCTTCACTCCATATACATTCTATTTGACACCTTGGTAAACAGAGAAAACCCAGATCAGACAACTCTCTTTGCAAATATGTTACAGATCTAATTTTCTTTTCTACAGAAATTATATTTCTTATTTCATATTACCATTTAAAATCAGAAGAATCTGGAATAAATACTCATGGAACGAAGGGTTAACACATTCCCTCAAATTGACGCCTTTTGATGCCTCTATAAAAGGCACTTTTTAGAAACCATTGAGATAAATAGAGAATTTGCTCCAAAAATCAAATGCTCTTTTTTTTATTACAATGGTTAAAGTACTACATACATGTACACACTTCCAAAACGTTCTTTTTATCCAGTGTATGCTCCTTTTTAGTGTTTATTTCAAAGAGGTTGGATCTAAAAGATGGTTTCAGATCAGGGTCTGCTTTGTTTGCTTATGGAATTAAATACATATTATCCCTAAATTTCTGTCAATGCAAAAACTTCCTTTGAGAATGTTACATTATAAAAATTAGGTCAACCCCAGGACTATTCATGTAAGAAATAATAATGTTATGAATAATTAATTACATTCATTATTATACAGTAAAACATCTCTATAACGGCTACTAAATTACAGCAAGTATTTTATGCTAAAGGGAGGTGGCTGCTTAAAGCAATGTGAAAATAAAACAGAAGGCTCCTATAGGAGCGTTCTGCTTTACTTTCACCTTGCCTTGAGCAGCCACCTGTCCTAAATACCAACTAATTAACACAGTTGTGTGGCCGTTATATAGAGAGGTTTTACTGTAGCAGCATGTGAACACATGAATGTTTTTCCAAGGTAGAACGTGTAGAATCAGGTCTAGATATCGGGGGACTTGGTGCAAAACTATTCTAACTCCTTCACTTTGTGAAGGAGTTAGAATAGTTTTGCACCAATCCCTCTATATAGTCTGTCACAAGCAAACAGAGAATACCCTTACCAGACCGCTCCTGCTGGAGTCATTTGATCTAGGTCTACTGACTCTTTTTTAAAAGAGGATGAAAAGCATATTAATGGATTAACGGGTAAAAAATGGGTTCAATACTTACCACAGCCTGATTCATCAGACCCGTCCATGCAGTCACTTGTTCCATCACATCTAAGATCATCACTTATGCAATCTCCATCCTGGCACTCAAACTGGTCACTGGCACAATTCTCTTCTGCAGACAAAAATAAGATTTAACCTTTTCCCCAATAGAAATGCCTTTTCACGCCTTTACAAACAGAGTAGATTCAGATCAGATGACTTCTTCTGAAGCACACAGAAGCAAAGAGGGAAGACAAATATTACACCACTAGATCTGCTCTGTTTGTTTATGGAATATATAAAGGTCTGATTCTACAGAATCTGCCATGGCAAAAACATCCTGTATTTATGCATCATTATAAAAACAATCAGCAAATAAATTTTTATGTGGTCATTGTCTCTTACATAAATATTCATGAGGGTAAACCATTTCAACACTTCATCTGCAAAAGGTTTGTTTTGTTTTATTTCTCAACTCTTATCAGCACAACATCATCATGTACTCAGAGCCACATATACATGTAACGGTGCATATTCAAATATCAAAATCATCATTTCTTCACCAAATGCTATATTGGGACTACCGATACTCTTTAAAATCATCTCGGAGACTGATTCACTCAACCAAGCGGCATGTATTGGCTTATTTGCAATGCTGGCTAGCTTCTACATTTAGTAACAAAGATAAGACCATGTCAACGCAGCGGTTCAGAGATGGAATCCAAATAATTTGAGTAGACCCCATAGAAATTTGTATATTTTATATATAAATATACCAATTTTGTGAAATGAATAAAACACTTTAATTTGTTATTGTCTAATCCTAATGCTCAGTTTTTATCACCTATGTTCTTGTGTACAAAAATCAGATCTCATTAATTTTATCGTTTTTCTGTCTAGCCCTATATATTCTATATAAAAAGTTCAAATTACAGGTGGAGGAAAACCCCAGAGTTTCTTCTGTGCACGAAACAAATTGCATTAATTGTTTCGTTTACAGAAGAAGACGCAGGTAAAACCACCGACCTACAGAACGCTCACTGGAAGGCTTTCTCACATGAAAATTTCAAATGTCAAATGCCAAACACCAAGACAGGGATTCGAACCCACAGCGGTGAGGATCTAAGCTATTGTCAGTCAAAGACCATAACCACTCAGCCATGGAGGCCCCAATGGAGGAGGGAATCTTTCGATAATCAATTTAAAATTAGAGGGCTATGATATCCCTGGATCGCTCAACTAAGTTTTACTTGCCTTTGATGCATACCAAAATCTTAAATAGCTATTTTGACCAAGTTCATGAATATTGGGCCAAATTGCTGCGTTCTACGCCAAACTTCAAAAATAGTGTGTATGCTTTGTGTATCAAAGGGGAAAACTCTTACAAAATGCACGTCTTCTGAAAAGGTGATACATGTGAACAATTCTATGGCAATAACACATATTCATATTCAGTTAAATTGAATTCTGTCAATATGTTACAAATATATGGCATTGGACGGAAATTATGTTTTTCGCTACCAAAGGGCAATAAATGCCGCAAGTGATCTCGAAAGGTAATACATTTGAGCGATGCACCCGTGATAAATAATATTCATGTCTAGTTCCATTGAATTTTGTTTATCCGTTATACTCGCATTCCACTGGGCGGCGATTCTACTACACTCATGGCAATCGTGGCGATTCTCAAAATTCTTCCAAATCGCCGCAGTAGCTCCGCCATGTGCCTAATTTTGGGACTTGGGCGTTTCCAGTACGCTTATAGTACGCTTCAATAACGACCTCGCTGCACTGTTTACGATCCTGTCGTGATGTTGCTGCGCTTCTACGACGCTTGAGATCTCTCCAAGACGCTTAGAGAACTACTGCACTTCCACTACGGCACGGGATTTCAGGCTACGCTTCGCCTACGCTTAACACTTTGCTGTTACGACCTTGCTTGGACCGAGGCACAGGACCTGCTCTTCTTTTGCGCTTTTGGAACGTTTCTACATAAAACGGGTTATTAAACTGATTTCCAAGAAGTTGATCATAATCCTTCGAAGAAAAAGGATCAAATTGTTTTGAAGACCCAGATCAAGAAAAACACAGTGTTGGGCCTGATCTAGGTCTTCTTTTTGCTAAGTCTTCCCATGGGGTGACTCAAGCATTACCTTTTTCCCTCTTCAACATCCAGGTAAGAAATAATGATCTCATGAATATATATAAGCTGCATTTTTTTAAAATTTAACCTTTTTAAGACATGTTTTTGCTTTGACACAAACTGTAATATAATCTATATCATGTTATAAGCAAACTGAGCATACCCTGATCAGACAGCTCCAATAGGAGCTGTCTGATCTGGGTCTACTCTGTTTACAAATGTGTGAAAAAGCATTTATATGTTGACAAATATCTCGATGCTTTTGCTACGACTGAGATTGCGCTACGTTACTCACGCTGTCACTACGATACTGCCATGAAGTGACGATCAAGAAGCTTCTGTTACGCCTCTACTATGGTCAGGGCATTTCTACTGCGCTGTTGGCGTTCCTGCTAAAATTCGCTGCGTTTTTACCAAACTTTCAAAGCGTAGCCGAATCGCCGCTCAGTGGAATGGGGGTATTATAGAGATATGGCATCAGATGGAAACAAAAGATGTGACTTTTGCGTATCAAAGGGAAACTAGAGGTTTGTTTTTGTCACAAAAACAGATGTCTCCCCCTTCCATCCTCTTTCCATTAAATGCACAAGTGTAATGTTTGTAACTCAAAGGTTACCAGGTTCTAATGTTAAGTCATTGCAACTCCAATGTTATCAGGTGGTGACAATTAAAAATTAAAAAAAATGGGTAAATAAAAACTCTTGTTGGTCAATATTCCTGTGAAGTTTGATGACGCTAGCTCTAGTGGTTTCAGAGATACGCGTCACACAAAGTTTGTCTAAATATCCGTCATCAGAGTCAATAACTGCAAAGTTATAATGAGGAGACGATTCAAAAACACCAGGTGCACAACAACACATGTTGGTCAACATTCCTGTTAAGTTCCTGGTGATTCTATCCCTACTGGTTCCAAAGATACACATGGCACAGAATTTATCTTATTTTAAGTAATCAGATGTTTGCCTAAAAAGGTAAATAACTTGAGTTTCATTGAATTTTTTCAGTCGTTACAGAGATATGGCATCGGATGGAAAAAAATATGCAATTTTTAGGTATCAAAGGGCAATAACTTCTAAATGCCACAATCGATCTGGAAAAGTAATGCATAGGAACTGTGTCTCGTTGGTAACAAATATCCATCTTAAGTTCCATTGAATTTTGTCAATCCCTTACAGAGATATGGCATATCGGACGGAAACCGTACAGAAGGACGGAAAGACGGATGGTTGTATGTACGGACGGAAGGACAAACCAAAAACAATATCCCTCTTCCTTTGGCAGGGAATAATATGCCTGATGTCATTACTTCTAACATGAATATTCATTAAGTTAAGGGTGAAAGGTTAACAGTCTCTATGATTGTGAAATTTTGATGACTAACCTGGTGGACAAAGGTCTGGTGACACCATGATATCGTCCAATGCTGCAGTCGCAGACGAGGCAGTGAATCCAATAGTAACCTCTGCAGGGGTGTTTCCGCAGTCAGTACCCAGATCAATGCATTTATGGCGCCATTCATTTGTAGAGTTTGTAAGCACAGTTGAGAGCCCATTCACTGATACTTTAAATTCTCCTTCTGTAACAGAAGATGAATATTCTCAAGGATTATACCAAAATTATAAATGCAAAATAATTATGATTATGTCCATTCTGTGTTAATACGAGTTAACCCTTCCTTCTTGAATACAAAAGTCTTCTAACATCTTTTTAAACAGGGAAGACCCAGATCAGATGGTTCCTATAGAAGCCTTATATGAGTCTACAGTAAACCCCTCTTAACCGAATGCTAAATTTAGCGCAAATATCTGTCTTGGAAATAGATGGTATCGGCTATCGTACAGTCGGCTGAGCGGTCATTCGGACTGAAAGTAGACTATAACTAGGTACTTTACTGTTTAAATGCAGGGTGAAAGTCATGAAGAAAGCTCCTCTAGGAGTGTTGTGCATGACTTTCATCCTGCATAATTTAAGCAGCCACCTATACCTAAAAGTTTCGTAATACCCGGTACTTCTTAATACTTCTCTACGAATATTCCGGTATAAAGGGTTTTTACTGTATTCTGTTTGCAAAGGCATAGAAATGCTTGTTTATGGATGAAGGTGTGATGTATTTGTCTGATGCAGAAGATAACAGTGTTCTGCAAGAGCCTTCCACGGTAAAAATCGTGACTTATTTATTATGATAAGAATCATCATGGATAAAAGAGCTTTAAACTTATCCTTTAACCTTTTCGCTGCCAAACCTTGTTCTATGTTTATTACAAATTACAATACCTCCTGAATATTCATGGAAAAAATAATAATAATGAAATATGGAAGGTGGAACATTGTAGCCATTTTAGATAGAAAGGAAACATGTTTCAAATTCCATAAGCAAACAGAGCAGACCCTGATCTGATCCGTCTGATCTGGGTCTACTCTGTTTGCAGATGCGTGAAAACACGTTTATATGAGTGCAAGTGTAACATGGTGAAAAAGTTGTGACTCGACTGGGACTCGAACCCAGGGCCTCTGGCTTACCATGCCAACACTCTACCGACTGAGCTACCAAGCCACACAGTAAAGCCTATCAACTTATTTCACCATAATCTCTACCCGGCTACACACACCCCCTCTACACAAGAATTCATCCCGAATTCTTACTCAAAGAACACTCCACAAGTTTCTTATTATTACACATTATCTTCATATAATCCTCATATTATCTTCATATTAATCACCTTATGGGTTATTTATGTTGGGCGCCAAAATTAATGTAACATGGTGAAAAAGTTGTGACTCACCTGGGACTCAAACCCAGGGCCTCTGGCTTACCATGCCAACACTCTACCGACTGAGCTACCAAGCCACACAGTAAAGCCTATCAACTTATTTCACCATAATCTCTACCCGGCTACACAAGCAGTCTAAACCCAGATCAGAGAACTTGTACAGGAGCCCTCTGATGTGGTTCTGTCCTGTTTATTAATTTGTAAACTGGAATAGTCCATTTGAATTAGATTCCTCATGCTTTGTGTACTTTATAGCTATATAAGGACTGACTATTTCCAGATTCATTGCGTTTGCTCTGGACAGCCAAAGGTAGCTCTTACCTACTTGTCACTGCAAGCCACCTCTCTCTCTATTTCTTTACTTTTCTTCTTTGCATTTCTCGTCGTAAAACTCTCAATTAGAATAGTCATAACTAAAAGATGACACCCTAGACTATACTGGGTTTCATTTACTACTTAAAAGAACCTGGGTAACAGCAAGCCTGTTACAATAATAGCTTGAGTCCTGAATAAAGACAGGTGCAATAGTCTGATATATTAGATCTTGATGAAAGCTTTACAGTCATACTCATCCAACAATAAGAATCGGCCGTGCAGAAATAACCCATTACTTGGTGACTATTAATGAAAGAAACGATAATATCATGAATACTAATTAGATTGATTTTTAAAATGGCATATTACATGTAACACGCGACATTTTTGCACAATCAGAAACTGGTCCAAGAGCTGATAACACCTGCATATACTAGATACTGAAAATCTCTTATGTAATGCACGTATAAATTTGACAAAGATCGTATGTATCAACTTGATTTAATTTTGTTGGAAACGGTACAGATTCACTTCACAAACTTCATTGGTAAAAGTCCAGTGGCAAATAACTCCTATTTCAGTTATAAGATACCGTACTCATTGAAACTGGTGTTTGAGTGGGACTTCTTAATATTGCTAGTTGACTTGGACTCATTAATACTGCTATCTGACTGTGGCTCACTTATATAACCCTTTCCCTGTTCTATATTTATTCCTTTTGATACCTTACTGAATATTCATTAACAAAACAGTTGTAAAGAAATATGGAAGGTACAGCATTGTAGATATTTTAGAAAGCAAATTCACGGATCTATCAAATTCTATTAGCAAACAGAGTAGACCCTGATCAGACTGCTCCTCTAGGAGCCGTCTGATCTGGGTCTACTCTGTTTGCAAATGCTTGAAAACACGTTTATATGAGGGAAAGGGATAAGTATTTGACTTAGGACTATTTAATAGTTGTGTTTGAATTATGGATAATGGCATTTGAATGGGACTCACTGATACTGGTACATGTATTTGAATGGGACTCGCTGATAATGGTATTTGAATGTAAATCATTGATACTGGTATATAACTGGAACTTGTTGATACTGTTATTTGACTTGGTCTCATTATTGATACTGGTATTTGACTGTGGCTCACTGTTATAAGTATTTGACTGAACGATTTTATATATACATTTACTGGTATTTGATAGGGACTAATCGATACTCAGGTATTTGAATAGAACTCACTGATACTGAAATTTGAATGAGACTCGCTGATACTGGTATTTGACTGTGACTCATTAATATTGGTATTTGACTGCGACTCATTGATACTGATATTTGTCTGTGGTTAATTGTTACTGGTATTTGACTGTGGTTCATTGATATTAGTATTTGACTCGACCATCGAATTAGAAATAGTTTTTTGACTCATTGATTCTGGTATTTGAATGAGACTCACTGATACTGGTACTTGACTTGGTCTCCTTGATACTAGTTCTTGACTGGGTCTCATTGATACTAGTTCTTGACTTGGTCTCATTGATACTAGTTCTTGACTGGGACTCATTGATACTAGTTCTTGACTGGGACTCAATTGTTTTAAATTATTAGCGCAGTTACCATGCACAGATGTTCAGCCCTAGATCATTCAAATATATTAAATCCTGGATTATTTTAAAGGAGATTCCTAGACCATTTAAAGGTATCAATTTCTAGATTACTCAAATGTATCATGTCCTAAAATATTCAAAGGTATGAAGTCCTATATTATTCAAATGTATCAAGTCTTATATTAGCTGAAAAACAAGCACATATTTACCGTTTTTATTAACATATGAGAATTCCAGACTGCATAAACCAGCCGCCTCAGCAGCTGAGATGTTTGCCATTTCTATGCTAGAGATTCCACCAGTCAAGGTCAAACGGTTAGTGACTTTCAAATAGTGACCTGAAACATGTAAATGTCAGAGTACATATTGATCTAAATATAGACAGCCGTTCATGAGACCGTCATTAACAGTCAGATATTCTGATTGCATATTTGTACACAAAATGATTAAAGCTTGAATTTAGCAAATGAAATATGTGAAAAATAATTGAATGTTAATTAGATTAATTGTTAAAATAGCAAATGGGCACCGAGGTTTTTGGTCTTGGTTGACTCATACAATTGTATCCATAATATATCATAAGCAAACAAAGCAGACCCTGATCAGATGGCTTCTATAGGAGCCCTCTGATCTGGGTCTACTCTGTTTGCAAAGGTTTAGAAAGTTATATGTATGGGGTAAAGGGTTATGGTTGAGAATTAAACAAGTAAAACAAAAGTCACCTACGGAACCTTTTGCTGGCTGATGATTAAATTCAACATTAACCCTTCGCTTGCTGTTCACGTCAACATACCTACCAGTAAATAGTGAAGAACCAGATGA
The DNA here is from genome assembly GCA_963576725.1 of Azorinus chamasolen. Classification (NCBI taxonomy): domain Eukaryota; kingdom Metazoa; phylum Mollusca; class Bivalvia; order Cardiida; family Solecurtidae; genus Azorinus; species Azorinus chamasolen. The sequence goes on from OY755238.1 coordinate 84,036,089, forward strand.
GACAGTTCCTGTAGGAGCTGTCTCATCAGGGTCTGCACTATTTACAAGTTGATTGTGCAACAAGTGCACTCCACAGCAGTGATTGCACAGCGAAGTACTTGTACTCAGTGAAGATATATGTAATTATACAACAGGGCATGGGTAAAGAAGGGGAAATGTATTTTAAAATTCAGCAAGTGAAGGATTAAATGTATACAGTTAAACCTCTCTAAACCAGAACTCTAGTAGAACAGAATTTAAATACTTCTTTGCAGGTGACTGCTTAATTCAGGGTCTTTCTGCATGACTTTCACCCTCAATCAAGCTATCACCTGTCTCCAAGACCGATATTTTTACCAAAATTAGCGTCTGGTTTAGAGAGGTTTTACTGCAGTCAATACCTCTACATTAGTGCATTATTAGAGACACACTATTTTGATCATGATAAGATGGACTATTACATGGTGTCTAATCTTTACCAAAACTGTTCGCAATCCATATCACACAACCTTGTCAATAATAACACGTTTAAAACTCCCCCCCCCCCCCCCCCCCCCCGCCCCACCCCTCCCCAATAAATTACCCTATCTACGCCTCTGTAAAAGTCTCGTTTTGGAACCATTGTTATAAATAGAGCACTAGCTCCAAATGAGCGAATGCGTTATTTATCGCAGTGGTTTCAAAACCACACCATTCTATAATATTCCTTTTCTCTAATAAATGCTCCTTTTCTGTAGATAGGGTCTAAACTAGCATATGAGGGATTGGGTTCAGGTAAGTCGTTTTGCTGATGAATTGAAAAGAACAAATCGAAACATTTTTTCTCATGAATCTGTAGATGAAAATTTCAAGCAGATGCTATTCCAGAATAGGGCGGCTGCTTTCATGTACTGGCTGCTGACAAATTTCTATTGGCATCTGAAAACAGTTTTGATCCAGTTAAGACATAAATTAAATCTGACTAATTAAACTCTAGTGATGTTTTGAAAGGTATTTTGAAGATTTGAAGACGATTTGTTTTCCCGTTCTCTTAACTCAACGTCATGTAACACCCACTGGTCATCTCGGTGACAAAGGCTTTGGGATAAAGCCGAACTGCTCCGAGTAAATGGATTCTTTACGTGAAAAAAAAAAAAGAAGGAAATACACAATTCTCATGTGATTGTTATGTAAGAATATACCAAGTTAATCAAATGACTTCTGAAATAAGCAACTGTTAGTCTAAACAGGTGTGAGTTTTGTTCCAGCTGCTATTGCTTTGGTTTTTATAATAACATTTGCAAACAGTTTGGATCCAGATGTGACACCATGTAACTTGGCACCTCATCAGGGTCCAAACTGTGTCACAATTGTTTTTGAAAAGATATGGAAGAAAAACGTATTTTTAGAATTGCAGTAGACGACAATATTTGCAGACAATAATTGCTCAGAGTACAGAGGGTATTTGGAGTATATTATGCTGGACAGCATAAGACCTGCATAATGTTAACAAAACATATAACATCAAATATTTCTTGGGAATTGGTAAGGTTAAGTGAGCACAGTAAATATATTGCAGCTGTAATTGTTCTGGAGTGTAAATCTAAAATCTAGTCTCACAGTAAATCATTGTCATTTTGAGTTTATGTCAAAGGGTGGCTGCGGCTTTTGCCTCATGGAAAGGGTAAACCCTTTATTACTGAATGGACTCTATTGTTATTAACTGATGTCACATGCTGCTGTCAAAATACAGCATTCAGTGTGTTAACCCCTTCCTTCATATTGACACCTTTGGATGCCTCTAGTCACTTTTGGAAACTATTGCGATACATTTGTTATATAGTTTTTATAATGACATACGAACACAGAAAAATGTAGGAGACGTTTTCTTACTGATATAGATCTGATTGTACTGTATCTGCCAATGGCTAAACATTCATGCGTTCAGTTGCCATTATAGAAATGCAGCAAATTGATGATCAAAATGTCATTATTTCTTACACAAAGATCTGAACAGGACTAACATAGGGGATGCATGCTGACCAATCTGTTTCTTTATTGAATAAAATATTGTTGAAATTAAAGATTGAGGTAACCCTTTCCCCGTTGAACACATCTAGGGCTTGATGCAAAACTATTTTAACTCCTTCACAAAGTGAAGGAGTTACAATAGTTTTGCACCAAGCCCTCAACATGTATTCATGTAAAACATCATGACATCACAAATATTTATCAGCTGATTTCTTAAATGGTTTATGAACATGGTATTCTTAATTTGGTGTTTGTACAAAATTTAGAATCAGACCTATTATAATTTCATAAGTAAACAGAGCAGACCCTGATCAGATAGCTCCTAATGGAGCCATCTGATCTGAGTCTACTCTGTTTGCAAAGGTGTGAAATGCATTCATATGAAGGATAAGATTGAAAACATACACAGGTTCAATGATTCACTGGCCACTGTAATGAGATTTTACTGTAACTTAATGAATAAACATGGCTGGTTGCTTAATGCAGGTCGAAAGTTATGCAGAAAGCTCCTATAGGAGCTGTCTGCATAACTTTCATCCTGCATTAAGCTACCACCTGGCTCACCCTTTGAGAATTTCCCGAAGACTGGATCTTTTTCAGCAGATACTCTTTCCCACTGATATGAAGGTATACAGGGTTTCTCGTTATATACCACCTCATAGCCACACAGTCTGTAGTCACTCTCAAATGTACATTTTCTTTCCACCAGGTTTTCTACAATGATTGAAAAGGGATTACGGTAAAACTTACCAGAGCTACAGATAAAGATGGGTACCAAAATAGTAACATCGTCAATTATCCACTAAACCCTATACTGTGACCACGTTTTGAGACGATTCAATTATCATACCAAGAAAGTCCAAGGCCTATTGGTTCCAATAATATAGGCATTTAAAGATGTTTTCAAAAGTAGGACAACATCAAGGTCAGAAGTGCAAACAATGATATTGTTGGAAAGGTCTTAACACAAAATTGCTTGCCAAGTATGGAAGCCCTAGATCTATCGGTTCAAATACTATAGGCATTTAAAGAATTTTGCAAAAGTAGGTCAAAGGTCAATGTCAATGTCAGAAGGGCAAATATATTGGCATGGTCATACCAAGTATGTAAGCACCAGGCCAAATGGCTACAATGATAAAGGTATTTAAAGATTTTTGCAAAAGTAGGTCAAACGTCAAGGTCAAGTTCAGAAGACTACACATATTGGTATGGGCGTAAGGGTCTCGACAATAATAATGTTCTCACCAAATCTCAGCATCATAGTTCAAATATCTAGCTTTATACCAACCCGTTCCAAAAACTGTTACCTGGTGATTTTTGGCTCCAAAAAACCAAAACATGTCAAATATTGAATAAAATCTAAACATATAACAGTAACATTTGACCCCAAATGAGCCTCCATACACAATTTCAGCATCCTAGCACAATTATTAGGTTTTGAAACAATCTCTCCAAAAATATTTTACCTGGTGATTTTTGGCAAAAAGGACTAAGCCAAAAACATGACAAAAACTGATATAATTGAAAAAAAAGTATTTCATGTTTAACTTCATTACAGCAATATCTGACCTCAAATAAACTTCCATACAAAATTTCAGCATCCTAGTACAAATATCAATCTTTAAAACAACCCGTCCAAAAAACTTAAACCTGGTGATTTGTGGCCAAAAGGACTAAGTCCAAAACATGTCACAAATTGAAAAATATTTTTAATATCTTACTTCATTACAGCAATATCTGACCTGAAATAAACTTCCATACAACATTTTAGCGTCCTAGTACAAAATATTAATCTTTAAAACAACCCGTCCCAAACACTTTAACCTTGTGATTTGTGGCCAAAAACATGTCTAAATTGATAAATTTAAAAACTGTTTTTAATATTTAAATTCATTACAGCCACAAAACTTTAACCGTGGCCACGCTCACGCCCACTTTCACGCTCACGCAGGGAGTATAGCATAAGCTCTGCTGTTCTACGAACAGGCGAGCTAAAAGTCTTTTTCAGAGACTTCGAAAGGTGTCAATAAGCTGGAATGAGTAAATAGTAGACCCAGATCAGATGCTTCATGTAGCTGCCCTCTGATCAGGGTTTGCATATTTCCTATGTAATAATAACGATCTAATTCTATAATTTGTGCTGTGGTCAAACTAAGGCTGTTATACAAATTCAGTAAATAATTAATAATGATGTCATTATTTCTAATATGAATATTAACCCTAATTTCTTCTTCATACAAACTCTTTTTCATGCATCTGAAAACAGCATAGATCCAGATCGGTTGGCACCTACAGGAGTGTCTGATAAAGGTCTGATCTGTTTGCTTATAGAAATATAATAGATCTGACTCTACAGTTTCTATTAATTCCTATACTTCATGTGTATAAATGTCATTATAAATAAATACGCTTGATATGATTATTTCTAAGATGAATATGGAACTGGTAAAGGGTAATCCTTTACTCCATGAATATCCATGTAATAAATAAAAACATCATGAATATCAATTTTGTTTTTATAATGGCAGGGCAGTTTGGCTCAGACAGAAACTGTTGAATTAGATCTATATTATACCATAAAGCAAACAGAACAAACTCTGATCAAATGACTCCTATTGGAGCTGTTCTATCTGGACCTATTCTGATAGGCGGCCATTATGAGTATGTAAGGCGGGTGGAAGCTTAATACAGTTCAAAAGTATAGGAGCTTTCTGTATTACTTTTGCCCTGTATTAACCCTTTCCCTGTTCTACGTTTATTCCAAATTTTATAACCTACTGAATAGTCATGGACAAAATAGTTATAATGGAATACGGAAGGTGGAATAATTGTAGACATTTTAGAAAGCAAGGGAACAGATCTATCAAATTCTATTAGCAAACAGAGCAGACCATGATCAGACGGCTCCTCTAGGAGCCGTCTGATCTGGGTCTACTCTGTTTGCAAGTGCGTGAAAACACGTTTATATGAGGGAAAGGGTTAAAAAACAAGACTTTTTAAAATCTCAGTGTCCAATTAATATACGGTTTCTTAAGACATGTTCTACTCTATACACCTGATACACAATATTTACCTGTGCAGCTGCCAGCTTGCATATCAAAAGTTGAAACAAAAGCACTTGCCAACTGTGAACTATTGGAATTGGATACTTTTGTGGCAGTTATACCGAAATATGTGTTCGCTAAATCCATAGCCTGTGGAATATCAGTGCAGTATTTCTCTGGACCAGTTGTTTCAGAAATGGTGTCCATTACATAAGTCATCCCTCCGTTATCGAACCATACCTGAATAGATATCAGAAGTACAAAAAACTGACCACTTTCCGAGTAGATAGAGGAGTCTCAAGCCTTTACCTCATGAATATTCATGTAAGATTTAATGAAATTTTGAACGATAACCTTTACTCTATAAATACACCTTTTTACACCCTTGCAAACATAGTGCACCCAGATCAGACGTCTCCTACAGGAGCCATCTGATCCAGGCCTGCTCTGTTTGCTAATGATATTCTACATTTTCTGTCATTTCCAAAACTACATGAGCTGTTATAAAAAATAATCTAATTGATATTCACAATGTCATTATTTCTTATATGAATATTCATTGAGTTAAGGATTTATTTTATCTTATAGGCATTTGAATACGAGAATATATACCGTAGCAGAAACTGGGGAATACGATCTATACTAATTCATGAACAAGCAGTGCAGACCCTGATCAGAACAAGATCTATGTCTGATTTATTTTCAAATATGCATTAAAGTAGTCCTCTTTATTTAGTAAAGGGTTAAAAAGCAAGTGGTTGCTTAACCCACTCCCTCATAGGTTATTTTTAGACCCAACCTCTTTGAAAAAATATCTTATTGAGAAAATGCTCTAACCATCACAATGGTTTCAAAGAGTGACTTTTACAGAGGCCACAAAAGGTGTCAATATGAGAGAAAGGGTTAATGCAGATATACAGACAGTGAATTAGGTAGCTTCCGCATCACTATACAAACGAGACGCAAACACCGCATGTTGTGCAATACAAATGTAGTTGACATTACTTCAGTTCATATGGCTGTTACATTTTCCTTTCACATTGATACTTTCCTTCATATCAATGCCTTTTCATACCTTTGCAGACACAGTAGACCGTGATCAGAAAATTAAATTAATTAATACTCATGACATCATTATTTCTTATGTAAATATTAATGGATTAAAGGGTTCATATGTAATACAATCTCTCCACATAAATATGAAGAGTATCAAATAATTCTATCCATTTACTCTTTCCCTGAAAGCGAATTATTTTCATGCATTTGCCAACAGAGTAGACCAACATTAGACATCTAATCATAGTCTGCATTACATTCAGTGGAACCTTGGTTTTTTCAGATTTTAACCCTTCGCTTGCTGTTCACGTCAATAAACCTACTTGTAAATACTGAAGACCCAGATGAGACAGCTCCTGCACAAGCAGTCTCATCAGGGTCTGCACTATTTACAAATTGATTGAGCAACCAGTGAACTCCTCAGCAGTGATTGCACAGAGAAATAACTGTAGACAGTGAAGATAGCTGTAATTATACCACAGGGCATGGGTAAATAAAAAGGAATGCATTTTAAAATTCAGCAAGAGAAGGGTTAAGGGACAAACAATTATTTTCAGATAATGGGAGTTTGAGTCAGCCTATTTATAACTTCAAAACTTTCTCTATATGACATACAGATCTAAAGCATTATCCTGAATGTTCCTATAGGAGATTTCTCATTATATGCGACCTGCATCAATCTTTTATAGAAATGTGCAGTTGGAAATTTCAGAGCAATTCTGTACTTCAAATTTCGAAAGGGGCCAAATAGATCAAGTTATATCAAATTTCAAGTTATAGGAGTTAAAGAGATCGAGGTTCCAGTGTAGATATAATTGTACATGCTCTGCAAAAGTAAGACATTCTTTGTTCATATACAGTAGAACCTGTCTTAACCCATTCCCTCTTAGACTTATAATCTTTAGACCCAATTTCTTTGAATTAATCTACCGAATAGAATAATTAAATATAGAAAAGGAGAACTTTAGAATTGTGTAGTTATAAAAATCATTGTGATAAATGGAGCATTTCTATGAAGCAAATGCTCTATTTATCACAATGGTTTCAAAAAGTGAGTTTTAAAGATGTACAAAAAAGGCATCTAAATGGGTTAAGATTCCATTCATTTACTGACTACAAGAGTCTTGGAAAACAGGTGGTTGTTTAATGCAGGGCAAAAGTGGTACCTAAAGCTCCTATAGGAACTTTCTGTATCATTTTTGTCCTGCATTAAGCTACCACCTATTTAAGTATCCAGATTTAGACCTCTTTTAAATCTTCGCTTGCTATTCACTTCAATATACATACCTGTAAATAGTGAAGACCCAGATGAGACAGCTCCTGCAGGAGCTGTCTCATCAGGGTCTGCACTATTTACAAGTTGATTGTGCAACCAATGCACTCAACAGCAGTGATTGTACAGCGAAATACTTGTACACAGTGAAGATATATGTAATTATACAACACGACATGGGTAAAGAAAGAGAAATGTATTTTAAAATTCAGCAAGAGAAGGGTTAATGTAGGTCAAACATAATACATGTACAGCATTACTTAATAGTTAATAGTCGCTTAAGACAGGTTATACTGTACCATTATAAAATATCAGATAACAGATATTCATGATGTCCACATCAATTTCATTTTTCGTGTGAACTGGACAATGACTGTTCTAAGGCGATACTTCCATCTTCCCGCTACTGTTTGTTTGTTATATCTTTAGCGTCTCTGTGTGTCTTTTACATACATGTACATTTGCTGTTTGTAGTCGTGGTGCTGTTTTGGCGGTTGTGTGTTTGGTACGCGGTGTTTCCTGCATGACTCATACATGTACTTTCAAATAAATATTCTGTTATGTTCTGTTCCATATATCTTGCAGGAATATTAACCCTTATCTTGCTGCTGAATTTTAAAATATATTTCTCCTATCAACTTGTAAATAGTGCAGACCCTGATGAGACAGCTCCTACAGGAGCTGTCTCATCAGGGTCTTCACTGTTTACAGGTACATGTATGTCTATTGAGGTGAATAGAAAGTGAAGGGTTAATTAAGGAATTAATGTTAACAGTACAATTATGGCCCTGACTAAATCAATTGAATGGATTCGTGTGTAAATGCACAGGTGGACATGTGCATAGATACGCAAACATCACCAAGGTGGCAGCTATGTGATACTGACGTGGCAGGTGGGCACGACATCTGTAAAATTGTAATCTGACACTCAGAATAAATAACTCTAATGTAACCTTACCTCAAGCTCAACATTGTTCACATTTGCCACATCAAAACTAAACTTGGAACTACTGCCATCATGAAAAAATTCTCCGGAGGTCAGTGTTGTCCATGCACCTAATAATAAGTATAGCAATGTTTACAAAATATTTTTACAAGTTTTACAAACATCCTAGAGATGCACATGTGTATTAACAATTTGCTTCATAAATATTCATGCAAGAGATAATGATATCATGGATGACATTTACATGATAACTTCTACTAAGCATATGAAAAATAGAGATTTAACCTGTTCGCTCATATTGACACTGTTTGAAACTTTTGTAAAAGTCACTTTTTGAAGCCATTATGATAAATAAAGCATCTGCTCCTATGGAGCAGATGCTTTATTTATCACAATGGTTTCAAATCTACACTATTCTAAAATTATCCCTCTGACTAGTAAAATTTAATACTCCTAATACTTTTTTCATTCAAAGTGGTAGAATCTAAAAATAGCCTATGAGGTAATAGGTTAAGTAACTATAGGCAAACAGATTGTCCAATATGTGCCACATTCCGTAATTACACTCAATGCCACCTCATCATCAGTTTTTCTAAAACTTCATGATACACTAGTTTGCAAACATTACCCTCTTAAGATATCCACTAAATGGATATTCATGTAAGAAATAATGACATCATGAATATTAATTACAATCATGTTTATAATGGCAGATGAACACAAGAATCTTAGGCCATGAGAAAAACTGTAGAATCATATCTACAATATATCATAAGCAAACAGAGCAGACCCTGATCAGATGGCTCCTACAGGAGCTGTCTGATCTGGGTCTACTTTGCTTGCAAAGGCGTAGAAAGGCATGTTTTACTGAATAATGGGTTAACCGAAATTTTAAAATGCCATCATGAACAAAGACATCTTTTTATTAAGACAGAAATTGTAGAATAAGAGCAAGATTATCTCAAAGCAAACAGGGCATACTCTGATCAGAGGGCTCTTGTCACATCCTTCTAATCTGGGCCAACTCTGTTTGCATACTTATGCATCAAAGGCCCGCTTGTCCACCAAACAAAATATCCCCAAACAAATAACCAACCAGAACACTCTTTAATACAAAAGCGAATGTCTCCCCAAACTCCGCGGATAAAATGTTTTAGTTGAAAAAGTCCAATAATTCTGCAGAAAATCAACGAACCGGAATAGGAATAATATAAGCACAATGAGGAATGGTGCTGATCAATCATGTGACGTTTCATCAAAATCCGACTGAAGAGGTTAGAGAAACTGTGCAGACAACATTTTCCATGTAACAATTTCAAAGTCCCATAACTCTGCATAAAATCATCGAACCAGAACAGGAATAAAGTATGTACAACTAGATATGGTGCTGATAATTACTAGGAAGATTCATGAAAAGCTGACTAACGATTTTGGAGAAAGTGCACAGACAAACTAAAATCGGACATACATGTAAAACAAGACCTGTGGTCTTTGACCTAGGAGCCATCAGAAAGGGCAATTTGTCCAAATTAAAGGGTCACTGTAGGGCCGATATGCCTCCTCCTCATTGGACGGGTGATTTTAAAGGGTAATTTTTCCCTTGAACCACCTTTGACGTCCATGACACCAAAACTTGGACAGATTTTTAAGGGCCATTTCTGTAATGTATTTTTTCAATACTCCCTAGACCCACTTCTAGCTTTAAGATAATAATGGCCCTTTGCTGTAAAATGGTCCATAGTATACCTGTCAACCGCTGAAGAGGCTCCCAGTCTCTTTTCGGTCGCATGGACAGATGGACGGACGGACAGAATGAAAGACGGACAGAGGGATGCTGCACACAAAAACATTTTGACTCCCCAGTATACTGGGCGAGACATAATGATCCAAAATATCCAGATAATAAAAACAAAATTACTCCATGAATATTCATCTGTGGAATTATGACATCATAAATATTAATTAAGATTATTTTAGATTATTAACAGCACATGGTCACAATAATTTTTGACCATCGCAGTTTAACTAGAAAAACAGTAAAAACTTGATACTACGAAACTTTAGTAATAGTGGCTGCTTAATTCAGAGTGAAAGTCATGCAGAAAGCTCCTTGGAGCTTTCTGCAAGACTTTCATCCTGTATTTCAGCTGCCATCTGTGTTAAAGATCAATAATGGTATGCATTTGAGTGTTCAAAAAATCGAGTGTTTACAGTGTATCTTTATTATTTCATTATCAAATAGAGCATACCCTGATCAAACGGTGCTGAAACACACATTTATGGAGCAAAGGGTTAAATGTTGATTCTGTGATTACTCTGAAGAGACAAAAGTTGCTATACAAACCTCTGATGCCATTACTGTCAAAAATTCTAATTGCATCTTCATCATAATGTCCAGGATCATCTGAAACAAATATATAAAGTACTATTTAGATCTATTCAATATATATTCATTTAAGAAATAATGACATTATTAACACTAATTAGATTAATTTTAAAATGGTACATAGACATGGGAAATTTTAGCAATAGTAGACTCTGTAGAGTTATATCTACATGTGTATATTATTTCATTAGCAAACAGCACATACCTTGATCAGATGGCTCCTGTAGGAGTCATCAAATCTAAGTCTGCACAAATTTTCAAAGGCATAGAAATGCACATAATTATATGGTGCCAAGGACTGAACATGCAAAACCAACCCAGTTACAATTTTTATGAAACAAATTGATACGCCTTGTATTTACGAAAACATTTCTGCAAAAATGCGTTCAGAGTGTACACAGATTTAATCTAATGCCTTTTCTAGTTAAACCTTTGAAAGCAGTGTAGCCGTATATCAGATAGCTCCTATATGAACCGTATGATCAGGGTCTGATATGATTCTACAGTTTCTGCCTTGGCCACAATTGCCATGTTCATGTGCTGTTATAACAATTAGTTATGAAGTCTTTATTTCTTATATCAATATTCATGGAGTAAAGGTTTTATGTACAAGGTGACTTATATGAATACAATGTATGCATTACATGTGCATGGTAGCTTCAACATTCCACATCTTCAGCATATTTTTGTTTTAATTTTGTTTGTACAGTAAAACCTCTCTATAATGGCCACTATATTACATTAAGTAGTTTGTGTTAAAGGCAGGTGCCTGCTTAAAGCAAGCTGAAAGTAAAACCGAACGCTCCTATAGGAGCGTTCTGTTTTACTTTCACATTGCTTTAAGGAGCCATCTGTCCTAACTACATGTACATATACCAACTAATTAACACAATTAAGAGAGGTTTTACTGTAGCGTTTAACCCGTTATTACATGAATATCGGGATGTTTTGTTTTCGTTTCACGGTCGCGAAAGAGAGTCGCTACTTGTTGCTTGGAGACCGCAAAATTTATTTCTGGTAGTGACGTTGCCCAGATACAGCATCTGGTGTGAAGGTTTTGACGCGATTTGATTGGTTAATTTATATATCAAAATCACATAGTCTCTCGCGCGAGTCGAAAACGAAAGTGAAAAACATTTTGTTAACAAATGTGATTATCTGGACTTTCTATACGATAACGAAGCAGTTATGTCCGAAAGAAAAACTGAAAGTGAGGGCAGTACTTTATTACATTTCTTCACTAGATCATAGAACTGTCACTGAGTCCAGAATAAACTCTGACAAAGGCGACGTTGTCCACAAATACCACATGTGGCACGCATTATTTTTACTCAAGCGAGGAGACAAAATTAAAACGAGGGGAGTGACGTTATCATAGCTTCAAAAAGCAGTATACACTCCGACCGTTAACAACAAATAAAGAATATCCAAATATTCCGAACGATAAACAGTTTAGTTTTATTCAGCAAACCGGCAATACCAAAAAGTACGAAAGATTCGTCCCCAGACCGATTGTACTGAATAAATCAAGGTTTGTTAACGTTTTTTCATAGATTTTTTTGACTTGAGGTTGGGAATTTTCCTCCAAAAATTGGAGAAAACACTTTTTTGCCATTGGGAATATAGCCGAATAAGGGCTATAAAATAAGCCTAAAAAGCACCGAAAGTGTAATAATATAAGATAAAATGGAATATGTTTTTCATTATGATAAAACACTTTACAGTATAATAAGTCTTGATTTTTCCATGACATTATTTAATTATGGGAGCTGTCTGATCTGGGTCTACTCTGTTTGTAAATGAGTGAAACATGTTTATATAAAGGAAAGGGTTAATGGGGTTATTGATCTCTAGGCATTGTAAGGATTGGAGATGATGCCATGACTGTGTATAGATGTAGTCTGTATAATGTATGGTTTGTAATGGTAGATTTATTATTATAACAGCACATGGACATTTGATTTTGTTGGGCCAAGCCAGAAAGTGTGGAATCATTCCAATATCATAAGCAAACAGAGCAGACCCTGACCAGATAGCTCATATGCATGAAAAGGCGTTGATATGAAGGAAAGTGTGTTTAAATGTTATGTGAGTGAGTGAGTGAGTTGGGTTTTACGGCACCGCGACACTAAGTAGGTCATATGTTATGTGTGTAGTATAAGGTTTATAATGGCATGGCATGGTATGGTATGTGGGTAATACCGTAACAGTATTTATGGTAAGGTATGAATGATTATGTGAAAAGGTATAAAAAAAACCGTAAGTATCTAGAAGATAATTTTTTCGTCTCGATATATTTTGTCGTGTCGGTAAAATCTACCTGACAAAAGTCAAATCTACCTGACAAATTTCCAAAATCTACCTGACATGCTTCAACAGGTTATCACATGTATGGAAACTGTAAAATCATATATATTTAATATCCCAAGTAAACAGAGCAGACATTGATCTATAGTATATCCTAAGTAAACGGAGCAGGCTCTGATCAGACAGTTCCCACAGGAGATATCTGATATGGGTCTACTCTGCGTGCAATCTAGGAAAGGCGTATTTGTGGAGGAAAGGGTAATTATGAACATCTTCAGTAAGTATGAAACCTGAAGGACTTTATTAAAATAAACATTCAAGCTTTCATTGGGAATCGGACCTCAATGGTCGAGTGGTTCAAATCTCACCGTAGACATTTGGAATTTTCATGTGAAGAAACCTTAAAGCTGTCTTGCAGTAGGACAGTTATTGACTCTACCTGGATGTTCATATATGCACAAAACATTGCAGTTGTTTCATGCACAGTTTCATGCAGTTTGTTTCATGCACAGTTTTCATGTAGTTTGTTTCATGCACAGAAAACATGCTGGGTTTCCCCCATCTGTAATAAGCTGGGCATTGAGATACACTAAGCCTCTTGAAACGAGACATTAGTATAATTATCGGTCTTGGCGACAGGTGACTGCCTAATGCAGGATGAAAGTCATAGCAAAATTCTAGTTTTCTGGTTAAGAGGTGATTTACTGTATGATTCAAATATTGTTAAAACGACATAAAACCATGATTCAAACAAACAAACAATCATGGATAAGCCTAGGTTATAAAACCCCGTAGCTAAACAAATGAAAATTGCATCTTGCACATCTACTATTTTCGGTTATGTATGGCAAGTATCAATTCAATTACTTTCAAACTGAAAGACACGTTTTTGACACAAACAACATATGTTCAATGCCAGAATAACAAAAAGTACTTAAAGTTCAAGGGGAAATTAATTCTTAATTGCTGACACTAAACACATGTCAATTGCGTCTTGCACATCTACTATTTGTGGTTATTATGTGTACCAAATATAAACTGAATAACTTTCAAACTGAAGGAAAAACTGAGGCAATGATAGACCGACGGACCGACCAGCTGACGGTAATTCAAGTATAACGACTTATACTTTGCTTGTGTTTTGTTCTAATAATTCAGTGGTTCTTTTTATTAATCTATCTATCTATCTATATGTTGCTATCAGTCCATCCGTCTGTCTGTCTGCTCAAACGAGTGATACATTGTGAGACTATACGAATATATTTTGTTCTTCCTGTACTTGTAGGGCAACTTTTTGGTCTTGTGCATCAATTTTAAACAAATGAAATGTCCCACAAGGCTCATTTCATATGAACATCCATCTATCCATCTGTCAGTCTGTTAATCCGTCTGCATGTCAGTCTGTCTATCCATCTGCCTGTCTATCTGCATGTCTGTCTGCCTGTCTGTCTGTCTGTCTCTCTATACAAAATATAATATAGCTACCTTATCCCATTCCCCTATATTTACAACATGTCTGTGTAAAGGAGCAAATGCTATATTTATCAAAATGGTTTTAAAACTACACAGTTCTAACATTTTACTTTTTTCTAGTACATACTCCTTTTCAGTAGACTTATTAAAACAGTAATGTAATAAACTAATGTAATAAATCAGACTTGGGCCAGATTGACACAAATCTGAGCAAACAGCTGTATTAGAATCAGACACAATCTAACAGACACAGACACAATCAAAGTCCTGCTGTAACACTCTCTTCTAACCATAAAAGTAATCATGGAGTGAATCCTAATCACAATATAGAACATAGTACATTGTACATTACTTTAAAGGGAAAACTATATACAGTCTACACGTTTCAAAAATATCTTAAATGTACAAAATTCATTTGTTTATATGCTGAAAAGTAGATCTAGCATATCGCAAGAAAACCTATCCAATAAACGTTGAAAACTCACAAAACATTCATTCGTATAATATCAACAATCCTTATTTTATTCTCCAGTGTTTTAGTTTTTATTCGGGTTTCGTTTTAGTTTCGTATCTGTTCGCGTAACTAGGGTATCTTTGACCAGTTCCGAGAGCAGCTGTTAGATAAATAATTGAGGGATTGGATGATCATCAGCGAAACGAAGAACATTTGAACAAAAAGGCCGATAATACCTTGTTGTAGAAGAACAATTATAAGTATTGATGAAATCGGCTTATTTGGTATCACAGTGTCATTTCTAAAGTGCTATTATATTATTGAAAATATGTGTTCATTGTAGTGATTTCCTCTTTAGTTTTATCAAGTCTTGTGTAACGAGTCAGTCAAAAACTAAACAAAGCTTATATTATCTGTTAAATGTCATCCAACCATAAATAAAAAAGTGTATTTGTATTTGTAACATACCACACACGACTCCAACATGTTCATAGGATGTACAGTCATGGACGCCCCAGCCATTATGGGAACAATCCCTGATGTCATCTTCGGTTCCTGTGCAACCAACATCGTCTAACCAGATTTGTCCACTTACAGCTGGACCATAAATGTAACTTGGCGTGGCCCCTTCAGAACTACCAAGAAAGCAATAATCTTTGTTCAAGCATTGTTCATAATAACAAATAAACCACAGGGGAGAATCAGAATAACGAACTATTATATGCTTTATGGGTCAATTAACAATTCTTGAATCAGAGTACATGTATTCTACATTTAACCCCTTCCTTCATATGAACGGTTTTTCATGCATTTGCAAACAGAGTAAACCAAGACCAGATGGCTCCTATGGCAGCCGTCTGATTAGGGTCTGCTCTGTTTACTGATGGAAATTAATACATTTGTGCCTTTACTTTCTAAAATGGCTAGAATGTTCCATCTTTCATATTTCTTTTTTGTTATTTTGAAATTTGGATTAAACATAGAATATGGAAAGGGTTAACAAAATAACATGGCCATACTATTATAAATGGAAATATAAACACGGCAGGTAAGCTTCTGTGGGAAATTGAATCCCTTGGTAACGAATACCAAAATACAATAAAATATCGATACTACAAACACTCAAATACTGACTACCAGTATTGATCTTTCACGCAGGTGGCAGCTTATTGCAGAGTGAAAGTCTAGAAACTTACATCCTGTATTAAGCTGCCATCTGCCTACAAGAGACATAAATTCTGAAAACTTCTTAGTATCTTGTTTTTGCAGTATATGATGTTTATAAGTTCAAAACACAATGGTTGTTGTTTTTAGTTTATAGAGATGAAATTCCAAGCCATGTCAGAATATTGAATATTTACTTTGCATAGTTAATTATAATGGTTTCATCTATGAATATTCAGTGGGTATTAAACTTTTGAACAAGCAAAGGGGTATTGCGACTCCAAGGAAAACCCTTATTCTACCACAAACATTGTCTCCTGATATGCTGTATCGTTCATTTGCTTTCGCTTTCTTAACCCTTTCCCTGTTCTATGTTTATTCCAAATTTCAAGACCTACTGAATATTCATGAACAAAATAGTTATTATGAAATACGGAAGATGGAACATAGTAGCCATTTCAGAAAGTTAAGAAACATATTTTTCAAATTCCACTAGAAAATAGAGCAGATCTTTATCAGCATCTACTCTATTTGCAAAATGCATAAAAAATGTTTATATGAAGGAAAGGGTAAAATGCACATAGGAAGTGAGTGTCTGAGTGTCAAACAGCACGGATCCTGCTGAGTTACTCTGGATCGAAACTACTTGCAAAAATGACCAAGTTTTATTTGGCAGGATAAGGTTTAACCCATTACTTTATAATAATGCTTTGAGACACCTCTATAAAGTCACTTTTCGAAACCATTGTGATAAATAGAGCACTTTGTTCATAGAGGCAAAGGCTCCATTCATCACAATGGTTTCAAACCTACACGCTTCTAAGTTTCTTTTCTCTAGTAAATGCTCATTTTCAGTATATTTATTAAAAAGGTTGGGCTAAAATAGCATATACGCTTGTAAGGGAAAAGGTTAAAACAGTTAAGGGTTTACTTGCCCATAACCCAGCATTCTACAAACGACAGCCGCATCATTAGCAACAAACGCATCATCACAAATTGCCCCCCATATGTTATCGTGGTATATTTCCACTCTTCCACTATATGAATTGGGTCCACCATTCAGACGTATGGCCTTATTTGCAGTTCTTTTCCCTGTAAACAAGAATTACCGGTATAAGTTCTGAGGTCCAGCACCAATCTATCTAGATTACCTTCTACAAGTTTTAATTAATACCTTCTTTAAGCTTTATAAAAAAAATAGTAAAACCTCTCTATAACGGACACTAAATTACATCAAGTATTTTGTGTTAAAAGCAGATGGCTGCTTAAAGCAAGGTGAAAGTAAAACAGAACGCTCCTATAGGAGCGTTCTGTTTTAATGTCACCTTGCTTTAAGCAGCCACCTGCCCTAAGGACCAACTAATTAACATAATTAAGTGTCCGTTGTAGAGAGATTTTACTGTAATTAACCCTTTACTCGATAAATACACCTTTCTACATCTTTGCAATCAGAGTAGACCAAAATAAGACAGCTCCTATAGGAGCCATCTGATCAGTGTCTGGTCTGTCTGTTTATAATATACATGTAATATGTACATAAAATTCCCGATTCCATGTGCTATAAATATATGATAATTAATGCATTTATAGTCATGCTGTTATTATTTCTTTTAAGAATATTCATGCTGTAAAGGGTTCAACAAATGTCACAGATGACACATTTTGGTTAAGTACCAATTCATTATTTTGCGCATTGTGATACAATTAGTTTTTATCTTCGTATTTATCCTTCCCTCCATAAATACACCTCTCTCGGCCTTTACAAACAGAGAAGATCCACATTAGATCTACATATAGGGGCCATCTGATCAAGGTCTGCTCTGTTTGCTTATGATATAATATAGATATGATTCTACCTTTTCTACCATGACCAAAATGCCTGTGTCCGTTATGCTGTTATAACAATTAATTCAATTAATATTCATGAATTCATTATTTCTTTAAAAATATTCATGGATTAAAGGGTTAATCATGATTATATATTCAAAAAGTTTGGATTTAAATGAGACGCCGCATGCAGCTTCCCATCAGGATCCAAACTGTTTGAAATATTGACAATACTTTTGCAAACAAATGAAAAAAAAGAAATTAAAGAATTGAAGTAGCTGACAACTGTTGAGGATGAATTTGATATTACGAATTAAAAATGATTAAAACTTTAAAGAAAGAAAATTTATTGACAAGACAAAGAGTAGGGAAAAAAATTTGTGACAGAAAGAACCCTGACCAGATAGCTCCTTTGCGAGCTGTCTGATCTAGGGCTACTCTGTTTGCAATGGTGGAATTTTAACCCTTTCCTCTATAAACACGCCTTTCTATGCCTCTGTTAAGGTCACGTTTTGAGACCATTGTAATAAATAGAGCATTTGTTCCTAAAGACCAAATGCTCTATTCATCACAAAAGATTCAAAACTACGCAGTCTAAAAACAGCCTCAGGGGAAATGTGTTAAAGTGCGGGGTTAATTAGCCCATGATTATGTGAATGTTCATGAAAGAAATAATGACATAATGAATTTTAATGAGATGAATGTTTATAATGGTACATGAACACAGGCTACTTGGCTAGGACAGAAAGTGCAGATTATCACTTACAGTCGACACGGTCTTTCACATCCTGAATTTTATGATGTGATTTACAATCTTCGTAGAATTATTGGACATACCAATTTTCTCACTTTGTTCATCTAATATGTTAAAAAATACATTACAAGAGGGCAACGATGGCCCTTAATCGCTCACCTGATTACCACAGATTTAAGGTAGCCCATGAGTAGGGCCAATATTGACATTAGGGACAATATTTGAACAATGTTGATAGTGGACCATGATCAGTGGTTCTACAGAACAAGATTTCCAAATATTTAGAATATTGACTTTATCAAGACAATGATTCTGACTTGCCCTCTAGAATATTTTTTGTAAGATTTGACCTAGTGACCTAATTTTTATTACCACCACCTCTGATCACACCCAACCTTGATATCACCCATACAAACACTCTGAGTGAGTTTGAAGAAGATTGGGCTAAAACTGTGACCTCTGGAGTGTAAACAAAAAAACTTTAAGATATGACCCAGTGACCTACTTTTTGACCACACGTAACCCATTTTCAAACTTGTCAAAGATTTTATTAGGACAATCATTCTGACCAATTTTCATGAAGATTTTGCTATAAACGTGACCTCTAGAGTGTTCACAATTTTCAAGCTCGTTCGAGATTTTATCAGGACAATCATTATGACTAAGTTTCATGAAGATTGGACAAAAAATGGGAACATTAGAGTGTCTACTGCTTGACCTAGTGACCTAGTTTTCAAACCCCACTTGACCCACTTTCGAACTTGTCCGAGATTTTATCAAGGCATTAGTTCTGACCAAGTTTCATGAAGATTGGACAAAAAAGTATGACCACTAGAGTGTTCACAAGGTTTTTCTATTGTTTGACCTAGTTTTTAACCCCACTTGACCCACTTTCGAACTCGTCCAAGATTTTATCAAAACATTCGTTGTGACCAAGTTTCATGAAGGTTCGACTAAAAGTGTGACCAGTAGAGTGTTCACAAGGTTTTGCTACTGTTTGACCTAGTGACATAGTGTTTTACCCTACAAACTCAAACTCCTCTGAGATTTTATCACGACAATAATTCTGACCAAGTTTCATGAAAATTGGGTTAAAATGTGACCTTTAGAGGGTTCACAACGTTTTCCTACTATTTGACGTAGTGACCTAGTTTTTAGCCCAACTTGACACTCTTTCAAACTCGCCCGAGATTTTATCAAGACATTCATTCTGACCAAGTTTCATGAAGATTGACCTACAATCGTGACCACCAGAGTATTCACAAGCAAATTGTTGATGACGGACGCCGCACGCCGGACATTCAAGTCTCCCAAAAGCTCACCCTGAGCTTTGCTCAAGTAGAGCTAAAAAAGGGATATGATCCTATGGTACTACAACATACTGCATGTTTGGTTGTCAACCCTTTTACAGTTAGCAATCACGCTGGCTTCTTTGCATGTACGCCGACAAGAAAAGGTTTAGTACTCTATGAAGTCGACCTCTTAAATCCCGAAACGGAAGGAGAACGTCGAATATCTGTACTATTTCGTTTTTGTCGTACCCTTTATTACTTTTCTACAGTTACTCTGTTTGCAGCTCAATCATTGAGTACACTAGCGATAGGTAGATACAGTTTGTTCACTTAAATGTTTTCGTTATACATGCATTTTACCACCGTATTTGCCATCGCGGTTGTTGTAGATTAGTCGGAGAGGGGATACGTTTATTTACACTGTTTGTCTTTTAGGGTGGTGATGGAATAAGTGTAAGGTTGGGCGACCAAAAAACGGTTTAACACCCCCCCCCCCCCCCCCCCCCAGCGACTTTTGTTACTGACCGTTCTAAGGCGGTGCTTCCATCTTCCCCCTATTGAATGTTTGTTTTATCTTTGTGGGTCTCTTGATGTTTTTATAGTTATGTACATTTGCTGTTTCCTTGTGTTGATGTTTGGGCAGCTGTTTGTTCTGTATATGGTGTTTCCTGCACGACTCATGTTTCGTATTTTCATTCACAAAGGCGATAAAAGGTATGTTCAAGAAGTGTAGAGTAAACCCATTCCAAGATAGGCTATATTTACATCCAACGTCTTTCAATATTTTTTTAAAAGGCATATTTCCTAGAAAGGAATTGTGTAGTTTTGAAACCAATGTTATAAACAGAGCATTAGCTCCTATGGCTACCGTACTTTAGGCATGTGGCAGCATAATGCAAGGTGAAAGTCGTGCAGAAAGGAATCACATTCACCCTGCTGCGAACTGTCATTTATCCCTTTCCCTCATATAAATGTGTTTTCATGCATTTGTAAACAGAGTAGACCCAGATCAGACGGCTCCTAGAGGAGCCGTCTGATCAGGCTCTCCTCTGTTTGCTAATAGAATTTGAAAGATCTGTGTCTTTACCTTCTAAAATGGCTATATTAATACTTCCATATTTCGTTATAATCAATTTATCTATGAATATTCAGTAGGTATTGAAATTTTGAATAAACACAGAACAGGGAAAGGGTTATACAACATTTAACGTTCGGTGTAGAGGGATTTTACTGTATTTCAGTTTGGGTCCCATAAACTAGATGTTCAAAGTAGGAAATTATGATGCCCTTGATGGCTCCTGCAGATACCTTTTGGTCTGCGTCTGTACTGTTTGCCTAACTTTGTAGTAATAATTAGAGCATCAGAGCATAAAACAAGAGGGCTATGATGGCACTAAATCGCTCACCTGGTTACTATAGACTTAATGCATACACTGTATTTCTATGTAAAAATAAGTCAGCTTCAGATTGGGGCCAATATGAAACCAAAGGCCATAATTTTAGGCCTGGAGGTTAAAATTTGAACACTCTTAATAAAAGAACTTAATATGATGATGCTAGGGGCGGGGCAATTTTAGTCCTGGGGTCATTAATTTGAACAATCTTGGTAAAAACCATTAGATGATGCTACATACCAAATTTCAAAGGTCTAGGTCGTACAGTTTTGGAACAGAAGATATTTAAAGCTTTACCTATAAAAACTGATAAGCCATGGGGAGGGACCATTTTTGGTCCTGGGGGTAACAATTTGAACAATCTTTGTAAAAAATTCATTAGATGATGCTACATACCAAATATCAAAAGTTGGTATACCCATGGGTACAAATTGTGCCCCTCTTGTTGC
The DNA here is from genome assembly GCA_963576725.1 of Azorinus chamasolen. Lineage (NCBI taxonomy): Eukaryota > Metazoa > Mollusca > Bivalvia > Cardiida > Solecurtidae > Azorinus > Azorinus chamasolen. The sequence goes on from OY755238.1 coordinate 84,057,897, forward strand.
AGATTTGTTTTTGTATTGCTACGAGAGGGATTTTATGCTTAGCTTAAAACCTGATACACAGACCGATATTGTTAATGCTTTTAATAAAACTTCAAGGTATTTAGACGGTATTTTAATTTAGATAATCCTTATTTTGATACTATGGTTTCTTCAATTTACCCAAAAGAACTGTCTTTAAATAAAGCTAATCAATCTGACATTAATGCTTCATTTTTAGATTTGAATCTTTCAATTACAAATGATAAAGTTTCGTCCAAAGTATACGATAAAAGAGAAGATTTTAATTTGAAAATTGTTAATTATCATTTTCTAGATGGGGATGTGCCACGTTCTACATCTTATGGTGTTTATATTTCTCAACTTATTAGGTTTGCCCGAGCCTGTTATTTGCTTGAAGATTTTAACAGACGTAATTTAGTTTATAACTGATAAACTTCTTAAGCAAGGTTGCAGATATCACAAACTTCGGAAAACTTTTTCTAAATTTTATTATCGAAATTTACCTCTCATTAGTAAATATAATTGCAATCTACGGACGTTACTGCGAAAAGGCATTTCTCAACCAGAATTTTATGGGGATGTTATCTACAAACTTAGGAAAATTCGGGGTCATATCCATTTTCATGATTTGTTTATAAAACGCATTAAAACATTTAAAAAGAAAGGTTATGATCTTATTATATTGCAACGCACTGCATGTTTGGTTATCGACCCTTTTACAGTCGGTAGCTACGCTTTCCTCTTTGCTTGCGCGATGACAGGCCGAGGGTAGTACTCTATGATGGGATACTCTTAAACTTGGATACAGGATGAGCTTACCAGACTCATGTATTACTTTTTCCCTGTCGTGCCCTTAACGGCTTACCTGCAGGTGCTCTGACTTCAGCAAAGTCATTGAGTACATATTTGACGGATTGTCACAGTTATTATGCTATGTTTTACAAGTTGTCCTGTGTTAACCGTCGTCTATGTTGTGGGTAAGTCCAGCGGGGATACCTTTATTTACAATATTTGTAAAGCTAGGGTGACTTTGAGAGAAGTGTGAGTTTAGGACGTCCGTAAACCGGTTTAAACCCCCAGTGTTGTTTTTGCTACTGACCGTGCCAAGGCGGTACTCTCTTTGTCACCCTTCCTTTTGTTTGCCTTGCGTCTTTGTGGTTGTGATTTGTTCATGTGTTAAACGTTTGTCCCTGGTTCTTGTGTGTCTTTTGGTGTTTTCTGTGTTCATTTCGTGTGTGTGCGTGTGCGTTTGGGTGTGTGGTTGTGTGTGTGTGTCATGCTGTCTATCGGTGTTTTGGTGGTGGTTGCGTCTTGCATGTGGCTTTGCCTGCTTGACTTTACTACTTTTCCATTTACAGTTTTGGAGAAGAAGATTATTAAAGATTTTCCAATGAAAAACTGATAAGCCCCGGGGCGGGCATTTTTGGTCCGGGGTCATAATTTGAACAATCTTTGTAGAGGACCATTAGATCATGCTACATATTAAATATCAATGGTCTAAGACATATGGTTTCAGAGAAGAAGAAGTCTAAATATTTACCTATGAAAAACTGATAAGCCCCGGGGTGGGGCCATTTTTGGTCTGGAGGTCATAATTTGAACAATCTTTGTAGAGGACCATTAGATCATGCTACATACCAAATATCAAAGATCTAGGCCTTATGTTTCAGAAAAGAATATTTTTAAAGATTTTCCTATGAAAAGCTGATAAGCCCTGGGGCAGGGCCATTTTTGGTCCGGGGTCATAATTTGAACAATCTTTGTAGAGGCCATTAGATGATGCTACATACCAAATATCAAAAGTCTAGGCCTTACGGTTTCAGAGAAGAAGAGTTTTAAAGATTTTCCTATGAACAACTGATAAGCCCTGGGGCGGGGCCATTTTTGGTCCGGGGTCATAATTTGAACAATCTTTGTAGAGAACCATTAGATCATGCTACATATCCAATATCAAAAGTCTAGGTCTTACGGTTTCAGAGAATAAGATTTTAAAAAGAAATCCTATGAAAAACTGACAAGCCCCGGGGCGAGGCCATTTTTGATCCGGGGTTCGTAATTTGAACAATCTTTGTAGATGATCATTAGTTAATGCTACATACCAAATATCAAAAGTCTAGGCCTTACCGTTTCAGAGAAGAAGAATTTTAAATATTTTCCTATGAAAAACTGATAAGCCCTGGGGCGGGGTCATTTTTGGTCCGGGGGTCATGATTTGTACAATCTCTGTAGAGGACCATTAGATCATGCTACATACCAAATATCAAAGATATAGGCCTTATAGTTTCAGAGAAGAAGATGTTTAAGTAAATTGTTGACGACGCATGACGCACATACGCATATACGCACGATGCACTACGCCGGACGCCGGACATTGCCCTCTCACAATACCACTTTGTGCCATGTGAGCTAAAAATTTGGATACCGATATGACAACAGGTAACTTAGTAGAGCTCCAGACAATATGCGTCAAGTAAAACAGTTTTTAGAATAGCCCCTCTATAATTTCTCCACCACACCCTATACTGTGACCACTCTTAAGAATCGTCTCTTTGACATGATAAAGAGGGGTCGCATTATAGGATTTGGTGGAGAAATAACGAGTTTAGTATTTGAGTAACACTGAAAAACTATTTATAAATGTAATCACAGATTCTTCATTCACACACTGAAATATTTTTACTTGTTGCATATTCGTAAGGAATAAGTACATCATTAATACCTATAGGCTTGTTTTTCATAATAAGGAAGTACTTTATGATATTTTGGCATTGGAAGGAACTGTAGAAATAAATATATTGTAATTTTATAAGCATACAGAACATACCCTGATCAAACGGCTTACATAAGAGCCGTCTGATATGGGAATTCTCGGTTTGCAAAGGTATGAAAGGGCATATGAAGACAAAGGGTTAACCGGTTTATTACATAAATACACCTTTCTACAACTTTGCAAACAGCGTAGACTCATATCAGACGACTTTGGCTACGATATAATATAGATATGTGCCTATAGTTAATGACATGGCCAAAACATCCTGTGCCCATGTGCTATTTAACAATTAATCTACTCAATCGTTTATGATTTCTTACATGAGTATCCATGGAGTAAAAGGTTAAGACAACACTGCATACTAAAAAGAAATGACCTCACCAGGATCAGTCCAATAGAAATTGTCAAATTCGTTTGTACGAGACCAACCGCAGTACAATAAGTCGTTGTTGCAAACAGCAGGATCTGAAACAAAAACAAATATTTATTTTTTAGAATCTGAAATTTGCACTTACATGATCAACCTTTTTCCTGATTTAAATTCCTTGGTACACCTGTTAGCTTAGTAAAGAATATAGATCATGGCTGTTTCAGGTCTAACCACTTTGAAAAAACTACAAAAAGGATCATTTATTAGAGAAAAGTATTTTTGTAGAATCATGTAGTTTTGAAACCATTCTGATAAATGAATAAATTTGATAAATGTGGAGCCAATGCTCTATTCATCAGAATGGTTTCCAAAAGTGACTTTTACAGAGGCGTCAAAGGGCACCATATTGATATGTGGGAATGGGTTAATCCTTTCCCTGTTCAAAATTCATGTAATACATAATTACATAATTAATATTTGTTAGTTGAATTTCTGTAATGTGAACCTTTGAAGAATGGTTTTGCTTTGACAAAAATGTAGTATTAGATCTATACCAAAAGCAAACAGAGCAGATCCTCACCTGATGGCCCCTATAGGAGCTGTCTGGTCTTGATCTGTCCTGTTTGCAAATTAATGAAAAAGTGTTTATATGAGTGAAACAATTAAAGGTTTCTGTGATGTTATTGGTTTCCTTACTTATAAATAAAAGCCACACATGCATTATTTTTTAATGAATATCTATTAGCAAATGTAGTTAAAACACAAATTGGTCATATGATATCATTCACTTAGGAGAAATAGCGTGAGCCATTGTGGGGTCCACTTAATTGCTTTTGACAAGTCACGTTCACCGGCAATTTTTTTTTATAAGTGTTTCACCTAAGCAACATTCCTCGAGTATTTGATACTAAATTCCAGAGGTGGTTTTAGAGAAGAAAATTAACGCTTTAAACACTGAATTTTCCAATGGTATCCAAAATTAAACATGTCAAGCTTATAGTGAATAAACAGGGGTTTTTTTTTAAAAAAAAGAAAGTGTAACATGCCAAATAGTGCAGACCCTGGTTAAATTCCTGGGCTCCTATAGGGGTCTACACTATTTGCAAATGACATTAGTGACTTGTTTCCCACACTGGAAGGGTTCAATTCTAATGTTTCTGAGCTATAAATCAGCATATTATTTTACATGGACAATGACGCCTGCCTCAGATCACAGGTGCCAGGTGCGTTATCATTGCATAAATATGACTGATAAACATCTTCAAATACGTTTAGACATCATACATTGACAGAAACAATACATTGAAAACATGTTTATCAGTAGAAATAGTGTAGAGTTTAAAGTTGTTAAAGCTGCTGTAGCTTCTCCAAAAACATGACTGTCAGAGGCACGGGTGCCATATGACCTTGATATGCAAATTGTTGTTTGATGTTTATCTTAAAATAACGTTTCTCGCATTTCTTTGTAAAAATTTGGTCCAAGTGTCACAGATCCTGATGAGATGCCACACTTGGTTAATCACAGTTTTGTCGCTAGCATACAAAAAATATTCGTGTTAGGAATACAGTAAAATCTCTGTATAACGCCCATTAAATTGTGTTAATTAGTTGGTATTTAGGGCATGTGGTTGCTTAAAGCAAGGTGAAAGTAAAACAGAACGCTCTCATAGGAGCATTCTGTTTTACTTTCACCTTGCTTTAAGCAGTCACCTGCCTTTAACACAAACTACTTCTGCAATTCAATGGCCGTTATAGGGAGGTTTTACTCTAAATGCTTTATGTTTGAATATTAGAGAGCTGTAATTTAATACTTGCATATGAAAACGGCAAGTGTAGTATGACGAAAATATCTACATTATTTTACTCTTTACTTCTTGGATATTTACTCAGCTCATTTTGAATAAATCAAATGCATTGAAAATAAAATATGGAATATATTTCCATAGCAGAAGATAATAAGATCTGTAGCATAAAAAAAACTGAGCAGACCTGATCAAACAGCTGATGAAGGTCTAATCTGTTTACGTAGGCATTTAGCCATTTCCCTGTTATATGTTGAATTGAACACCACTTAAGCCGGTGCTAGGGGCGTGAGCAGTGTTGCACTTTCAATTACTGTTGAGGAGGTCAAACAAGCTGTCGGGACAGACATCTAGTAACAGGTCTTTTTTAGGTCAGCAGAGGCCTCAGGGGCTTCACAGACCCAATGTCCAAGGGGCAAAATATTCTCCTCGGGGACACCAAAAGCCATACCACAGAAATGTGCCGGCCAAACCTCTGGTGAATCCCATGCCGAAAGGGCATATAAGGAGGAAATAACTGTAAGTACAATTTGTGAGGTACACAATACGCCAGAGAATTTTCATGGTGGGCAAATAGCAAAATTTGATCATAATTGGTGTGACATTACACCAGATTTTACAAACTGTACAAGGTTATGAAATTGAATTGAACAGCTTTCCGTATCAACATTTCGTGCCAACACCTATATTATTCAATGACACAGAAAAAGAAATGATTAATTCTGAAATTGAAGCCTTTCTGGATAAACATATAATTGAAAAAGTAACCTGTGATCGATTTGAACAATTTTATTCCAATATTTTTATTCGGCCAAAAAAGGATGGAACTGTATGGGTTATTTTCAATTTAAAACATTTTAATGATCATGTAAACAAAACTCATTTCAAAATTGAAACTCTGAAATCAGCGATTGCAAACATTCAACACGGAGATTACTTCGCATCTATCGATCTCAAGGATGCATATTTTAGTGTTTTAGTTCACCCGAGGGATCGGACATATCTCAGGTTCTTATGGGACGGCAATAGGTATCAATTTCGCACATTACCTCAAGGTTTATCATGTAGTCCAAGGGTATTTACCAAACTATTAAAGCCTGCTTTTGCTTGTTTGCGAAGTATGGGTCATTCAAATGTCCCATATATAGATGATAGTCTGTTAAAAGCAAAAACCAAAGATCATTGCTGGTCAAATATTAGAGACACAGTTGGGTTAATGGATAGATTAGGGTTTATGGTTCACCCTAAAAAGTCTGTTTTGAATCCAGTTCAAATTATAGTGTTTTTAGGGTTTGTTCTAAACTCAATTACTATGCGTGTTACGGTTACACCAGAACGCAATGAAAAACTGATTGCATTAGGGACTGCCATTGTTAACCGACGAAGACTCACGATACGTGAATTTGCTCAGTTGGTGGGGAAAATGGTAGCTTGTGAACCAGGAATGTCGTATGCTCCCTTATACTATAAGGATTTGGAACATGAAAAAGATGAAAAATTAAGGCAATGTAAGGGAAATTATGATGCAAGTATAGTACTCTCTAATAACAGTTTGCAAATAATTCTGGCATGGATACAGGATAGCAGAAATGCTTATAAACCAATTATTCGTGAAGACCCCACACTTACACTGTTCAACGATTCCAGCAAAACAGGCTGGGGTGGGGTCAATGCCACCCAACATACATATACACAAGGTTTTTGGTCAGAAGAAGAAAGGCTTCAACACATAAACATATTAGAGCTTAAAGCACCTGGGTTAACCATCAGAGCCTTAGCAGGCGAATTGCAGAATGCACATATTCGTATTTTCCTGGACAATTCCTCCGCAATTTCTTACTTAAACCATTTCGGGGAAAAATGCCAAGCTTGCATTCGTTAGCCAAAGAAATATGGCTCTGGGCGAAAGACAGGAACTTATGGATAAGTCCAGCCATGTTCCGGGGATTGAAAATACTGAGGCTGACGAATTGAGTCGAAATTTAAATGACAATACCGAATGGATGCTAAATCCCAACTATTTTCGATCACTACAAGTTGTAGTGGGAAAAATGGACATAGATCTGTTTGCTGCAAGAATATATTGCCAGCTTCATCAATATGTTTCATATACACCAGATTCACAGGCAGTAGCTATAGATGCCATGACATTATCTTGGACTGATACTAATAAAGTGTATTATTTGTTTCCTCCTTTTAGTATCATCAGTCGGTGCATTCAGAAAATTGTGACAGACCGAGTGGAAACAGCCATTTTCATTGCACCATTGTGGCCAACCCAAGTGTGGTTCAGCGTGCTGTTACAGCAAGTGTGTGCCAAGTCATACATTTTACCGGTCAACAAAGTGGTAATAATGCCGACGGACAGAAACAGAGTTCACCCAGTTCGAAAACTAAAACTGGGAGCTTTCATCTTATCCGGGAACACCTCAAAAGTACAGGCTTATCAGGCAACGCTATTGAAATCATCTTACAGTCTTGGAGAAAGTCTACAGCTCAACAGTATGGGACATATTTCAGGCAGTGGATGTCATTTTGTGACAGGCGGAAAATTGCTCTGCTTTCAGCATCTACCCCATCAATTTTAGAATTTCTGACAGAGTTGTTTCAAAATGGGTTGAGTTATAGTACTATCAATACGGCCAAATCGTCACTATCTTGCTTTTATAACATTATTGATGGTCGAAATATTGGTGTCGACCCATTGGTCCAGAGATTCATGAAAGGAGTGTTTACAAACAAACCATCGTTACCAAAATATAACAAGATCTGGGATGTTCAAACAGTTCTTGGTTATATTTCGACATTGCCTGACTATTCAAATTTGACATTAATGCAATTATCAAAAAAACTTGCAACTCTGTTTATGATTTTATCAGGGCAAAGGTGATAGACTATCCATAATTTCAATCTGACCGATCTACAATTAGAACCAGATTATGTACAATGTGTAATCTCTGGATTAGTGAAGCAATCAAAGCCTGGAGTTCATGTGGAACCATTTAAAATTAAACGATACATTGCTAATAAAAAGTTATGTTTAGTAACTACTTTAAGGCATTACATTACACATACTGCACAATTGAGACAGTCAAACAAATTATTTATCTCTTCATTACAGCCTTTTAAGGCAGTACCTAAAAGCACAGTGGCTCGATGGGTTAAATCATTGCTTAAAAAATCAGGAATAGACATTACACAGTTTGGTGCACACAGCTGTAGGGCAGCATCAACGTCAGCTGCGTCAGCAAAAGGGGTTCGGGCGAGTGTTTGTTCTGTATGTGGTGTTTCCTGCATGACTCATTTTTGTACTTTTGACATTATTATGCGAGCTGCTGGATGGAGCTCAATAAAGACATTTTACCAGTTTTATAACAAAACTATTGATATGACATATGCAGAAGCATTGTTATCGTAACATTGATATGTTGTAGAATACTGTTTGTCAACCAATCTACATAGAAATTTATTGTTTTAATAATAGAACCAGTTATTACAACTGGTACTAATTTAGGTTTAGAATAATGAAGCAAGTGTTGTCTGGCTCTAAAATCTCATGGAAAACCCTCGTCAGCTATTGGTTCAATAAAATTGGAAATTAATCGAGACTTGATGAAGATTGATCATAATTTTATTGAACCAAAGCTAACTCAGGTTTTACATGCCCTCCCTTAATTACCTATATATGGAATATAGATAATATAGCCCGCCCTAGACAACACTTCATTATTCATTGACTCTCTAAAGAATGACCTTCACCGACAACTTCCGTTCTCTCATGTAAAACCTGAGTCAGCTTTGGTTCAATAAAATTATAATCAATCTTCATCAAGTCTCGATTAATTTCCAATTAATGAACAGACTCATTAAAACCGATTCTGCAATTTTCTCTTTTTAATTTGCAATATTTGCTCTTGGGGGATCACCTCTCTTCAGAATTTATTCCAAATTTCAATGCCTATTAAATATTTATCAACAAAATAGTTATCATGAAATATGGAAGATGGAATCGTAGACTCGCCTTCTCTTGAACACCACCTGTTTTCCGAACCTTTGATTTTTGTGTTTTTACGCATGCGCAACTGCCCACTACATCATCAAATAATGAGTACCTTTGCTTTGTCTGTAAGCCTCGTAGTTTTAAAAACGAAATATGCGTCATAAACAGGTCAATACAAATTTTTCCTTCAACTATGCTAAACATGAGAAAACTCTTAATACTTTATAGAATATCAACATAAATTATAAAGTGTACCACATTGAAAATGAAGGATAGTGTTAAATATCATATCTTAATCAAACAGAACAGACACAGAACAGACCCTGATCAGACCGCTGATGAGTCATCTGATCTGGATCTGCTCTGTTTACAAAGGCATAGAAATGCACATAATTATATGGAGCAAAGGTTTATTGCCTGTGCAAACATAGTATACCCAGATCCTATAGAGGTCATCTGATCAGGGTCTTCTTCGTTCCATACAATTCCTTCATACATAATTATGCATCTAACAGTATCCCTCATATACATTAATGCATTAACAAACTGAGAAGACCTATATCAGAGCGGTCCTACATAGGAGGCATCTGATCAGGGTATGCTCTGTTTGATAAGATATGATACAGTTTATGCCAAGGTCAAACATTCCTGTGCCCATCTGCTAGTATAACAGTTAATAGTATTCATGATGTCATTATTTGTACATGAATATTGACTGGGTATAATGGATTAACCCTTTACCTGATAGAAGCGGCTTTTAGCGTGTTTGATTTATTCCTCCGCTGAAGAAAATAGTTCAAATTCATACAGTCATGAACATATTGCATAATAAATATTTTCTATATCCTAGTAGGTGGTAGCTTAAAGCAGGCTGAAAGTAAAGCAGAATGCGCCTTAAGGCGCATTCTGCTTTACTTTCAACCTGCTTTAAGTGGTCATATGTCTTCAAAACCAGAAACAGGCTATTGGGTAAAGGGTTAAAATGTATATCTGTAAAGGAAAAAGCTACATGCATAGTGAAGACCCTGCTCAGACAAATTCACAGGTGCATTTCGATTAGGGTCTATTTTGTTTACAAATGTGTAAAAAACATTTATGCGTCTTTATGAAGTGAAGTGTTCAAACGTTTTGTTTTATTTTTGCTGTTACTGATCTGTATCCATAACTACAGATAAAGGTGCATACCCAAATTCTAAAATTGTCATTTGTCCACCAAACCCTATACTGTGACCACTCCTTAGAATTGTCTCGAAGAGACAATTCTTAAGAGTGGTCAAAATGTTGGATTTGGTGGAGAAATAATAGAGCGGTTCTTGAAAATGTCTAAATTTAAGCATCTTATCTGGACCTCTGTTTAAAATAAGATAATAGCATTAAACTTGAGGGTCAAACATTTACTCGACATCTCATATGGGTCTGCACTGTTTTCAAAGGTAGCATTTACCCATTTCCTCATATAAATGCCTCTGTAAAAGTCATATTTTTTTAAACTATTGTGATAAATAGAGCATTTGCTCCATTTATCACAATGGTGCAATGGTTAAAAAAATATACAAATCTAATTTGTTTCCTTTTTTCTGGTAAATACCAACCCTGTATTAACCCTTTCCCTGTTCTATCTATATTTATTCCAAATTTCAATACCTAAAATAAATGTCAAGGTTTATGGGCAAAAACTTTATAATTATATATGGAAGGTGGATCATTGCGAGGGATTGGTGCAAACCTATTCTAACTCCTTCACTTTGTGAAAGAGTTAGAATAGTTTTGCACCAAGCCCTCGATTGTATCCAATTTTTAACTAAAGGAAAGGAACAAATATATCACTTTGTAAAAGCAAACAGAGCAAATCCTGATCAGGTGGCCCCTATATACCCTATTTGCAAATGCATAAAAACACATTTATATGAAGGAAAGGGTTAAAAAGATGGGATTCAACAGGGTCATATGCTCTTGATACACATAGGTGCTTATTGTCTAGGGACCAATGTTTGGTACACTAACAACTAACAAGATGTGTTTGTAAAACACTATGCCCCCGATAGGATATTTGACCTTGATGTATGACCTTGAACTTGATAAGTCACCCCTAAAACATTTGCCCCCATAAGTTGCAAATGCATGCCACGTTTGAATTGTGTATGAGCAATGGCTATAAAATTGGTTTGTTACTTACGAGGACATGGCGCACTGGTCAACTCTAGGTTATCCACTCCAATATTAGATGCGGGGATGGATCCTCGTGTGGCTGTGAACACTAGGTCTGATGTCTCATTAATCTGAAGGTCGTCTGGAAGTTCGATGCATTCTTCCTGCCACATGTCAGTTTCTTGTCCATTTTGAGACCACAACTCTATTTTGTTTTCACCTCTTTCAAGCTCAAGCTTACAACAGAAGGCAGGCAAATCCATTACAGTCATGCAATAATTAACCCTTTAACCCATTACATCAAAGGCTATTTTTAGATCCAACCTCTTTGAAAAAATCTACAGAAAAGGAGCATTAATTAGAGACAAGAGGGCCATGAGGCCCTAAAGTGCTCACCAGATATAACCCCAGGGGCGGGGCCATTTTTGACCACAAGAAATCATGTGTACACCCTTGGTAGAGAACCACAAGGCAAAGCTATATGCCATTAATTAAAGGTCTAAGCCTTATGGTTTCAGAGAAAAATAATATTTATATTTTCCCATGAAAAACTGATAAGCCCTGAGGCAGGGCCAAATTTCGCCCAGTGGTCAGGGTCGTAAGTTAAACATTCTTGGCAGAGGACCACAAGCTACAGCTACATATTTGTAGAAGACCATTAGATCATGTTACATACCAAATATCAAAGGTCTAGGCCTTACAGTTTCAGTAGATTTTTAAAGATTTTCCAATGAAAAACTGATAAGCCCTTGGGCGGGGCCATTTTCGTCCCAGTGTTCATAATTTGAACAATATTTGTAGAGGACCATAAGATCATTCTACATACTAAATATCAAAGGTCTAGGCCTTACAGTTTCAGAGAAGAAGATTTTTAAAGATTTTCCTATGAAAAACTGATAAGCCCCGGGGCGGGGCCATTTTTGGCCCGGGGGTCATAATTTGAACAATCTTTGTAGAGGACCATAAGATCATGCTACATACAAAATATCAAAGGCCTAGGCCTTACAGTTTCAGAGATGAAGATTTTTAAAGATTTTCCAATGAAAAACTGACAAGCCCCGGGGCGGGGCCATTTTTGGCCCTGGGGTCATAATTTGAACAATCTTTGTAGAGGACCATAATATCATGCTACATACCAAATATCAAAGGTCTAGGCCTTACAGTTTCAGAGAAGAAGATTTTTACAGATTTTCTATGAAAAACTGATAAGCCCTTGGGCGGGGCCATTTTTGGCCCGGGTTCATAATTTGAACAACTTTAGTAGAGGACCATAAGATCATGATACATACCAAATATCAAAGGTCTAGGCCTTACAGTTTCAGAGAAAAAGATTTTTAAAGATTTTCCTATGAAAAACTGATAAGCCCTTGGGCGGGGCCATTTTTGGCCCGGGGGTCATAATTTGAACAATCTTTGTAGAGGACCATAATATCATGCTACATACCAAATATCAAAGGTCTAGGCCATACAGTTTCAGAGAAGAAGATTTTTAAAGATTTCCCTTTGAAAAACTGATAAGCCCTTGGGCGGGGCCATTTTTGGCCCGGGGGTCATAATTTGAACAATCTTTGTAAAGGACCATAAGATCATGCTACATACCAAATGTCTAGGCCTTACAGTTTCAGAGAAGAAGATTTTTAAAGATTTTCATATATTACCATATATGGAAAAAATGACCACGCCCTCTGGCGGCCATGTTTTTTGCCGGATCAAAATTCTTTTAACAACTTTTAAAGTCTATCAACTGAGAAACATTCTGGTGAAAACTATATTCAAATCGGACAAGTCATTCTGGAGAAGAAGATTTTTCTAGATATTGCGTACAGTTGCCATGGCAACAAGACCGATGGCCCCGCCCACTATCTTTTAACACTTTTGAAGCACACACCCACAGTATGTATCTGACCAAGTTTGGTTACAATTGGGCAGTCGGTTTCAGAGAAGAAGTCGTTTGAAATTGTTGACGGACAGACAGACGGACGGACTAACAAATGGGTAGTTGTGTGACTTTTTCCTTTGATCTTTTCTTGTGGGACTAGTCCCACAAGAAAAACTATTTTTGGCTCTAACTTTGGAAAAGAATGATCTGGAAGCTAACCCTAACCCTAACCCTATGTCCCACAACTGGCCAGGTTAATGTCACAAGAAATGGCCAGGTTAATGTCACAAGAGATGGCCAGGTTAATGATTTTACTTGTGTGACTAGTTAGAAAAAGTCACACAACTACCCATTGGTGAGTGCGGACAGACTGACAGACGGACAGACGGACGACGGACGCCGGACACAGGGGTATCACAATAGCTCACCTTGAGCACTTTGTGCTCTGGTGAGCTAAAAAGGAAAAAATCAGAATTTTTAGTTTGAAACCATTGTGATAAACAGAGCATTTGCTACTATAGGAGCAAATGCTCTATTTATTACAATGGTTTCACAAAGTGACTTTTACAGGGTCGTCAAAAGTCGTCAATATGAGGGAAAGGGTTAACCCATTACCTCACAGGCTATTGTTAGACTGAACCACTTTGAATTAATCTGCCAAAAAGAAGCGTTAATACTAGAGAAAAAGAAAAGTTTAGAATTGTGTAGCAAAAGCTCTGTTTATCACAATGTTTTCAAAGAGTAGTTTTTACAGAGGTGTCATAGTGTCAATATGAGGGAAGTGGTTAACCCTTTACTACATGAATATTAGTGCAAGAAATAATAATATCATGAATGTTAATTAGAAAGTTTTGTTATTAGAGCACATTGACACATGAAACTGTAGAATAATAAACAAACACTCAGAAGGGCAGATCCTGATCATATAGCTCTTATAGGACCAATCTGATCTGGGTCTGCTCTGTTTGCATGGGCATAGAAATGCGTATTTATGGAGTAAAGGGTTAACAGATGCCTTTTGACGCCTCTGTAAAAGTCACTTTTTGAAACCATTGTGATAAACAGAGCATTTGCTCCTGTGGAACAATTGCTCTATTTTACACAATGGATTAATCAAAGCATTGTAGATGATGTAGTTTTCTTTGCATGTCATCAATCTTATATCGAATAAGTTCGCTTTGGCATGGAATTGCATATCTATAAGGGAAGGGATTAACACTCTATCCAGTTGATGATACAGTTGCAGCTGACACTTCAGCCAATTCCAACTATGATTATTATCACACTGACAACTCGCAGTTATGGGCATGCTTACCTCATCACTCGCATAAGGTCATCCGACGTGCGCCTCTTTATTCAATTAGGACGTTCATTCATGTTATGATCACATTATTTATTTCTTCATGTGACTGATACTTGTATATCAGTGCACCCATCTTAGACATTGCTATAGTTTATGGGGTGTTTGCACATACTAAGCTGAAGGTTATATTACAAACAATTTTCATGTCAGATATAGTATACCACAACTGGTTCGGGATGCCATGTTATTAAACACCTTTTGTATCCATCCAATGCAGGTCAGTAAATTGCACTATATTGTCAGGTCGGCGAGGATACCATGGGTTAGGCTGTTAAACGCCACCATTTGATTCTATTGCTACAAATTCCTATTATGTTTTTTATTCTTTTTCAGCAGGTTTATTTCAAGAGGTTGAGTCTAAAACTAGCCTATGAGGGAATGGGTTAATATGTATTTGATAAGAACAGACCATTGCTGAACTGAATATCCATAACAGAAAACAAAGTCAGTCTATCAAGTTTCATCCAATTCAGAGCACTTTACAAATTTTCTTTAATTTCGTTCTCAGTTCCTCAGATAAAAACAGCCATTTCGAAAATTCCAAAGCATGTAATCAAATCTTCTCAAGTCAAGGCTATTCAATCATGACAATTCAGCATTGATTGTGTTTCAAGTAACATTATTACATAGCAATGGTACAAAAGTAAACAACATGTTCTCTTGTATTTATGTTTGGTAATAAATATTACATTTAAGCCATGGTGGACAAAATCAAACCTGCAGTAAGACTTGTCTTTTCCCTGTTCTATGTTTAATAAAACAAATCAATACCTACTGAATATGTATAGACAAAATAGTTATAATGAAATAGGGAAACTGGAACAATGTAGCCATTTTAGCAAGTAAAGACACAGATCTTTCAAATTCCATTAACAAACAGAGCAGATCCTGATCAGACAGCTCCTATAGGAGCCCTCTGATCTGGGTCAACCGGTACTCTGTTTGCAAATGCTTCAACACACGTTTATATGAGGGAAAGGGTCATAGGGGAATACATCAAGATGTAGTTATGCAATAGTTACAGTAAAACCTCGATTATTCGAATTTTCGGTATAGAAGAATTTAGACCCTTTTAGGCAGGTGGCTGCTTAATGCATGGTGAGAGTCATGCAGAAAGCTCCTAGAGGAGCTTTCTGCATGACTTTCACCATGCATTAAGCTGCCACCTGTCTTAAAGATCGATAATAATACGTATTTTAGTGTTCGAATAATCGAAGTTTTACTGTATGTTGCTATATGCAAAGTGATCTATGAGTGTCACCCTGCTGAAGCATGGGACACAAACATTCCCAAGCAAAAATTCATGCAAAAATTAAGTATATTCAAATATATAGTACAGTGAATATTGCATGAAATATTCAGGCACGACATTGGGCATTAATATGAATATTGCTTAACCTTTTACTCCATAAATACACCTTTCTATGCATTTGCAAACAGAATAGACCAAGATCAGATGGCTCCTATAGGATATAAGATAGACATGGTTCTACAGTTTCTGCCATGACTAGACCTTTTTGTGTCCATTTGCAATTATAACAATCTAATTAATATTCATGATCATATTATTTCTTACAAAATAATAATGCAGTAAAAGGGTTAATGGAATTGTTGCATTAAAATAGAAATTAAGGAAAAAATTGCCATGGCAGTTGCTAATCAGATATAGCACATATTAACCATTCACTCCATGAATATTCATGCAAGTGAAACAGCATCATGAATATTAATTAGATTCATTTTATAAGTAAATATTGGCTATGGCAACAACTATATTATTTAATAAGCAAACAGAGCAGACTCTGGCAATGGCGTAGAAGGGCGTATTTATTGAGTAAAGGGCCAACCCTTCACAGGCGACACAAAATGAGGCATTTCCTTTTATTGCTAAAAAAAGCTCCAGTTGGTGTTACATTGGTAAAATATAGTTTTTTGCATTTTTACACAGGTGATTGTTTAACCCTTTCGCTGCCAATGCCAGATCTGTGATTACCTATGCAAACAGTTTGGATCCAGATGAGACGCGAAACAGCGAAAGGGTTAATGAAGAAAGAAAGCAATGCAGAAAGCTCCCAAGGACATTTCTGCATTATATTCAATCTGCATTAAGTATGGGACAACTCCATATGCCTGTTTGCCTGTCAAAAGACTTTGAGCAATTAGTGGATCTTCAGATTTCTGTGACTATTATCCACTGGTTTTGATTGTATGGCAGTTTGGTTGATAAAGTAAATATGATTTGCTACTATAGACAACCTACCTTCAGCGAACCAACTCCTCCTGGGAACAGTTTGCTGGTGAACTTTATTGTAGCTATATTATTCAAATTTGGAACCCTAAATTTCATCTTTGCTGTGTCGCCTTCCTGTCCATACTTTGACTTTGCCTCCATGAAAGTGTCTGCAAAGGAATACATTTTAGTGCTCTAGGCGAGATGGGTAACTACAGTAAAACCTCTCTATAACAACCACTAAATTACATCAAATAGTTTGAGTTAAAGGCAGATTGTTGCTCCTATGGGAGCGTTCTGTTTTACTTTCACCTTGCTTTAAGCAACAAACTGTCCACAATACCAACTAATTAACACAATTTAGTGGTCGTTGAGAGGTCTTACTGTATTTTTAAATATTACTTCTTTATTTCTCTACCAAACCCTATTTTGTGCCACTCTTTAGAATCGTCTCGAAGAGAGAATTCTAAATAGTGGTCAAAACATAGGGTTTTGTGGAAAATGACGATTTTAGTATTTGAGTATGATACGTTATCTGTAGCTCTGTTTTTAGCTTGGATAAAAATACTCCCTCCTGTAGTTATGTGAGGATTGCAAGTAATTTTTTCATCATTCGTGTATTAGAATATGGACACTGGACTATCAAGTCCATACTAAATAAACCTTTCCTTCATAGAAATGCATTTTCAAACAGAGAAGACCCAGATCAGATATATGGCTTCTATAGGAGCATTCGGATTAAGGACTGCTGTATTTACTTTTGACATAATAAAGATCTGATTCTAAGTAATTATCGGAGCACACACATTTTTAAAAAAAAATTACATTTTATAAGTTTAGCTAATAGATATGCATGCTGTCATTATTTCTTACATGAATATTGAACAGGGGAAGGGTTAAGTCCATACTAACCAGGTCCTGAGGGCTTCATTATCGGTCTTTTGCATTTTGTTAGCATATATGTACCTATACATGTATAAGTTACACAAATAAAACTCCATGTCCATTCTGAGTGGTTATTAACCCTTTACCTGCTGATTGTGTACGAAATAATGTCATTATGAATATTTATTAGCTGAAGATTTATACTGGTACATGAACAGAGAATGTTTTCACCTTGTCAGATAGTGCCTATAAAATCACACCTACGCAATGCAATAAGAAAACAGAGCAGACCCTAGTCTTGAGCTATCTGTTCTCGGTCTACTCTGTTTGTAAAGGCATTTTTTATGAAGGAAACATGATTTGTCGTTAACTCTTCACATGACGAATATTCATGTAAGAATAAATTATTTTTGATATTAACCCTTTCCCTTTTCTATCTTTAAATCCAAATTTGAATACCTTCTGAATTATTCATGGACAAAATAGTTACATTTGTATAACGAAATATGGAAAATGGAATAATGTAGCCATTTCGTAACTAAAGAAACAGATCTTTCAATGTCTTTTAGAAACCAGAGCAGACCCACATTAGACCTCTCCTGAATGAGCCGTCTGATTTGGGTCTACTCTGTTTGCGAATGCGTGGAAACATGTTTTATATGAATGGAAAGGTTGATATTGACCACATCATGAAATCTGAAACAAGCAATTAATTATAGTAGAGTCTTACCAATTCAGTCATAAACTTGTTAGTATAGGAATCTGTAAATGCAGGTGGTTGCTTAATGTAGGAAAAGGTTAATTTAAAAAGCTCTTGCATTTTTTTTATTTTATCTTATGTCCTGTATAATGCCTTTGCAAACACAGTACACATCGAACAGACTATTCTTGTAAAAGCTGAAACAAGAGTAGACCCAGATCTATAGGACCCTTCTGATCAGGTCTGCTCTGTTCACTGATAATAATAATAAAGGTATGATATACTACAGCTATTGCCATGGCCAAAACATCATGTGACCAACTGCTATTATAGCAACTAATCTAATTAATTTACATGATGTCATCAGAAGAATTTAGATTCTTTTAGGCAGGAGACAACTTAATGCAGGGTGAAAGTCATACAGAAAGGTTCTAGAGTAGCTTTCTGCATGACTTTTACCCTGTATTAAGCTACCACCTGTCTCTAAGACAAATATTTACTAAATTAATGTACTGTTTAGACAGTATTAGTTATACAGATCTTTCCCAAGGTACATGACGATTTATTCCCGGCTGAGGAAAATCATGTTGACCGAGCCGTTATAATTTATATAAAT
The DNA here is from genome assembly GCA_963576725.1 of Azorinus chamasolen. Classification (NCBI taxonomy): domain Eukaryota; kingdom Metazoa; phylum Mollusca; class Bivalvia; order Cardiida; family Solecurtidae; genus Azorinus; species Azorinus chamasolen. The sequence goes on from OY755238.1 coordinate 84,076,660, forward strand.
CCATTTTGGCATGTTGAATCACTAAACACGCTAATTCCCCTAAAAGCGCCCCAATACATTTATTTCTACCCGAAGATATCCGAAGTGGCATGTATTGTATTTCATTGGCGTTCGTGTTATTAAAGATGGCTGGACGGTATAATATGGACGGTATAATAACTCCTCTAAAAATTGTTTTATTGGTCATTTCAAACAATGATGTTTTTTAATTCATTCCTGCATTGTTTTCTTTACGTATCAATAGTTGTCTATTATGAATTTTGCTATGGTTTAGCCGAGTCGAGAAGTCGGTCTTTTGGTTTCTGACCATAATATGTGGGGCCTGCCATGGGGGATTTCCATGTACCCTGTCAGCTCACAGGGTACATGGACTCATGTACACGGCTAGTTAACCAATCAGAAGTGAGGATTTGATACTTTGCAGTATAATAAGATTTACTATACAGTCTGAACTATGTACTTGATAAAGATGTATAAAGATGTACATTAACCCAAACAAAGTAGAATTGTGTGTACATTTTCAAGAATAACTTCTTTATTTCTCTGATCTGGGTCTACACTGTTTGCAAACGCATGAAGACACATTTAAATGAGTGAAATTAAGGTTAAATCGTTTTTGTAGAGTTGCTGTATGTTCTAGAAGAGGAGCCATCTGACCAGGGTCTGCATGTACTGCTTGTCATTAAAAATCCTCCAGCACATATAAGTCTTCCATACTCAGGGTCCATGCTTATAAAACGTTTAGTTGAGTCTGAGTTCGTTCTCAAGTTTTTGATTGGATAGATTTGAGCCAAAGGCTCAAATCTGACCAATCAAAAGCTTGAGAACTCAAATCTGACCAATCAAAAGCTTGAGAACTGACAAAATTAAAATATTACTTGTATCCGCCTCCCACCACCACCATCTGTACTCATGCTGGCCTCGTTGACCACTCATACTTTCAACAGTCAAAGCGCAGGTTGATGGTCTGTCAAAGGTGCACCTTCCATCCAGTAGAGACTCTAGAAATCAATGTAATGAGGTTATTAGTGGAAGAATATGTACAGAAAAATCTCTCTTAACCCTTTCCTTTATATAAACGTGTTTTCACGCATTTGTGAACAGAGTATGCCCAGATCAGACAGCTCCTTTAGGAGCTATCTGATCAAGGTCTGCTCTGTAAGCTAATGGAAGATCTGTTTCTAAAATGGCTACAATGTTCCATCTCCCATATATTTCGTTATAGCTATTTTGTCAATTAATATTCGGTAGGTATCGAAATTTGGAACAAACATAGATCAGGGAAAGGGTTTCACGACATATTATTCTAAATCATTACCACATGAATACAGGTATTCGTTTAACTCTTTCCCTCATATAAACGTGTTTTCACGCATTTGCAAACAGAGTAGACCCATATCAGACGGCTCCTAGAGGAGCCGTCTGATCAGGGTCTGCTCTGTTTGCTATTGGAATTCGATAGATCTGTTTCTTAACTACCCAAAATTGCTACAATATTTCACATTCAATATTTCATTGTTACTATTTTTCCACGAATATTCAGTAGGTATTGAAATTTGTAATAAACATTGAACAGGGAAAGGGTTAATGTGATCATCTTGCTACTAAAGGGTCTGCTTAACCCATTCCCGCATAGGCTATTTTTAGATCCAACTTTTTGGAACAAATCTACCAAAATGAGCATTAACTACTGAAAAGGAAAATTTTAGAATTGTTTAGCGTTGAAACCATTGTGATAAAAAGAGCATTTGCTCCTATGGAGCAAATGCTCTATTTATCACAATGGTTTCACAAAGTGACTTTTACAGAAGCATCAAAAGGCGTCTATATGCGGGAATGGGTTAAGGGGTTTTGACATGATATAGATCTAAATCTGCAGTTTTCATCAAAGTGGGGGGGGGGGGGGAACCTTGAATATTTACATCAGCTATAAAATATTTATGATCTCATTACTTCTTACATAAATATTGAACAGGTATTGAGTTTAGTAATTATCTGCTTTTATAAAGACAAATACAGAAAACAAGAGGGCCAGAATGGCCCTGATATCGCTCATTAGACTATCAGTGGAGAAGATTATCAATATATATGTTTCTATAGAAAACTAGCCGGCCCTAGGGCGGGGCCAATTTTGACCCTAGGGGCATAACATATATAACTTTTGTAGAGGACCTGAACATGATGCTATGTGCCAAATATGAAAGCTGAGAACCTTCCAGTTTCAGAGGATAATAGTTTTTAAAGTTTTCACTATATGTTTCTATTGAAAACTGGCTACCTCTGGGGTGGGGCCAATTTTGATCACATGGACATACTTTATAGAACGTTTGAAGAAGGCATAAATATGATACAATATGCCAAACATGAAAGCTTAGAACGTTCCAGTTTCAGAGGAGTAGATTTTCAAAGTTCTCACTATATGTTTCTATTTAAAACTGACCACCCCTGGGATGGGGCTAATTTTGACCCCAGGGGCATAATTTATAGAACTTTTGTATAGGGCATAAATATGATGCTATGTGCCAAATATGAATGCTTAGAACCTTCTAGTTTCTTACTAGTGGAAAAGCCCTCGGGCCTATATCAAGGTGACGGGTCCATATCACTCTGCGGCCCTAGTCACCTGTGTAATAAACTCTATTTTTATGGTATTGGTCGAAACCACTGAATCAGATCGATAATATTTCATAGCGAACAGAGTAAATCATGATGAGACAGCTCCTGCAGGAGTCATCTTAGTGATCCCCGTCTATATCGGGGCAAGAGTTTAACAATTAAAGAGTGTAGTTTTACAACACGTCTATGATTGACTTACAAATGAAAAGTCAATAAAGATGATATACACATTGAGACTTCGATATAATTAATGTTATTATTTACTACACTATATTATCAGTATAGTAAAACCCCTCTAAAATTATATATATATATGGTAGACTGAGAGTAGACTATAACTAGGATATTTACATCCAATGTAGTATAAATATCAGTCTTGGAGACAGAAGTCATGTAGAAAGCTCGCCTAATAGTTTTCTGCATGACGTTCACCCTGTATTAATCAGCCACATGTTTAACCATATCTAAATTCTTCTCTATTAGAATTCTGGTTCAGAGGGGTTTTACTGTATCCAAATTAACAGATTAAAGATACAAACTAGCACATCTTCCTTCTGTTACTGTTACGTGATCAAGAATAGCTGTAAATAAATCACTCGGGCCTTTGGTAGCATCAAAAGCAAGGGAATCTGAAACGAATCAATAAACTAACTGTATCCATGCTTATAAAACATTTAGTTGAGTCTGAGTTCGTTCTCAAGTTTTTGATTGATCAGATTTGAGCCTTTGGTTCAAATCTGACCAATCAAAAGCTTGAGAACTCAATTCTGACCACTGACCAATCAAATACTTGAGAACGAACTCAGACTCAACTAAACTTTTTTATAAGCATGGACCAAGTGGTTACTTTCCCTATTTACCCTTTACCCCATCGGTAATATTATGTCTTTCTACACCTCTGCAAACAGAGCAGACCCATATCAGATAGCTCTTATAGGTGTCGTCTGATCAGGGTCTGCACAGTTTGCTTATAATATAATATAAATATGATTCTAATGCTTCTGCAATTGCCAAAACTTCCTGTGTCCATATGCTGTTTTAACAATTAATCTAGTTTTAAATATCCATGATGTCATTGTTTCTTACACGAATATTTGTGGAGGAAAGAATTGACCCTTTACCTGATGAATATTCATGTACATGTAAAAATAAATAGCTGTGTGAATATTAATCATATATCATGATATAAAGACTTTTCCAGATCTGTATGCACCCTGGAAACTATAGAATCAGATCAATATTATACCATTAGCAAACACAGTGTAGTTACTTTATGCTAGCTTATTAAGCGTGCACACGCTTATTTGCCTCTTGCACGCTTATTTGGCTCGGAATCAATTAACTTGCAAGCTTATTTTGCCTGCATGGAGCTAGTGTATAAAGAAGAATGTTAACATGCACAAGCCAACTCTAATAGTAGTGCACATAATAGTAAAGAGAATGGGTTTGAATATGTCCATAATCAACTTTAAAAAATAAATAAATGATTAAAGTTTCCACTGTACTTTTTTATTTATATACTGGGGATTAACTTTGCTTTATTCCACATTATGAATGCATTTGCTTTAATCAGTCTCATCTTTTACAATTAAAGGGAGGTAATTATAACAGTTGTAACAAAGTACTAGTTGTGACCTTTTGTTATAAGGATGATGTAATTTGTATAACACACCATTAACACATTGATCATTCTCCTAGAGTCAATGACATATGAACTTGTTCTACACAGTTTGCCTATGTCCCTTTTTATAATGTCTATTAATACATAGGTTATAGAAATGTAAGACACATATATAACAAACTATATATTTAAGAGTTATGTACCTTTGCTACCACAGGCCAAATATAGTTTAGCTTGCAGAGATGAAATTAAGCTTGCAGATTAGCTCGCAGCTGCGAGCCAAACTTGACTGCAAACTTGTTTAGCTCACAGAAGAAATTTAGCTCGTGAATTAAGCTTGCAGCTGCAAGCCAAACCGCGAGCTTTCTTTAACTGCAAGCTTGCGCGAGCTTCATTTTGGCTATCTAGATCGCTGAAAGCTCACGCACGCTTAGAACGAGCTTGTTGCAAACTTGCGACAAGTATGCATTTTGGTTTGGGAAATGCTCTATTATCACATGGTTTCAACAGGTGAAATTTGCAGAGGCGTCAAAAGGCTTCAATATGAGGGAATGGGTTAACCCTTCTTCATATAAACATTTTTCATGCATTTGCAAACAGAGTAAACTCAGATCAGATGGGTCCTATAGGAGCCTTTCTGATCCGGGTCTTCGCGATGTGCTTATGGATTTGAAATGTTCATTTCTTTAGTTTCAGAAATGGCTACAATGAGCCATCTTACATTTTTCATTATGACTATTTTGTCCATGAAACTTCAGTAGTGATTGAAATGTGATCTAAATAAAGAACAGGGAAATGATTAATTTTTATAATATATTATGAGCACAACTAAGTATTAGCCATAATAAACACTGTAGAACTGGATACATACATTTTCTTAAGCAAAGGGGGCAAAACCCTGATCAGACTGATCCTGATCTAGGTCTATTCTTTTTGCAAAGGTGTTAAAAAGTGTACTTATGAGCAAAAGTAAAGGGAACTTCACTGAAACCCTTTAAACTTAAGTATCTTTACACAACAAACAACGCCTGCATCTGATCTCAAATTATCCTTTTGATCCATTTGGTTTCAAACAAGATCTTATTGTAACGGAATCCATAGTAAAGTGTCCCATAATCAAAATGTTCAACAGGTATTGATGAGCAAAATATCTAAATATTCACCAATCACAGGTCATTACTGGGTTACCATGACAACCAACACTTTTGAAACACCTGCCATTAAGTTCGGCCGGGGTATTCATTTTACCAATGTTCATCAAAATCTAATATCTAAATTTTGACCAATCAGATGTAACCACTCCATTACCATGGTAACCAAATCTTTGGAATCAGATACCCCATCATACCAATTTTCAGCAAACCGAACAATATCTAAATTTCGACCAATCGGAACCCACCATTTGGTTACCCATGGCAATTGTTTTAGCTAAATGCACATCTACATATAACCAACACTGTTCATGTGAACTTGTATTAAGATCAGACTAATAATGTACTTACCAAGAAATGTGTCACACAAGTTCACAGCGGAAGAAGAAGATAAAGAAGAAGAATAAGAATCAGAAGAAAGAATAATAATAATAATACCATTAATAATAATAATATTAATAATAATAATAAGTTAAATCAATATGTCCCCCTACTTCATTTGGGTGACATAATTGCCATGTTAGAGTGTCAAATAGCTTCTATTATAACAACATTTTAGATTTTATCAGGATCCAAACTGTTTTCAAAGATTGTTACAAAAATTCATCCACGGCATGTACAAAATGCATAAAAATCTGAAAATATTATATTAATAGGTACTTACAGCCTATGCCTTCTTCAAGAGGAAGGTCATTGCACACGTATAACCATTTGACCTCCTCTTCATCTCTTAGGTATTCACTGGTAAACATGCTCATTTCTTGGTCATTCTTCATATCAATCAGACTAAGAACAAAGTTTTGTACAGAAGAATGTCTGAGTTGATAGAAGCATTCTACTTTGGTGCCCATGTCTTTCTTCTCAAAAGGTGGGGATTTCAGCCTACCTTTGTCACCCTCTTCACCAGTTGGATGTTGGAAAGAGAATGCCCGGTCTATATGAAAAATATTTCATTGATAATTACATGTAGTTCACAAATATGCTGGTGTGCAGAAAGATTGGTTTCAAAACATTTAGCATATAAAATACAACAGAGGTGCAATATAATTACCCTAGGTATTCGGACTGACAAACTTATGCAAACAGAGCGAGCAGACTCATATCAAACTGGTCTTTCAGTTAACTTCAAATTTATAAAAATGGCTCCAAATATATTCAGGTTTACAAACACAGGAAAAGGGAAAAGGGAGTATCTGAATACTTAGAGTATTTAACCCTTTGTACGCTACATAAATTTTCGTCTGCAACAATTGTCGTCTGCTTCAATTCTTAAAATAACTTTTCTCTAATTTCTTTGCAAAAACATGATCAAGATGACAAACAGTTTGGATCCTGATGAGACGCCGCATTATGCAGCGTCTCATCTGGATCCAAACCGTTTGCATAGGTAATCACAGTGTCACCGCTAGCGTGCAAAGAGTTAACGCTTTACTCCAAAAATATGTCTTTCTACACCTTTTCAAACAAAGCAGACCCAGATCAAAGGCTCCTAATCAGGTCTGCCCTGTTTGATTATAGAATAATATACCAGTAGTTTTGATTCTCTAGTGTCTGCTTGAAAAGATGAATGTGCCTTTTCATGCATTTTGCAAACGGAGTAGACTCAGATCAGATGGCTCCTATAGGACATGGCACAAACTGTCGAATGCTATTGAAATTATTTCATAAACACTCTCAGCATACCTTTATCAGATAACTTATACAGATGTCGTCTGATATTGGTCTACTCTTGGCATATTAATGGAGTAAAGGAATAAATACTTTGTCATGCCTTTGCAAAATAAAATCGACACAGATCAAATGCCTCTTGTAGGATCAGGTTCTGCCCTGTTTGCCAATGAAATAATATAGATATGAATCAACAATTGTAAACATCACATTGGTCAAAATGACATTAAAAAAATCAGCTCATTGATATTCAAGATGTCATTTTTTTGCCAATATTCATGAGGTGTTAAGTGTTAAAACATATTTATGACCATACCCGATGCTACAACATTATCAGAAAACAAAAGTGGTTCTCAATAACAGATTCCTCTGAAGATCCAACTCATCCAAGCTTTTATTCATGACAATTCGTAAAGCATTTTTGAGAGAAATTGGTCAAGAAAGAAGATGAGCAATGATGTATTATGACACACGGACGGGCTGATGGACTGATCGACTGTCGGATAGGTTAAAAACTAAATACTCCATGTAACTTCACTGCTTGAGGTATAATAATTGTACTTTTATGTTGAACATGATTATGATAATGATGATTTTAGGACTATGATACCTTTAATTCTATAAGAGTTATTTTATTTGATTGTTTTTTACTTTTTACAAGAATCCTGTCCTAAGCAGCCATTCATTTCATGAACATAGGAGTCTTAAAAAGCAGATAGTTCCTTAAAGCAGGGCAAACGAAAAGTTTTAATGCTGAAAGATCCTATAGGAATTTTCAGCATTACTATTGACCTACCATCTGCTTCACAGACCGATAATTAACCCTCTTTTTGACGGTCAAATAAGACAGTTCCTACTGTATGCTTACTATCAGATTCTTCATGAAAATTTCTCAACACAGACACTTGAGATAATCTCCATGCGTCTCCCTCTGATGTGTAACCACATGGTCCAATATTGAAATCACAGCTCACGTTTGTGCCACTTAAATCCTCACAGTCTAGGACGTCATCACCAGCTGATAACAGAAATTCAAATTCAAATTCAAATTTTATTTGCAATATCAGCATATACAATACTTTTAGCCAAGTAAATAATACAATATAAAGATGGCAAATGCATTACACTAATACATACATCAATGTAATGAAATAATTAACATAGATTGAACTAGTAAATACTGATTCAAACATAATCTGATATTTAAATAGCAATTTAAGTACATAACAGAAAACAAAGAAGGATACAAGTTTACTCCATATACAGTAAAACCTCGATTATCCGAACACTAAAATACGTATTATTATCGATCTTTAAGACAGGTGGCAGCTTAATGCATGGTGAAAGTCATGCAGAAAGCTCCTCATCATGCATGAAGCAGCCACCTGCTTAAAAGGGTCTAAATTCGTTTATAACGAAAATTCGAATAATCGAGGTTTTACTGTATTGGCCAAATCAGCAAAAACAGCAACATGATGAAGATTTCATGTCCAAGCTACCTGGAGCAGTATGTAGAGGCCAATTCAATCAATGTTTTGTTTTTGTACAGAAGGTAAAATGTAATTACAAAACTAACATTTCATTTCACAGTAAAAAACCTTCCTTGTCCATAAATGTTTATGCAGACCTTGAATTTATTAACAAAACGTGTGTCCGGAGTATTGGATAATTAAAAAACGGTTAACATATTACGACTTGACTGGTTTTTGCAGTACCTTTGCAGCTTTGACTGTTAAAGTGCAAGTTGAAGTAAATAAAAATCGTTACGTTCACGCACTTATCAAAGATTTGTGTTGATCTCTATAACCCTGAGATTACTGTCCAATATTTTCTGTGAACTATGTTATCTTGATTATAATGCTGTTTTAAACAAAAAGTGACGTAAAGAGTCGTCAGTTTGATGTGTTTAATTATGTATCCGTGTGATGCAACATGTTGCCAAGATATTCTAACATAGTGCAAACCGTTTAACCCTTTTCCTGTTCTAAGTTTATTCCGAATTTCAATCCCTACTGAATATTCATGCAAAAATAGTTATAATGAAAACTGCAAGGTGGAATATTGTAGCTATTATCGAAATATGTTTCAATCAAATTCCAATAGCAAAAAAGAGCAGACCCTGATCAAGCGGCTCCTCTAGGAGCTGTCTGATCTGGGTCTACTCTGTTTGAAAATGCGTGAAAACACGTTTATATGAGGGAAATGGGTAAACCAAGACAATTGTCTTGAAAGCTGATACTGTTTTAAGATCATGTTTGATGTGAGCTATGTTTACACCTTTTCATATACTTAATTTCAAAGTTTGAGATTGAATATGTTCTTGTTTGTAATGTATGAGGGATTAAATACATATGAAAAAAACCGATTGTTGTTTCTCGCATAATATATTGAAACTTTTTAACTCATATCTTCATTTCTTGAACTACGTTATACTGAACTAATTTATACATGTATCACAAAACTGTTCTCCATAAGGTTAGAACTTGTTATATAAGAACGAAAAACCCACTGCAAGTATGGCATCATGCAAAACACATATATGTTGATATACAACAGGGTCATTTTGAATATATATGGCATCTTTTATTAGATATTAAATCTACTCGCCTTAGGTATGTACATTCACTTGTACACTTTATACTTTTTTGAAATGGTATTATTTAGGTCTAAAGAGTTATCATTCATAATTATACTGATATTATTAATTTTCAATAAATCAAAGCACAACATATTTGAACAGTCAGTTTAAAAGTGGTAACGTAATTTACCATATAATAACACAATTCACGAATGACAATTCTGTTATCTTTAACCCTTTCCCTGTTCTACATTTACTACAAATTTCAAAACCTACTGAATATGCATGGCCAACATAGCCATAATGAAATGTGGGAGGTGAAACAGTGTAGCCATTTTTGAAAATAAATAAACATATCTATCAAATTTTATTAGCAAACAGAACAGACCCTGATCAGATGGCTCCTCTGTTTGCAAATGCGTGAAACCACGTTTATATGAGGGAAAGGGTTAAAATGTTGCAGATGATCATTAAAATGTGGAAGATGACCAGGGTCTTCAATGTTCTTCAGTGTAGACCTAGATTAACCGCCATATTAAAAAATGTGGCAGTTGATCAAGGTCTACAATGTTTATCAGTATAGGACAAGACTGGCTGCTACATTAAGAATGTGGCAGCTGATCAATGTCTACAATTTATTAGCAGATTTGTATTTGTATCTGATCTGGGTCTACTCTGTTTGCAAATGCCTGAAAATGTGTCCATATGAAGTCACATGCATTATCCATTTTCTCAATTCACATGCCTTTTAATGCCTAGTGACCTTGACCTGATGGCTCTTTTAGGAGTGGACTTATCAGAGTGTGTTCTGTTTGCTTATAGAATTACAGAGATATGATTATAGAGCGTCTGCCATTGCCAAAATGGCTGTGGTCATATGCTGTTATAAAAAATCACTTAAGTTATATTAATGGAATACAGCTTTACCCCATTCTGACGCCGTTTGACGTCCCTGATAAAAGTACATATATGACTCACTCTTGAAACCTGGTTGTGATAAACAGAGCATTCCAATTGCATTTTGGAGCAAATACTCTATTTATTGCATTGGTCTCAAAATTACACAATCCCAATGTTTTCCTAAATTATTTGCTTATGGAATCATACAGATCTAATTCTACAGTTTTGACAGTCAATGCCAAAACAGCCCTGTATTCATATGCAATCATAAAAAGTCCTGCCCAGTAATTAAATTGACAGTCCTAACAATAAAAAAACCATATCTTTTCAATGCCATGTGTTACATCATAAAATTTGGCATTTGTTGTGTTCAATAATTATGTCAATTTGAACGTATATAAAACAAATGCACTTGTTATACAAACTAAACCATTTTCTGTGGTGCTTATATTTTTTTGTTGTACAGTCAAACCTCTCTATAAAGGCCACTAAATGACATCAAGCATGTTGTGTTATAGACATGTGGCTGCTTAAAGCAGTGTGTAAGTAAATTAGAACGCTGCTATGTTGAACAGTTAACCCTTTCCTTGTTCTATGTTTATTCCAAATTTTAATACCTACTGAATATTCATGGACAAAATAGTTATAATGAAATATGGATGGTGGAACATTGTAGCCATTTTAGAAAGTAAAGACATATATCTTTGAAATTCTATTAGCAAACAGAGTAGACCCTTCTCAGACGGCTCCTCTAGGAGCCGTCTGATCTGGGTCTATTCTGTTTGCAAATGCACGAAAACACGTTTGTAAGAGGGAAAGGGTTAAGAAAGTAACATGCAACCCAAATAAATACTAATACGATGGCGGATAACATCGGGTATCCAATATCAAACAAATGAAAGTTGTCATGCGATATACATGTACTTCTTCAAATGATGTATGCAAACTTCGGCATTTGTAAAATGTGTTGCTTAGTAGAGACTATCACTTTTATATCTATCTCATCATTTCTTCCATGAATTTCTTCCATAATAATGAAGTAATATCATACCGCATATGACTCCAACATCCTCATAGTGGCCGCAGTCATGTGAACCCCATCCATTGCTATTGCATTCATGAATAGTTGCTTCGTCTCCATTACACGCAATATCATCCATAACAATTGGGAGGTCACCATCTCCAGCATCAAACAGGCTGGACCCATATGTGTAATAACCACTATAACGAAATTGATGTATTTTTATCATTTACTCCCTATCTGTGCCAATGTTAGTATAACCCTTTACCTGATAGAAGCGGCTTTTAGCGTGTTTGATTTATTCCTCCGCTGAAGAAAATAGTTCAAATTCATACAGTCATGAACATATTGCATAATAAATATTTTCTATATCCTAGTAGGTGGTAGCTTAAAGCAGGCTGAAAGTAAAGCAGAATGCGCCTTAAGGCGCATTCTGCTTTACTTTCAACCTGCTTTAAGTGGTCATATGTCTTCAAAACTAGAAATAGGCTATTGGGTAAAGGGTTATAGCAGACTCGATCAGATCGGATCGCTGTTGTAGGAGCTGTCTGATTAGTATGATCTGTTTGCTTATGGAATAGTACAGCCGGACAATCAGTAGTGGCAACTGTATGCTACCGGTGTCTAGACTATGGCTACTAGGCCTACAAGGAATGACGTACATGTATTTACATTGCAGTAAACACTCTTGGTAAACATTATATTATATAGACTTGTGACAAATTTCAGGTTGCAACTGGTTGCTCACATCCTTTTGCCTGTTTAATATTCATGTAAAAAATAAAGACATCATGAATATTTATTTGCTGAAATTTTATAATGGCATGCGTAGATAGATTAATTTGACTCAGACTGAAACTGTACGTAGAATCAGGTCAGTTTTATTCCATAAGCAAACAGAGCAGACCCTGATATGTGAGCTGTCTGATCTAAGTCTACTCTGTTTGCAAATGCGTGAAAAGTTGTTTATATGAGGGAAATGATTAATGCAGGGCTGATATTATCCTACAGTGTCCATTAAGGACCAAACATTCCTGTGTTTATATGCCGTAATAAAACCAATCTAATATTATTGAGATTCATGGTGCGATTGTTCTTTAAATAACTTCATGAAGTAAAGGGTCAATTGTCTAGCAAAACTGGCAAAGCTCCTTCTCTGACTGTTTTTTGTTTGAGTTTTATCTGTCACCTTGGAGATGATATGTGAGAGTGCTGTGCGCACCATATACCCTCGTGACATAGGCAGCAAATGTATTGAAATTATATGTGGAAGAGCCTGGGAGGAAATAAAATATTTAGATGTATTTCATTTGAGCACCAACTATGTCCTTGAACTGAAAGTAGATAAGGATGGTGTATGCAAATTACTTGTGGCTTGGGCATACGTCCATGCGTGTTGAATTACTTTTTTGAATCTCACATTATGTAATCCTGATCTTTGAATCATGTTGAAAGTTTGGTTTGTGACACATTTTCTTGGAGTATGCAATAATTTTGTAACGTTACACTGTTACCATCTATTCCTAAACACGGACGATACCACTAACATGGATGTTAACCCTTCGCTTGCTATTCACGTCAATATTACCTACCTGTAAATAGTGAAGACCCAGATGAGACAGCTCCTGCAGGAGCTGTCTCATCAGGGTTTGCACTATTTACAAGTTGAATGTGCAACCAGTGTACTCCACAGCAGTGATTGCACAGCGAAATACTTGTACACAGTGAAGATATAAGTAATTATACAACAGGGCATGGGTAAAGAATACATTAAATGTTTTTAAAATTCAGCAAGCGAAGGGTTAAAAGGGTAGCACGCATGGATAACCTGATAGACAGAAAAGCACAGAATTAATCTCCAAAAACATTTTTTATTGATAAGAGACTGCAAAGAGTATAGAACCAGATCATATAGATCATGTTGGACCTTGTTTGTTTTCTTGTGGAATAATACTGATCTGCATCTACAGCTTTCCTTCAGGTTTCAGGTATAAAAAAGTCTCTGAAAACCAAGCATATTGTATGGTATGAAGGTGTTTGGTTTTAAGAGTATTACCTATTGACCCAGATCAGACAGCTGCTATAGGAACTGTCTGATCAGGGTCCGCTATGTTTGTTTACATGTACCAAATTATATTGTGTTGAAAATCAAATTTCTGATATCAACTTAGTGTACATTGACATGTAATTGCATATCTATAAGGAAAAGGGTTAACCCTCCTTTCAATGAGTTGCAGCTAACACTTCAGTTATTTCCCGCAATGCTGATAATCAAACTGGCCACTTGCAGTTTAAAGGGGTTATGACCTTATCACATGTATAAGGTTATCCGACATGTACTTCTTAAGTTAGTGAGTAACAAAGCTAAATGCTACAGAGCATTTTCAGGTCAGAAATACTGTACAATGATTGTTCCCGGATGCAATGTTATTTAACGACTTTGTATCCGTCAAATGCACCTCAATTAATTACACTAGACTGCCATGCGAAATGGCAGTTGTCAGGTATGTCAATTATGCATGGGCTCAATCGTGTGATACAAACTATGTATGAATTGCTTACACAAAGAATGCAGAACATAGTAATGTAATGTAGACGACAGATTAATTCTGGTCAGCAGGACATTGGTTAAAACTTTCCTTCATATAAACGTGTTTAAACGCATTTGCAAACAGAGTATACCCGGATCAGAAGGCTGATCAGGATCTTTCCTGTTTGCTAATGGAATTTGGTAGATCTGTTTCTTTAGTTTCTAAATATACAGTTTCTCCCAAAGCTAAATACCTACGGTTTCAACCAAAACTAAATACCTACAGTTTATTCAACCAAAACTAAATACCTACAGTTTATTCAACCAAAACTAAATACCTACAGTGTTAACCAAAACTAAATAGCTACAGTTTCTACCCAAACTAAATACCTACAGTTTCTACCAAACCTAGATACCTACAGTTTCTACCAATACTAAATACTACTAACTACATAATTATGCCATCTTGAAATTCAGCTTATAACTATTCATGATTCCATTATGTCTTACATAGATATACATGAGGAAAAGAGTTAACCCTTTCCCTGTTCTATGTTATTACAAATTTCAATTCATACAGTATATTCATGGACAACATATTTATAATGAAATTTGGCAGGCTGAACTGTTTAAGAAAATTGTAACCATTTTAGATTGTAAAGAAATTAGATCTATCAAATTCCATTAGCAAACATAGCAGACCCTGATCAGACGGTTCCTACAGGAGTCGTCTGATCTGGGCCTTCTCTTTTTGCAGATGTGTGAATATGGTTTACCAATCTATATGAAACACTTACCTGAATCCAAGTGACTTGCATACAACTTGTGCCTCAAGTGACCCAAACAGATCATCACAAACTGTGCCCCATGTTTCTTCCCCTGGACTCCCCCCAAACACCTCTAACCTTCCACCCAAACATGAATCACCCACAAGCCTTGTTGTTGGTCCTGGTGGTGCTTTAATAACAGAAAGAAGACAAACACATTAAATATTGCAAATAACTTCTCTTTGGCTCATACAGGAACCATCTTATCAGGGTCTACTCTGCTTGCGAATGCGCGAAAAGGCGTAACCAAGAACACTAATCTTTGTACGATTATTTAACCCTTTACTCCATGAATATCCATGTAAGAAATTATGACATCATGAATATCAATTAGATTAATTTCTAAAATGTTACATTACACATTAAAGTTTTGCTAAAGCAGAAAGGGTATAACCAGATCTGCTACATGTATAACTCCATAAGCAAACAGAGCAGACCCTGATCAGACGTCACCAATAGGAGCTGTCTGATCTGGATCGTCTCTGTTTGCAAAGAGGTAGAGGGCGTATTTATGGAGTAATGGATTAAAATTAACATCTGTACTAGAGGTAATATTTACTAACAGTAAAAATAGTTTATACATGTTTATGTTATGGGTTACCTGAACAGTCTTACAAAAAATAACTAAACTATTGCCTGTTACTTCAGAGAAAAAAGGTTTAGAAACTATCATTATAGCCTAGTCTGGATGAATATCCCCGTCCTTGACGCTTGTTTTATTCCTCGAATCAAAACAGATTAAGACAAACATTTGTACATAATCTTTACAACTTCATCCAGTAATGTCTAAGGAGAACAGCTTGTGTTAACCTTTAGTCTGCTGCCGGGAATGAGTGATTACCTTTGCAAACAGTGTGGATCCAGATAAGACGCCGAGTAACCCGGCGTATCATCAGGATCCAAGCTGTTTGATACCCTGAACGTACTGTTAAAAAGAAGTTCAAGATATATATACAGTGGCAACTGAAACCGATGACATTTTCTGCAAACACAGTTTTGCTCAGCTGGCTGAAGGTTAACATCTGCACTATAAGATGATGTACAATAGGCTCGTCCCTGCCAGCAATGTGTTTCATCAAATTACAAAGGCTTTAAACAATTTTGACACATAGTCACCTATAATACATTAACGCAGAATTATATTGAAGTCCTGCACTCTGAGAAGAAAACGATTGAAAATCTCACTACAGCTGTATAAAGAAAGCTAGCTTTGCCTTTGGCGGCGACCATGTTTTATTACAAAACAGAATTGCTTAATCAACTTTTCTAAGTCCAACTAATTTTCTGAAAAATAAACATAGCATAACACAATTCAAACTTGATCTGTAACTCATGGTATCACATAATATACCATGTGGCAATGCTGAAACAGAGTGCCATAAAATGCGTTTTTTATGCAAATGAGCAGTTTCAATCTGGTTGTAGTACGCTGTAAACAATGATCGAAACAGCCATCAGATATACATTCTGTTTCTCTTTCTATGACAGTTTTAAGGGTTATATGATATAAAAGAATCTTACATTCCTGTTCATTACAAATTGCTACTCATTTCATATAAACAATTTGTAATGGACACTCATGTTAGATCCCTTATATAATAAAACTACATTCCAAGTTATCACTTCAATATCTGCAAGGGTTTAGAAAAATCCACATAACCGAAGTTTGACCATCTGACAGACAGACAGGGTGCAAACCTATTTAATTAATATTCATGCATTCATTATTTCTTAACCCTTTACTCCATAAATATTTACGTATAAATAATGAATATTATTGAATTCCTGTAGTACAAGGTTGCATCATGTTTCCAATTCTGAAACTTTTATTCCAACTAATACTATTATTTTCATTATAAAAATATTTCCAGTAGATCCAATTCAAATGACATGTTTAAATCCTTTCCCTGATCTGTTTTTATTCATTTTTTTCAATTCCTACTGAATATCCATAACAGGTATAAACATGGACGACGGAACAGTGTAGACACTTTAGAAACCAAAGACATTGATCTATCGAATTACATGAGCAAATAGAGCAAACCCTGATCAGCCATATGATCTTGGTTTTCTCTATTTGTAAATGCATGACAAGACATTTACATGAATGCTTTTTCATGCATTTGCAAACAGAGTACACCCAGATCTGGTGGATCTTATGGGAGTCAGGGTCTGCTCTGATTATTTTTGACATGCTACAGATTCAATTCAACAGGTTTTGCTATAGCAAAGCATTCCCTTAAAAGGATTACATTATAAAAATAGAGATAACTAGAACTGTTGCCTTTGGGCTATGAAATGCTCTACTTATCACAATGGTTTCAAAGGGAGGAATAAAAAGCATCAATGGATTAAAGCTTACATGACAAGACAGGATTGTTTTGTTTATCAAAGTCTACCCACTTAGCTTTTAATTTGTGTTCCATTTTTACCGTAATAATGTTTTTGCCTCTCAAATTAATGTTATGCATTTGTGTATGTGCGTATCGCTAGCTACGCCCCTGCACATATATCCAAAATATTTGAAAAAAGTTGTCACAATTTTGTCCGATGACAGTGTTACTATAGTTACCACAGTTCATTGCAATGCTTTTCATATTTGTTTTGGAAATTTCAATTTTCATAACGGTGCCCATTTTTATCTCACCTCTTGTGGTTGTAGGTCCGGTCGTAGGAGTTGAAGTAGTTGTTGTCGGAAACATGTCAGTTCCTGAAACGAAAAAAAAATGATGACTATATATCCTAATTACTGCTCGATTGTTCTCAAAAAATACCTGAACGTTTTTCTTCTTTTTCAGATTTAGTCACTTGGTACTGCGTCAACAATTTAACATAAAAATACCTGTAACATTTATAACGGCCCTTCCTCTTCCCTTCACCTGATATTGACAACTTTAGCAGCTAAACCCTTTCCTCTAGGAATAGTCATGTTAGAAATAATGACGTCATAAATATCAGTAACAATAATTTGCTATGATAGTACATGGACACTATTAGCCGTGGCAGAAACTGTGGAGCCACCTGATATGGGTTTATTCAGTTTGCAAAGGCGTAGAAAGACTAATGGAGTAAAGGATTAACCAAACAGAGTAGGCTTTGGAGTCATATGGGTCCCTGCTTATGAAGCTTGTAGTTGAGTCTGAGTATCGTTCTCAAGATTTTGATTGGTCAGATTTGAGCCAACGGCTCAAATCTGACAAATCAAAACCTTGAGAACGAACTCAGACTCAACTAAACGTTTTATAAGCATGGACCCAGATCTAGGTCTGTTGTATGTACTTAAGGAGTTGAAGAACTTTAGTGAACAAGCTCAAATACCCAACGCCGCCGCATTGTCAGAGAAAAAAAGCTATCCATGACAAAGATATCCAAGCTCCTCGAAGCTTTTACTCATGACAATTCTTAAAGTAAAGTTGAGAAAAAATAGTAAAAATAAAAGTGCTAGATGATCAACAATGTATTATGATACACAGACGGACTGACGGAAGGACTGATCGATGGATGTATGGATGGACGGACGGACTGACAGATGGATGGTTCAAAACTTGTATACCCTGTGCAACGTTATTGCTTTGGGAATAAAGATCTGCTTTTACGATGTCAGTAAAAGCCAAAAGATCCTGTGTTCATGAGCTATGATAAGATATGATCAAATTAATATTCATGTTGTCATTATTTCTTACATGTATATCTCTCAGGTAATAAGTTATTATTATACTTCGATTATATAGCGCTCTTTTCACACCAGATATGTGCGTTCAAAAGTGCTTCACATAGATGAAATCACTTATCGGAACGAACCGCATGATTATCTATCTAGACAATGAAGGATATACAATATATATGATATCACTAGCCGGAAGGAACTACAAGATTGTCTATCCGGTTAAGAAAGATATGCAAATTATATACAATAGATATGAAATCACTAACTGCAAGGAACCGCATAAACTGTATTAACAAACTTGATACAGACAAGTTGACTGAAAGCCATGTTCATCGATATCACAAATTAGAATAATCTGTATTAACAAAGTTGATACAGACACGTTGACTTAAAGCCATGCCCATCAATATCATAAATTAGAATAAATAGGCTGACTGAAAATCATTCCATTTATATGACTATTTGGTCAACTGTTAGCTGAATAGTATGGCTGAAAGCCATTCCTATTCTGAGCTCAGTTGCCGCTGTACATAAATATAGGGTCAGCCGTTAGCTTAATAGGTTGGCTGAAAGTCATTCCTATCCTGAACTTAGTTGCCACTGTACATGGCTATTAGGTCACCTGATAGGTGAATAGGTTGGCTGAAAGCCATTCCTATTCTGAACTAAACTGTCCTTGTAACAAATGTTGACAAATGCGTTTTCAGACACCCTTTGAAACATGCCAGTGATCTTGCTTCTCTAATGCCTGACGGTAGAGTATTCCATAGTTTTTGAGCTGCATGCATGAACCCTCTCTCACCGTATTTTACCCTACAGCATTTTGGCACAAAAATACCTTTTATTTTATGTCTAGTTTTGCCTCTCTTACACAGCTTCTTAAATGAAATATCAAAAGACTATGATAACCCTGTTATGCTAACCTAACACTCTATATGTTAACTGGCATTCCTTCATATTGACACCTTTTTATGCCTCTGTTAAAGTCGCTTTTGAAACCATGGTAAAAAATAAAGCATTTGCCCCTTAGGAATAAATGCTCTAAATAAATAATTTGCCCGGTAAGAGCAAAAAAATAATGCTCTATTTATCAGAATGATTTCAAAACAACAAAAATTTGAATTGTCCCTTTTCTCTAGTAAAGATCCCTTTTTGGCAAATTTAATCAAAGGGATGGAATCTGAAAACAGTCTGTGAGGTTGTGGGTTAAGTTTATACCCTTTTAAGAATATTGGTCCACTTGTTTACTCCCTCCCTGTTGAATATTCATGTAAGACATAATGACATCATGACAAATTAGTAGCCTAATTGTTATAACATTTGTACATTTGTACACAGCATTTGTTGAAATTTGAAGTAACTGTAAATTCAGATCTATTATATAGTGCTCCCTCCCTACAAAGACCCTCTCAATAACGATTCCCTCCTTACAACAAGCATGTCACTGTTTCCGAAACATCAAGGCTCCAGAAACAACTATTTCCATCGTAATTTCTTTATGCCTCCATCAAACTCTATGTTGTGACCACTCTTTAGAATCGTCACTTTGTGACGATTCTAAAGAGTGGTCACAACATAGGGTTTGATAGAGGCATACCGGTTTTAGTTCTCGAAATACACCTTCTCTGGGGATCTGCAAACAAACTAATTATGTTTGATTTTCCCTCCCTACAACAACTCCCTCTGAACAACACATGCACTTTTCGTATCCCAAAGGGTGTCGTTGTAGAGAGGGAGCACTGTAATTCCATTAGCAAACAGAGCATACTCTGATTAGAGGAGCTGTCTAATCTGAGTCAACTCTGTTTTCAAAGGCATTAAACAGCTTTTTATGAGGGAAAGGGTTGAACTTTAATGAGAAGTGTACAGCCTGGCAGATAAGGTTTCTGACAGTGAAATTACAATACAGTACAAGCTCTCTAAATGTTCAAGTTAGTATCTATAAGACAGGTGGCAGCTTATAAAGCAGGGTGAAAGTCATGCAGATATTTCCTAGAGGATCTTTCGGCATGACTTTCACCCTACATTACACAGACACATGCCTAAAGTATCAAATTCGTCTTTAATACAATTCCAATTACAGTATTTATTTGTTCTAACAGCTCATGAACATGGGGAACTTTAGCCATGACGGAAACAGTAGAAGCAGATCTACCGTATATTATATCATAAGCAAACAGTGCAGGTCCTTATCAGAAGTCCCATCTATGAGCTGTCTGATCTGGGTCTACTCTGGTTGCAAAGGCATAGAAAGACGCATTTACGGAGTAAAAGGGTTAATATTAGTGTCAAAAGGATGTAACCCATTCCCTCATAGGCTATTTTAGAGCCATCCTCTTTGAAGGAATATACTGAAAAGGAGCATTTACTACAGACAAAATGTTAAAATTGTCGAGTATTGAAGCCATTGTGATAAATAGAGCATTTCCTCCTATGGAGCAAATGCTCTTTTTATTACAATGGTTTCAAGACGTGACTATTACGGAGGCTGAGAAAGGTGTATTTACGGAGAAAAGAGTTAAACAATTTCGAGAGAGGATCACCTAAGGATCTTTCCTGTAAATTTATATTGCAATTTGTCCAGTAGTGTCAGAGGATACTCTTTATTTCCTCTTTTACAGAAATCTACAAGGTAAATCAAACACGAAAACATTGGAAAAGTACAGAATAAATACATACAAACAATATAATTGTAAATGGAAATCTGAGTGGAAAGGGTTTCTAATCGTGCAGAATTTGCGTATCATGAAGCAATTTCAAATTTCAATATGCGTCACAGCCAGGAATTTGATCGTTTCTTGCAACTTCATCCCGACACGTCTTCGGCATAATGTTTATGGAAATGTCCACTGCCGGGAGTCAGTTTGACTGGTAAATATGTTATTGCACAGCTTACCACTTACATACATGTACATACATCTGCCAAAAACATGCAAATTCTACAACGATGTAAAGGACGGTATAAACAAACACGTGGCGATTTCTTGCAATCACTTATACAGAGAGAGCACGTTTTCTAGCTAGAATCAGCCTAGACTTGTCACTTATAGAAGAGGAACAGCTCCATGCCACATTACTAGGTTCAACAATTTACTTATACATCATTGCTTTATTGATAGTAACGGCCTCTATTATTTCTGAAATTAAAGCTTCCATTTTGTTGCAGCCATAGTGTCTAGGTATAGGAAAACAAGCCTCTAGATGAGGGTATCACACAAGCTGAAACTTATATGAAAGATTTATTCTATTGCAGAAGGTCAACTGCTTGTTAGGTTGTTTCTGTGTTTATGTACATTATGTTGGTTGCATCATTATTTTGTATTCAGTATGCTGCATAATTATATGAATGATAGTTGTATCGTTATTCAATTTGAACAAGATGTGTTTGTGAAACACTATGCCCCCTCGATATGATATTTGACCATGAAGGATGACCTTAATCTTGACATGTCACCCCTCAAACTGTGCAGCTTCATGGGGTACACATGCATACCAAATATCAAGTCTGTATCTCTACTGGTTCAAAGGTTATGGCCAATGTTAAAGTTGGTGACCTTTGACCATGAAGGATGACATTGACCTTAACATGTCACCCCTCAAACTGTGCGGCTTCATGAGATACACATGCATACCAGTATCAAGGCTGTATATCTACTGGTTCAAATGTTATGTCAATGTTAATGTTGGTGACCTTTGACCTTCAAAGATGACCTTGACCTTGATATGTCACCCCTAAAACTGTGCATCCAAATGAGAAACACGTGTATACCAACTATCAAGTCTGTATCTCTACTGGTTCAAACGTAATGGCCAATGATAAAGTCGGTGACCTTTGACCCTGAAAGATGACCTTGACATGTCACCCCAAACTGTGCAGCTCTCTGAGATACACTTGTATACCTAATGTCAAGTCTGTATCTCTACTGGTTCAAAAGTTATGGCCAGTGTTAAAGTCGGTAACATTTGACCCTGAAAGATGACCTTGACCTTGACATGTTACCCCTCAAACTGTGCATCCAAATGAGAAACACATGTATACCAACTATCAAGTCTGTATCTCTACTGGTTCAAAAGTTATAGCCAGTGTTAAAGCCGGTAACATTTGACCCTGAAAGATGACCTTGACATTTCACCCTCAAAATGTGCAGCTTCATGAGATACACATGCATACCAA
This sequence comes from Azorinus chamasolen, assembly GCA_963576725.1. Lineage (NCBI taxonomy): Eukaryota > Metazoa > Mollusca > Bivalvia > Cardiida > Solecurtidae > Azorinus > Azorinus chamasolen. The sequence goes on from OY755238.1 coordinate 84,099,413, forward strand.
ATATCAAGACTCTATCTCTATTGGTACAAAAGTTATGGCCAATTTAAAGTTGGTGACCTCTGACCCTAAAGGATGACCGTGACATGTCACCCCTCAAACTGTGAGATACACAAACATGCCACATATCAAGTCTCTATCTGTTCTGGTTAAAAAGTTATGGCCAATGATAAAGTCCGTGATTTGACCCATATGTTTGACCTCTGACCTTTAAAGATGACCTTGACCTTGACATGTCACCCCTCAAAATGTGCGGCTTTATGAGATACATATGCAGGCCAAATATCAAGTCTCTATCTGTACTGGCTCAAACGTTATGACCAATGTTAAAGTTACAGACAAACACACAGACAATTTGACCTTTGACCTTAAATAATGACGTTGACCTTGACATGTCACCCCTTAAAATGGGCGGCTTCATGAGATACATAAGCATGCCAAATATCAAGTCTCTATCTCTACTAGTCCAAACGTTATGGCCAATGTTAAAGTCAGTGATTTGACCCATATATTTTACCTCTGACCTTGAAGGATGACATTGACCTTGACATGTCACCCCAAAAATGTGCAGCTTTATGAGATACATATGCATGCCAAATAACAAGTTTCTATCTGTACTGTCTCAAAAGTTATGGCTTATGTTAAAATTGCTGACAAACAAACAGACAGACAGACAGACAGACAGACAAACAGACTCAGATCGGGGGGGGGGGGGGGGGGTTAAACAACGTCCCTTATCATAATTGAATAGTTATTCAACTAACATTTTCTGACTTTTGAAATGATTAAGCGTATTTAATTTTAATATAGAATACGTAATGACTTGTGGGGACTTTGCATTTCGTTTGGTAACCCTGATCATATGTTACCGAAGCCATCTGAACTGGATCCAAATAGCACAAATTATTAACTGAAAGTATTTTGTAAGAAATAATGTCATCATGAATGTGTATACACTGAATGCTTAAAATGGAATATGTACACAAAAATGTTTGACCTTGGAAAAATCCAGAACCATGAACAAATAGAGGGGACCCTGGTCTTGTAGGAGCCGTCTAATCTATATCTACTCTGTTTGTAAAGACATGAAAAGATCTGTATATGACGGAAGGGGTTGAATACCATTTTGCGCAATGCTTGGCAAGAGTTAAAACTCTCCAATGTTTATTAAATATGATAGTATCAAGCAAATCTTCGTAAAACATCAGAGCGCACAGATATATGTGCTTAAAAATATTTCTGAAAGTTTTATTAACTGTAACGAAAATAACGTTTCAGCTATGTACCATATAATTTGAAATTGCCAATGTTTACTAAAACAAGGGCCACATCTCCACCAAAACTAGAAACCCCACAGGTAAACAACTTCACATGCTGATAAATATCCTTTTAACCCATTATATCCTACTTACGCCTTTTGGCGCTTCTGTAAAAGTCATTAATTGAAACCATTGTGATAAATAGAACATTTGCACCTATGGAGCAAATGCTCTATTTATCACAATGGGTTAAAAACTACATATTTCTAGAATTTCCTTTTCTCTAGTAAATGCCCCTTTTTGATAGATTTATTCAATGAGGTTGGGTCTAAATATAGTCAAGGAGTGAATGGGTTAATGTTTCATCCCATTATCTCAACTATTTTCTCATTTATGTGTAACAGAAACTGAAATTCCCACTTTTTCACAAAGGCAAGGGCCATAAATCCGCAAAAACTGAATAAATCAGCATCAAAACATCCATATGTTCAACTTCATGTGCTGAAACAAATCCTGCTACGTTACATGGCACTTATTCATTTACTCTTAAAGTTGACACATAACAAATAACATAATGAATGGATGGGTGGACAGACCAACAAGGGTGAATCAAAAAGTCCCTATCCCCGTTCTACAGGCTGAAGTTGATATTTTTATGAATGATTTGCAATACATACCACAAGAGACTGAAACATCATGGCTGTGGGTACAGTGTGTCCGGCCCCATTTTGACGACTGGCATTCCAAGAGGCTTTCTTCCTCCCCTTGGCAGCGCATATTGGACATATATATTGGCCCAGTACCTTCACCAAATACAGAACTTCTATACCCATAAGCTGGTACGTCTCTACAAAGAGATAAATTACTTATCAAAATATGTTTTTATTAGTGTTTATATATAATCATGTTGTGTAGCCCTGACAGAAGTTTTGTAGGTGGATGCCATCTTTTATATATCTGGGTCCATGCTTATAAAGCTTTTAGTTGAATCTTGAGTTTCGTTTTCAAGCTTTTGATTGGTCAGATTTGAGTTCCCAAGCTTTTGATTGGCCAGATTTGAGCCAGAGGCTCAAATCTGACCAATCAAAAGCTTGAGAACGTACTCAGACTCAACTAAATGTTTTATAAGCATGGACCCAGGTTAAGAGATTAACCCTTAACCCATGAATATTCATGTAAGTAATATTGATATCATCAATAGGAATTAGTTTTATTGTCACATGACAGAATATGGACAGTGAAAGGTTTGTCCTTGACAGACACTTTAAAATACATATAGAACTATATTATATCATAGGCAAGCAGAGGAGACACTGATCAGATGGCTCCTATAGGGTCTGCTCTGTTTGCAAAGGCATTTAACCCATTACCTCATATGCTATTTTTAGATCCAACCTCTTTGAATAAATCTACCGAAAAGGAACATAACCTACAGAAAAAGAAAATGTTAGAATTTTGTAGTAGAAACCATTGTGATAAATAGAGCATTTGCTCCTATAGGAGCAAATGCTCTATTTATCACAATGGTTTCACAAAGTGACTTTTACAGAGTCGTCAAAAGTCGTCAATATGAGGGAATGGGTTAAAGGCTTATGTATTGTGTCATCATCACCATCATCCTGTTTAGTTTATACAGGCCAGAGATTAATCCTTTAGCATTAATCTCTGGCCTGTATAAACTAAACAGGATGATGATGATGATCATCATCATCGTAAAGGTTTAAATATATAACAAAAGCATATGTTTGATTGTAGCAACCAATGTTAAAGTCAATGTTAACCTTAACATTAGCCCTTCTCTTGCTGAATTTTAAAATACATTTCTCCTTCTTTACCCATGTTCTGTTGTATAAATACATATACCTTCACTGTGTATAAGTATTTCGCTTTGCAATCACTCCTGTGGAGTGCACTGGTTGCACAATCAACTTGTAAACAGTGCAGACCCTGATGAGACACTCCTGCAGGAGCTGTCTCATCTTGATCTTCACTATTTACATGTAGGTTTATTGACGTAAATGGCAAGTAAAGGGTTAAAGACGACAATGCCGACAATGACAATGCGGACACTCATATTTATCTATCAGAGCAAAAAAATGAGTCCTAATGAAATACATGTATTCAGCTTTTCTGTCTGGTCTTGGTCTAAGGTTTGAAGAAGCAGCTTCTGTGTTCTCTTCACTCTAACAATGCCCTCTTACTTCAAAACCACTATATAATGACCATTTAACAAAAGAAATAGCGTTTTTTTTCTCAAAATACAGTTGGTAGCTTAATGTAGACTGAACGCAATGCAAAAAGCATTCGGATTTTTTTTAATTCTGCATAGAGCAATCATGTGCAAACTCTCTTGTTTAACCCTTACTCCATGAATACACGATTCTTCACCTATAGGAGTGGTCTGATCATGCAGTTTCTGCTCTGTTTAATTATGACATGGTATAGATCTGACTCTACAGTTTCTGCCATTGCCAAACATTCTCATGCCGGTCTATGATATTATAAAAGTTAATCTAACTAATATTCATGATGTTATTATTTCTAACGTGAATATCCATGTAGAAAAAGGTTAACCCTTCGCCTGCTATTCAGGTCAATATACCTACCTGCAAAAAGTAAAGACCCAGATGAGACAGCTCCTGCAGGAGCTGTCTTATCAGATTCTGCACTATTTACAAGTTGATTGTGCAACATGTGAACTCCACAGCAGTGATTACACAGCAAATAATTTATTACGTGTACAGATTGAAGATACATGTAGTTATACAACGAGGCATGGGTAAAGAAGGAGAAACCCTTTTTTTTTAATTCAGCAAGAGAAGGGTTAAAACATGTTAGCCAACAGAGGAATATACGGTACATATGGGAAAGTATGAACAATTTAATCTTTGAATATCAATGTAAGAAATAACGGCATCATAAATATTTATCAGATTAATTGTTAAAATAGCACATGGACACGGGAAGTTTTGGCCATGACAGAAACGTTAGAACCATATCTATATTATATCATGAGCAAACAGAGCAGACAGCTCCTGTAGGAGTCATCTGATCTGGGTCTACTCTGTTTGAAAAGGCATAGAAAGGCGCATTTACGAAGTAAAGGGGTTAATTGGTAAATTAGCTCTAGTCTGACATATCCTCAATTCGTTAGTCCGTAAAACACCAAAACTAGAATATTTTTGTAATTTTAAACAAGACTGTAAATTTGAAGACTATTTGAGCGTTGTTATACACTATACATGCATATTATACATGTATTAACTGTACATCTGTGCCATATCATGGCCTGTTAATGGCAAAAGGCAATTGTATTGCCGAGTTGCTGAATAAAACTGTAACTGTAACATCTCACATAGATGCCTTTTCACACCTCTCAAACAGAGTAGGAGCCACCTGATTAGGGTTCGCTCTGTTTGCCCATTATCCCATGAATATTCATGTGAGAACTAATAGCATCATGAATATCAATTAGACTATTGTTTTATGATAGCGCATGCGCATTGGTATGTGAATGTGTAACCTTGACAGAAACTGTAAATTATATCTATATTTCATCATAAGCAAACAGAGCAAATCTTGATCGGATGATTCCTACAAGAGTCATCTGATATTGGTCTACTTTGTTTGCAAAGGTGTAGAAAGGCATATTTATGGATTAAGGGTAAGTAGTTTAGATAAGTACTATAAATCTGATTCTGTGGTTTCTGTCACAGTTACAAATTCCCTTATAAATTCGGGTTATTAATAATCATAGTCATTAGATATGTTATATGAATATTCAACAGGTAAAACATTTATAATGAAACATGTTTGGAAGGTGGAACATTGTCGCCATTTTAAGTGATAAGGGGCAGTAACTCAAAAGTTATCAGGTGGAGACAATTAAAAAACCCCAGGTGCACAACAATTCATGCTGTAAAGTTTGGCGACTCTAACCCTACTGGTTTCAGGGATACATGCAGCACAAAATTTCTCTAATTTTAAGTTATAGTATCAGGGGCAATACCTCAAGAATTGTCAGTGGGAGACAATTCAAAAAAACACAGGTGCATAAAAACTCATGCTGGTGTCAACATTTCTGTGGAGTTTGGTGACTCTAGCCCTAGTGGTTTTAAAGATATACTTAACACAAAGTGTCTATATTTTTAAGTAATCATATCAGGGGCAATAACTCCAAAGTTATCAATGGGAGACAATTAAAAAATACCATGTGCACAACAAGTCATGCTGGTCAACTTTCCTATGAAGTTTGGTGACTTTAGCCCTAGTGGTTTCAGAGATATGCACGACACTAAGTAAAGGTACAAACATGAGTCATGCAGGAAACACCACATACAGAACAAACAGTTGCCCAAACAGCAACACAAGGAAACAGCAAATGTACATAACTATAAAAACAACAAGAGACACACAAAGACGAAACAAACACATAATAGGGGAAGATGGAAGCACCGCATTGGAACGGTCATTGACAAAAGTCACTGGGTGGTTAAACCGGTTTATGGGCGCCCAACCTCACACTTATTCCATCCCCACCCTTAAAGACAAACATTGTAAATAAACGTATCCCCTCTCCGACTAATCTACAACAACCGCGACGGCAAATACAGTGGTAAAGTGCATGTATAACGAAAACATTTAACTGAACAAACTGTATCCACCTATCGCTAGTGCAATGATTGAGCTGCAAACAGAGTAACTGTAGAAAAGTAATGAAGGGTATGACAAAAACAAAATAGTACAGGTATCCGACGTTCTCCTTCCATTTCTGGATTTAAGAGGTAGCCTTCATAGAGTACTAAACCTTTATTGTCGGCGTACATGGAAAGAGGCCAGCTAGATTGCCAACTGTAAAAGGGTTGACCACCAAACATGCAGTATGTTGTAGTACTACAGGATTAAATCCCTTTTTAATGAATTTTTTAACATATTTATTGAAAAAAGTGAGATAATGGAGATTGGTACTTGCCAATAAGCGAGAGATTTCGAAAATTAGAAAAAGTTTTTCTTAGTTAATGGTATCTATATCCTTGCTTAAGCAGTTTTTCAGTTAAAATGAGATTTCGACTCTTAAAATCGTCAATAGATGAACAAGCTCTAGCAAAACGAATAAGTTGAGATATTTAAACCCCGTAAGATGGAGCACGGGGAACATCCCCCTCAAGATGAGGCAAATTAACAAACTTAAAATCAAAATCATCTCTTTTGTCATATATTTTAGACGAAATCATTTCATTATCAATTTAACGGTCGAGATCAAGAAACGCTGCATAATTGTCGGACGGGTAGCTTTATTCAATTTGAGTTCTTTAGGACAAATTGTAGGAATAAGAGCATCAAAGAAAGGGTTCTATAATTAAAAATATCATCTAAATATCAAACGTTTCATTGAAGGCTTTTATGACATCTTATTTTGATTGAGGATTCAAACGCAACATGAAATCTCTCTAATAGCAGTACAAAAACAAATCTGCGACAAGTGGTGCACAATTCGTACCCATGAGAATACCAATTACGATATATAACATTCGGTAGATAGATGGTATATAACATTCCAATAACGTACAAATATGTTATCCAAAAGAAAGATTAGTGATTCGCAAACGTCTGAGCATTTCCAATTGGTGTAATATTTCATTTGCTCTTTCAGTAAAGAAAGCTTTTTCAGCATTACATGCCAAGAATGATGTTTTTCCCGGGCAAATACTTTCTGGATTAAGTTAGTAAGCTTATCCTTAATTAAAATAAGAGGTAGAGTTGTGTACAGAGTAGAAAATTCGTACGTGCTTACAGTGGATGCAAGATGACTTTTGTTCTTAAGTTTATTTAAGACTTCTGAAGAGTTCTTAATAGACCAGAAGAGATTTATTCCAGAATTTTCATAAGTCTTATCACAGTAGAACCTTACATGTTCATTTACCTTCACTAAACAAGAAGTCAAAAGTATAGACAATTTAGTAGTTGTACATGAACTAGAATTTGCAATGAAACGCGCTTTATATGTTTTTTATGTAGTTTTGGTAACCAAAACATTTTAGCAAGTTTATATTGTGTAGTTTTAATATTGGTTCCAAGTTGTTCACACTTTTTGACATGGTCTGAAACGACGGTCTTTTCGTCAGTTGTAACTGAAATGTATGACTTTGTATTAATAATTTCCTGCATCAAGGCTCAACATGTTCTCTTCGACACCATTTAATACTAAAATTTTGTAACGCCTGCGCAATCTGAACTCGACAAGAGTTAAAAACTATCATGGATGGTATTCTACATTTGGGACCTTTATTCAAAAGTTTGTCTAATTTTAAGTCATCAGGGGCAGTAACTCCAAAGTTAAGAGGGGAGACAATTAAAACCCCCAAAAGCAAACCAATTTATGTTAGTGAACAATCCTGTGAAGTTTGGTGATGCTAGCCCTACCGGTTTCAAAGATACGCGCAACACAAAGTGTGTATAAATTTAAGTGTTCATATAGGGGACAATAACTCAAGAATTACCAGGGGGAGACAATTAAAAACATAGGTGCACAGTACTCTTGTACTAGCAGGTGCACAACAACACATGCAGGTGAACATTCCTGTGACGTTTGGTGACTCTAGCCAAATTGGTTTCAGAGATACGCGCGACAAAAGTTTGTGACTGACAGGCAGACAAACGGGCGGACAGTCAGACAAATCTGGCAAAACAATATCTCTCCCCATAAATGGGGAAACATAATTATAGACCTGTAAGCCCTCTACCTGTAACATCGAAGATCTTTGAGAGAACTATCTATGAACAGCTCATAGATTACTTTGAAAACATATTTCATCCAATGCTTGGAGCCTTTCAACCTGAATATGGATGTAGTACTACCCTTCATAAACTAACAGAGGATTGGACAATGGTACTTGATGAAAACAAATACCTTGCGGCTGGACTTTTGGATCTCTCCAAGGCCTTCGACTGCTTACATTGTAATGTTTCTGACAAATATGTTTGACTTATCATGAGTTTTATGCCAAATAGAAAACAGTGTGTGGAATTTAGGACATGCTTTGGCTGTTTCAGAGATGTATTCACAGGAGTCCCTCAGGGATCTATATTAGGGAATATTCTTTTATCATATTCATGAACGACATTTTTTAATTTATATCCCAATCAGATTTATATAATTATGCAGACGACAATAAATTCTCTTTCTCCAGTTCCTCGTCAGATGATCTATTTCCATGTTCTTTAATCAGAACGCCTGAAACTAATTAACTGGTTTTAGACAATCTGATGCACGCTAACCCTGAGACATTCAGGTTGAATGATGCTAGCGTCAAATGTGAAGATGACGTTGTTTTGATAGGGGTCGCTTGTGACTATTTTGTTGATTTTAAAATTACATAATAATAATAAAATAAGCAATTAAATGTCATGAAAAGAATTTGAGGTAACTTGACAAAACTTGGTAGACTTACAACGTATCATTCTTTTATATTGTCATATTCTACTTACAGCCCTTTGACTTGGCATTTAAGTGGTAAAATATTGCATCAAAATTGAAAATAAAATCGATACAGATCCCTTAGATTTATATGTAATGACTACGGCAGTTCATATGAACACCTTTTAGAAAAGTCTGACCTTCCTTCACTTGACGTGAAACGAATGACAACTACTGCTATTGAAGTTTTACATAAGGATAGTCCAAAACAGCTTCATGAACTTATTAATAAAAAGGAATCAAATTACAATTATTTCAGGTATACTTATACAGTTGAGCTTTCGAAGGTAAGAACAAGCAGGTATTGTTTCAGTTCATTTAGGTATTCGACAGCAAGGCTATGGAACTCTCTATCAATCACTTAAGAGAAATGTCTACACTCAATCAACTAAAAGCCATGATCTCCTCTTGGGATGGTGACAATTGCTAATGTTCATCTTGTTCAAAACATAGCTGACCGCCAAGACCTAAACTACTTCAACATGTTTATATGCTTATTTATTTCTTTACGCTTTTGCTTCATTTATTCTGCTCGGGCGTTTTTGTTGAATAAGCTTTTGCAAAGTGCTTAGTCTTAGTGCTAGCTGCGTACCTAGTAAAACGATGCTGCATGTATTGTAATGTGCTGTTTTTATCCAGAAGAGTATTCATCTGTACTGCTGGCTGACATTGCTTTAGTAAATATATGCTCTTAACATATTAGTGTAATATGCTATCTTTCTTACTATAATTTAATAGCCTGCTTTACTAAGTAGTCAAATACCTTTATCCACGGGATTTTAATTTCTATTGACCCAGATAAAAAAGGTATGCTTGAATGTAAGGTTTTGACTGAAAATGTTGCCCAACTTTACTATTAATTACACGTCTTACATGTTATATTATATTTATTATCACGATGCTTGTTTTACTTGTATATCTGTCAACTCGTTTGTCATATATTTGTTTGTCAGTCGGTTTAAAGGCTCTGTAGACCTTGTGTTATTACTTTTATTGTAAATCTCCGACTTTAAATAAATATTCCTTGTCTTGACTTGAAGTACCGCATTAATATATAATTTACAATACAATGAAGTACACAAGAAACAAAACTATAACTTACCCAAAGCCAAGCATTCTACAAACTACTGCTGCATCATCATTATCCCACATATCATGGCAGATGGTTCCCCAAGATTCATTGGATTCTGCATCCCGAATTTCAACACGTCCATATGTGAGCGTTTCACTTTGCATAGAGCTGTCACTGTCCAGCACTAAGCGAACTTCAATTCCTGTAAACAATTATATCGATACATGTATACAAAATCATTGAACCCTTTGCTCCTTGAATATACATGTAGGATAAAATGTCATCATTGATCTTATTATTTTTTATAACGGCACATGAACGCATGAAATTTTGGCCATGGCAGAAAACTGTAGAATGATGTCTTTATCATTTCGTAAGCAATCAGAGCAGACCCTGACCAGATGGCTTCTATAGCAACCATCTGATTTTGGTTTGCTCTGTTTGCAAAAAACATAGAGACGCTTATTTATGGAGTATGTAGTTTATTTTTTACTTAGAATATATTATCTGTTATCATACTAAGATATACCTGCCTGCCATTTGAAAAAAGATTGAATCAAGAAAAAGTGCCCAGTTATTCAAGATCAAAGCTACAACTTGTCATTTAGCCAACAGTTGATTAACCCCTTCCTCCATACAGACGCTTTTCTATGCCTCTTTAAAAAGCATCCTTTGAAGCCATTGTGGTAAAAAGAGCATCTGCTCCTTAGAAGCAAATGCTCTATTTATCACGATGGTTTTAAAACTACAAATTTCTAAAAAGGATTGCTTTTTCTCTAGGGCTTCTTTTTCGGTAGATGTCTTCAAAGAGGTTGGATCTAAAATAGCATACGAGGTAATGGGTTAAAATCTTGAATGACTTGTAATTGGGTTGAGTTAACCATTTACTCCCAGAATATTAATGTAAGAAATAATGGTATCATGAAATACTTACTAGATTAATTGTTATAATAGCACATGGACACATGAATTATAAACGAACTAATATTCATTTTGCGTGAAGTTTGTCCTGAATGTTCATCGAATGAAGGGTTAACGCTTCTCTTGCTATTCACGTCAATATACCTACCTGTAAATAGTGAAGACCCTGATGAGACAGCTCCTGCTGGAGCTGCTATCTCACCAGGATCTGTGCTATTTACAATATGAATGTGCAACCAGTGCACTCCACAGCAGTGATTGCACAGCGAAATACGTGTACACAGTGAAGATATATGTAATTATACAACAGGGCATGGGTAAAGAAGGAGAAATGTATTTTAAAATTCAGCAAGCTAAGGGTTAACTCTTGCCTTCATACAAACACATTTTCACACCTTTGCAAACAGAGTAGACCTAGGTCAGACGGTTCCTATATGAGCTGTCTAATCAGGGTATGCTCTATTTGCTTATTGTACAATACAGTTATAGTTCTATAGTTTCTTTCTGAGCCCACATGTATTGTTTTCAGAGACATCTAATTAGTAATCATGATGTCATCATGGATATCGAACAATTAAATGGTTAAGCTAGTTTATCAACACAATACAATATTTTAACGATGGTGATTGTATGTGTCAGACGTTCTTGTCAAACTAACAAACGGATGTATGGACAAATGGACATATACCTGTTCATATTGATCATTTTAATGTAGAGATTTCCACATTGAAGCAGGCTTTACACAAATTAACATCTCAAGGAGCATTCAGCTAAATCTTGACACCTCGAGCTCTCAAACAAGTTCTATAATTGGTCTTTAACCCTTTACTCCATAAATACACCTTTGCAAGCAAAGTAGACCTAGATCAGATGACTCCAATAGGAGCCGTTCGACCAGGGTCTGCTCTGTTTGTTTATGATATAATATAGATATGATTCTACAGTTTCTGTAATGGCCAAAACATTCTATTATAATAAATTAAAAGGGTCAAGACAGGACATAAACTAGAAAAGTGTGTCTGTAAGACACTGCGATGCCCCCGTGGTGGTGCTTATCTAGCTACACGTAAAACTCCTAAATCATTTGACCTTGATTTTGGGTTTGCGGGCTGTATGGGATGGGTGCGCAAAGAAAGTATGGATGTGGTTAATGTGTATATACAACTCCATGCTAATAGCTATAGTGGTTAGTGAGATATAAGACAACGAAAAAACTGTGACAACCAACTGTACATTCAAGCGTGACAAACGGACGGACATATGGACAGACAGACGGACAGACAGACAGGTGCAAAACAGAATGCACCCTGACTATCGTCAACGGGGGCATAAAAAAGAATTCTTACTTTCTGGTGTAGGGTCTTCTGGTATATATGTACAATTGTACCATTCATCACTGTTGTCCCCACAGTCATTTTGGCCGTTACAGCGAAGCACGTTTGATATGCATTTCTCTATATATGGGCAATGGAACTCATCATCAGTACAAACTAAGGAAACAAAGACATTAAACATTTACTCCATATTTATGCCTTTATATACACATTTGAAAACAGAGTTGATCCAGATTAGATGGCTCCTGTTACAGGAGCTATCAGTATCCATGCTTATAAAACGTTTAGTTGAGTCTGAGTGCGTTCTCAAGTTTTTGATTGGTCAGATTTGAGCCAAAGGCTCAAATCTGACCAATCAAAAGCTTGAGAACTCAAATCTGACCAATCAAAAGCTTGAGAACGAAACTCAGACTCAACTAAAAGCTTTATAAGCATGGACCCTGATCTAGGTCTGCTGTTTGTTTATGGAGTAAAACAATAGATTCTACTGTTTATGCCGTTGTCATACATGTCCATGTTAATTTGCAATATTATAAAAGTTTGTCCATTAAGTCATTACTTCCTACGGGGAAATTTATGAAGTAAATGGTTAACCCTTTACTCCATAAGTATGCCTTTCTAAGTATTTGTAAACAGAGTAGATCCAGTTCTGATGACACATGTAGAAGCCATCTGATCAGGGTCAGCTCTGTCTGTTTATGAAGTGATATATATATATACTACTATGTTGACCATGGCCAAATATTCCTGTCTGTATGTGCTATTATATCTATTAAAAATCTAATTAACCCATTCCCTCATATTGACGCCTATTCACACCTCTGTAAACGTCACTTTTTGCAACTAATGTGACAAACACAGCAATTGCTCCACAGGAGCAAATGGTCTATTCATCACATTGGTTTCAAAACCGTATAATTCTAGAATTTTCCTTTTTTTTCAGATTTATTAAAAAAGGTTGGCTCAAAACTTGCCTATGAGGGAATGGGTTAATGGTTACAATGTCAGTATTTTTCACATGAATACTCATGGGGTAGTGGGTACATCCTTAACCCTTTACTCCATAATTACGCCTTCCTATGCCTTTGCAAACATAGTAGAACCGTGTCAGAAAGCGCCTATAGCAGCCATCTGATCAGGGTCTGCTCTATTTGCTTATGATATGATATGATATGATATGATATGATATGATATATATATATATATATATATATATATATATATATATATATAAATAAAAAAGATAAATTGACACCACTTGTGAAGATTTACATTTTTATTCCCTACCGGTTTCACTACTGCTCATCAGGGGAATAACAAATACATAAAATATATATATATATATATATATATATATATATATATATATATACTCTCTCTCTCTCTCTCTCTCTCTCTCTCTCTCTCTCTCTCTCTCTCTCTCTCTCTCTCTCTCTCTCTCTCTCTCTCTCTCTCTCTCTCGAGGGTTTGGTGGAAAACTATTCTAACTCCTTCACTTTAGTGAAGGAGTTAGAATAGTTTTGCACCAAGCCCTCGATATAGGATTCAACAGTTTCTGCTATGGCCAAATATTCCTCTGTCCAGGTGCTGTAACAACAAATATTCTAGTTAATATTCATGATGTCATTATGTTTTACATGAATATCAATGGGGTAAAGGGTTAACTTGATTAGCATATGATCATTGAATCATATAATCATTTTCCACGCTTGATCCTTTCCTTCCTACAAATGCCTTTTCATACCTATGCAGACTGAGTAAACCCAGATGTTATCAGTTCAGTACCTGTTCTGTTTGCTAATATGGACATCAGTGAAAAATTCCCTTCGTCATGCCCGATTTTAATGATTCTGTCCATTAGGTGAAGAAAACATGACTAAATGGAATATTTACACGAACAGTTTGCAAATGGATGCAGACATCAATTGCTTATAGCAATTTACCTTATGGACTCTACCAATAAACAAAGATGTACCATTCACCATTAAAATTCAGCACTGAAAAAGTTGATATATTAACCCTTTACTCCATGAATATTCATGTCAGAAAAAATAACATCATAAATATCAATTAGATTAAGTGTTATAATATCACCTAGACAGTGTTGGCCATGGCAGAATCGTTAGAGACATATCTATATTATATAATAAGCAAACAGAGCAGACTCTGATCAGACGGCTCATATAGGAGCCCTCTGATCTGGGTCTAATCTGTTTGCAAAGGCGAAGAAAGTAGTATTTATTGAGTAAAGGGAACGTAATTTTATCCAATACATTACATTTGTATTTATTAACTGTTTACTCCATCAATACGCCTTTATACACATTTGCAAACAGAGTAGATCAAGTTTAGATGGCTCCTGTAGGAGCTGTCTGATTAGGGTCTTCTCCGTTTTCCTTTGAAATGATATAGATAGGATTTTACAGTTTTGCCTTGACCAAATATTTCTCTGTCCACGTGCTACAACAAGAAAAAGTCTAATTAACATTAATGATGGCATTATATTTACATGAATATTCATGGTGTAAAGGGTTAACTAAATACGTTTTTGTTCCTGTTGATAAGGCATCGAATAATGTCGTTATTATTTGACGGTTATATTATAACGATGTCTTGAAGCAGGAAATTATTAATATCAAGTCATACATTTCGGTTTCTACTGATGAAAAGACTATCGTTTCCGACCATGTTAAAAAGTGTGAACAACTTGGAAGCGATATTAAAATTACACAACATAAACTTCCTACAATGTATTGGTTACCAAAACTATAAAAAAAATTTATAAAGCGCATTTCCTTGCAAATTCTAGCTCAGGTACAACTACTAAATTATCTATACTGTTGACTTGTTGTTTAAAGGAGGTAAAAGAACATGTAAATTCTACTGTGATAAGACCTCTTGAATAAATATCTTCTGTCTATTAAGAATTCTTCCGACGTCTTAAACAAACTTAAGAACAAAAGGTATCTTGCATCCACTGTAAGCACGTACGATTTCCTACTTTGTACACAGCTCTTCCTCATATTTTAATTAAAGATAAACTTCGTCGCCCGCACTTCATTCTTAGTGTTGTTATACCTTCTTATCCTTCGAGATCATGAATGTCAGTACTTCTTGTTCTGAAAATTGAATACCGCTTAAGCCGGTGCTAGGGGGCGTGAGCAGTGTTGCACTTTCAATTACTGTTCATGAACAGACTCAATAAAACCGAGTCTGCAATTTTCTCTTTTTGTGTTGCATTTTTTGCTCTCGGGGGATCACCTCCCTTCAGAATTTATTAACTTAATCCAGAAAGTTTGTGTAAAGGACAAAACATAATTCCTGGCATGTAACGCTGAAAAAACTTTCTTTATTGACGAGCGAATGAAAAATTACACCAATTGGACTTACTCTGAGGTTTGCGAATCACTAACCTTTCTTTTGGATAATATATTTGTACGTTATGGGAAAGCTATATACCGCCAGGTAATTGGTATTCCTGTGGGTACGAATTGCGCATCAATTGTCGTAGATTGTTTTTGTACTGCTATGATAGAGATTTAATGTTACGTTTGAATCCACAATCACAAGAAGATGTTATAAAAGCCTTCCATGATTCCATGAACTTCTCCATAGTTGGATGATATTTTTAACTTAGATAACCCTTTCTTTGATGCTCTGATTCCTACAATTTATCCTAAAAACCCAAATTGAATAAAGCTAACCCGTCCGACAATTATGCAGCGTTTCTTGATCTAGACCTTAAAATTGATAATGGAATGATTTCTTCTAAAATATATGACGAAAGAGATAATTTTGATTTTAATGTTGTAAATTTTCTCCCCGATTCTTCCCGTGCCCCATCTTACGGGTTTTATATATCTCAACTTATTCGTTCTGCTATAGCTTGTTCATCTATTGACGATTCTAACAGTCGAAATCTCATTTTAACTGAAAAGCTGCTTAATCAAGGATATAAATACCATAAACTAAGAAAAACTTTCTCTAAATTTCACTATCGAAATCTCTCACTTATTGGCAAGTACTATAAAATCTCAAGGCGCTTCTGCGACAAGGTATTTCACATCCTGAATTTTATGGTGATGTGATTTACAAACTTCGCAAAATTATTGGACATACCCATTTTCTCACTATGTTCATCAAATATGCTAAAACAATCATGAAAGGGTATAAATCCTATAGTACTACAGCATACTGAATGTTTGGTGGTCAACCCTTTTACAGTTGGCAACCACGCTAGCCTCTTTGCATGTACGCCGACAAGAAAGGTCTAGTATTCTATGAAGGCGACCTCTTAAATCCAGAAACGGAAGGAAAACGTCGGATACCTGTACTATTTCGTTTTTGTTGTGTCCTTTATTACTTTTCTACAGTTACTCTGTTTGCAGCTCAATCATTGAGTACACAAGCGATAGGTGGATACAGTTTGTTCACTTAAATGTTTTCGTTATACGTGCACTTTACCACTGTGTTTGCCATCGCGGTTGTTGTAGTTTAGTCGGAGAGGGAATACGTTTATTTACGCTGTTTGTCTTTTAGGGATGGAATAAGTGTGAGGTTGGGCGCCCATAAACCTGTTTAACCCACAGTGACTTTTGTCACTGACCATTTAAAGGCGGTACTTCCATCGTCCCTCTATTGTATGTCTGCTTTGTCTTTGTAAGTCTCTTGATGTTTTTACAGTTGTGTATATTTGCTGTTTCCTTGTGTTGCTGTTCGGGCGGCTGTTTGTTCTGTATGTTGTGTTTCCTGCATGACTCATGTTTGTACTTTGATTAGCATATGGTCGTTTAATCATATAATTATGTTCCAGCATTGACCATTTCTTTCCTATAAATGCCTTTTCACACCTATGCACTGAATAATCGTATCGTAGAGACACTTCTAAAGAGTGGTCACAGCATAGGGCTTGGTAGAGAAATAACGAATTTTATAACTTCTTGAAAACGTTCTAATTTATGCATCTTATCTGGACCCCTGGGTCAAGGATTGTGGGATAGGGGTTAAACTTGAATTATGTACGTACATACAGGACAATCAAGCTCATCTGACCCGTCAGTGCAGTTTGGATATCCATCGCATTGTTGCTCATCAGAGTAACATCCTTGGTAGTTGGCACACCGATTTCCAGTACATTCTACAATATGCATGTAAAACACAATACAAAATAAATAAAAGGTATTTGATGAACTAGTGAAACATGTATCCCATTTAAAACATACGCACACACAAAACACACATGCGCGCGCGCACACACAAACATATACACAAACACAGAGAGAGACACACACAGACACACACACATACATGGAGCAAATGCTCTTTAAATTATAATTGGTGGTCTCAAAAAGCTTCGCTATTAGGGAACGGTTTCAGAGAAGATGTTTAAAAGATGTTTTCCTCCAATATATATATACCTTGTGTGACTTACGTATGAAATGGACCACAATGATTCTGATACAGAGTCACCTAGAGTTTCTTGTGAAAGTGGTGGATATCAAAAAAGTGATTTATGAAAATATTTTGTTTACAAACATTATGTGACCTGTATATACTTTGACCTACTTATGAAACAGACCACAGTAATTTATATAAATTGGATTGAGAATCACTTTTCCTCTGACATTTGGTAAAAATCAAGTCAGTGATTTAGAACGAGGTGTCATTTAAAACAAATTGTTGTTATAAATCTGTTTTCAGTTTCAGTGACCTGCTTATGAATTAGACCGTAAACAACTTATATAACTTTGATAGAGGGTCACATGAAAACCACTCCTTTGAAATTTGGTGGAAATAAATTCTGTGGTTCTGTAGGAGATGTCAAGTAGTGACATTTCTCACTAAAATATATTCCAGCTCCTGTGACCTACTTATGCAGAGTAACATAACAATTTATACATCTGCAAATCATTTCTGTGAAATCTGGTGCAAAAACAAACAGTCCTTTAGGAGTAGATATCATTAAGATATCATAGTAGATATCAAGAATTTATTGATGACGGATCATGCATAACAAACAGCTCATGCCAGATGATTAATGATGAAAGGCATCAGTCAATTCCAAAGGTCATCTTGGCACCTTGTATCAGGTGAGCTGAATTGTCATCTGCGTCAGTTTTTAATCCATACTTCTGAGCAGACTCAGATGAAAAGAAGCCCCAAGAAGCCATATGATAATGGCCTGCACTATTTGCAACTCAAAACCTTCTAGCAAGATGAAGCATATTCTACTGAGAGGACTCTATAGTTAAACACTGATTGGCTAGTCCAATTTAAAAAATCAGAATTGAAAGGGTTAGTGTAGTTCAGAATATGTTTCATTGGAGACTTACGACAAAATGCATCCTGTTCATCGGAATTATCATCACAGTCAGAAAAGTCATCACACACCCAATAGTCTGGTATACAATTTCCTTGGTCTGGACACTGATATTGATTCTCTGCACATGCTAGAGAAAGACAAAATACACTATTTCAATAATAATGCACTCTAACCGTCTCTCATTGAATGGTGATTTACCATTCAATTTTGATACTATACAATTTAACGCGTTGGGTTGCCATCGATAAACATTTTTCCATCTCAGATAAAATACAAGCAATGTTTTACGCAAGGCTGTCTATCATATCTTTTAAGCAGGACAGAAAACCAAGAGGGAGCAATATTGTTTAGTACCTTTAATTGACAGATACATGGGTAAACATATCAATTCATAGCAGAAAAGAGGGAATGTTTAAATGAGTCATGATGCATAATATCTATGTGACACCAATAATAAACAATTACGTCACAGATCAATTTATTTGCTTGCTGAAACACACTGATGTAGAAACCATTATCACATTTAGTGCTGTTCACAATTAAAATTAATTTATGATAAATCACACAGCTTCTAGTACCATATGTAATTCACCACTAATTTCATTAAACATTTCACATAACTACTGCTAGATAGGCATACAAACTCCGATACTTACAGCAAGGAAAAATTCCACACCAGGCCTTGGATTCGAACTCACAACCAATACAACGTAAAGCATATCGAGGGCTTGGTGCAAAACTATTCTAACTCCTTCACTAAAGTGAAGGAGTTAGAATAGTTTTGTACCAAGCCCTCGATATGCTGTACCGAACAAGCTATTATCGCATACGTTTGCATGCGTTTTGGCTATACACATGGCTCCTACCAGCAATAAAGGTCTACACTTTAAACCAAACAACCTATTATTCAAGACTGCATTTAGTCTCAGAACTGAACAACCCATTCTTTAAGACTGCCTTTAAGACTACCTTTAATACTCTACATGAAATTATTCGAATAAGTTGACTCAATGCCCATTATCCTTTTCACTTATAGTATAAGTTATGCATTAAGATGACAGCAAATTCATACACAATAGTGAAATATGCAAAACAGGCCACCTGAAAACAAAACCATAAATAAAAGGTGTCAGCTAAATAACTTTACAAAAGCCAAAACGTAAATAAAGGACTATATATTTATATGTACAAAATGGTTTTAAACCAAATCACGTAAACGAAGGGTGCTAAGAAAAAAAGAGAAAAGAGTAACCAAAGATCGAAATAATCAACTTAGGTTTCCTAAAAGTACAAATATGAGTCATGCAGGAAACACCACATACAGAACAAACACTCGCCTGAACAGCAACACAAGGAAACAGCAAATGTACATAACTAGAAAAAACAACAAGAGACGCACAAAAACAAAACAAACATACAATAGGAGGAAGATGGAAGTACCGCCTTGGAACGGTCAGTGACAAAAGCCAACGCTATAAGCATTGGACCACACTGATGGTTAAGCCTTTGCACGTGTTTTTAATCAATCAGACCTTATTCACTAAGAATTCACTGAAAAGGGATCGTGTAAAAAAACGATATAAATGCGTGCACCCGCTGGGATAAAATGTATAAATAAAAATAAGTAAAATAGATATAAATAAATAAAAACTAGTCTCAAATTTAATCATGGTCAATAAAAAGAATTGCTTTTATAGAAACACAGGACCGCAGAATATCATATGCAAAAGTCGTATAAGATTTAGCTGCTTTCGCGGCCCAATAACTCAGCCTTGATTTATAAAGTGTATAACAAAATCAGTCACTACATTTATCCATTTGCTCTGTGTAATGTTATACCATTGCAAACAAAGAATACCCCCGATCAGACACGTGTAGGATTAGGATGTGCTGTGTTCGCTTATTGAATAATAAAGATCCAATTCTACAGTTTTAGCCAGGACAAAATGTTTCCGTTTTAAATGCTACTATAAACATTCAGGTAATTAGTATTGTTGAAGTAAAGGATTAAAAGTTGAATCTGATCAGTTTGTGTACTGCTCAATAACAATACCGTGAGACAAAACACACACAACTGGCTTATACATACAATAAGAACAGTATAATAAAAACAAGATGTGTTTGTGAAACACTATGTCCACACTATGACCCTTTACCTTGATGCACGACTTTGACTTTAGTAAGTCATCCCTAAAACGTTCGCCTCCATAAGTTACACATACATGCCAAGTTTGAAGTAAGTTTGTTCAATGACTACAAGTTATCACCAACGTTAAAGTTTGGGACAAACCAACCAACCAACCAACAGACAGAGCAAAAACAATGACTACAGTATAACTCTTATCATGTTTAACCCTTTACTCTATCTTAATTAATGCAAAGAAATAATGACATCATGAATATTAATTATATTATGTTTCATAATAGCACATGACCATAGCAGAAACTATAGAATAATATCTATTTTACATCATAAGCAAACAGAGCAGACCCTGATCAGACAGCTCCTATAGTAGCTATCTGACTTGGGTCTCCTGTGTTTGCAAAAACATATAAAGGTGTATTCATTGAGTTAAGGGTGAAATGGAATTACATGTAGTATAATATATGGAAACAGCAAAAGATGAACACTTACGTGGGAAGGTTGTAATGTCTGGGGTTGTAGTGCCTAAAATTGAATGAAAATGGCTTTGAAACTACGAACAGCATCAAATACGTAATACAACTTATAGCCTTTTTGTTGGTTTTCAAAGCTACTGAGAAAAATCTAGTTTGAAGTCAATACAATGGCTCATCACAGAAAATGTTAAAGTAAATGAACGTAAGTAATAGTAAAATAGAAAAATAACTCAGAAGGCAGTAATGTAAAAGCCAATGCTCTTGTCGTCTATGTTGCGGGTAAGTCCAGTGGGGATACCTTTATTTACACTATTTGTAAAGCTAGGGTGACTTTGAGAGAAGTGTGAGGTTAGGACGTCTGTAAACCGGTTTAAACCCCCAGTGGTGTTTTTGCTACTGACCGTGCCAAAGCGGTACTCTCTTTGTCACCCTTCCATTTGTTTGCCTTGCGTCTTTGTGCTTCTGATTTTGTTCATGTGTGGAACGTTTGTCTCTGGTTCTTGTGTGTCTTTTGGTGTTTTCTGTGTTCATCTCGTATGTAAGTGTGCTTTTCGGTGTGTTGTTGTTGTTGTTGTGTGTGTGTGTGTGTATGTGTGTCATGCTGTCTATCGGTGTTTTGGTGGTGGTTGCGTCTTGTATGTGGCTTTGCCTGCTTGACTTTACTACTTTTCCATTGTTCACTTTTGAACTAAATTCTGAAAAGGGGTGATCCCCCGAGAGCAAAGATTGCAACACAAAAAGAGAAAATTGCAGACTCGGTTTTATTAAGTCTGTTCATGAACAGTAATTGAAAGTGCAACACTGCTCACGCCCCCTAGCACCGGCTTAAGCAGTATTCAATTTTCAGACCAAGAAGTACTGAAATTCATGATCTCGAAGGATCAGAAGGTATAACAAAACTGAGAATGAAGTACGAAGCGACTAACACTTATTATGCCTCCAAATGAAGACTTTGTGGCATATAGTAATCAAACTGTCCATGTGTGCGTGTGTGTGTGTACACGTCATCCGGAACATATGGCCTATACTACTTGAGGTACGAATGCCAAATATTGTGTGTGAGTACATCTTTGGATGGTGGACAGTCACATACTTTTTTCAGGTCATATTGACAACTGACTTCAACTAAAGGAGCATATCACGTAGGTAATGTCATTGTTTTGGTGTATGTGGTGTTATGTCATATACCGTTTTCAGGTCACTGATGTTGACCTTGAACTCAGCTACAGACCAACCTTTTCTAGTGCATAATGTATTTTACGCGATATATTATGTATCAACAATGCTGCAGTTGTTTCTTTTTTAACCATTTCCTTCACATATATGCCTAGATCAGATAGCTCCTGTAGGAGCCGTCGTCTGTTAAGGGTCTGCTCTGTTTGCTTATGAAATTATTACAGGTCTGAATAAACAGTTTCTACCAATATAGGAAATATGTGTGTATAAACCATGATAACTTTTCAGTTAATAAATGACATTATTGCTTACATGAATATATGCAGCAGGGAAAGGATCGGGTAACTATAGTTCAAATTTAAGTCACAAAAGGCAATAATGTAATTACATTTAGCAGTTATGTATATATACAAGTCTGCCTACAAAACACATTTCAATGCCAGGTTTTTGCTTTTGGATGTATTTCGCGTACTGTGACATATATGGGATTGGTATATGTATTTAGTTTAAAACCAGTCCCATTGAAGATTACAACATCGTAAACAACATTGATGGAAAAAGTGAGACAAACAGACAAGGCTTAGGGGCTTTTGGGATGTTTGTTCCCTACTGTGTGTTGCTATTTGTATTTAGTTTGAAATCAGTCTCATTGAAGATTATATTTTCAGTTGAAAACATGGTCAATAACCTTGGTGAAAAAAGTGGGAGACAAACAAACAAATTGAGAGACAGACATATAGATGGAAATCAGAGAAGTTACTTATAATATAACTGTCACCCTTATCAAAGAGACGACACAAAAAGGATTGATGGCAGTCTTGCACAAATCCCTCGACTGTCACTTCAATTTATTTTGCATCAAGTAAAGAACAGAGGTACAGATAAGATGCATAAATAAAAAAAACATTTTCAAGAATTATTCCACCACACCCTATGTTGTGACCGTTCTTTAGAATTGTCTTTTCGAGACGATTCTAAAGAGTGGTCACTTCATAGGGTTTGGTAGAGAAATGACGATTGAAATACTTGAGTTGTACATTTATTTGTTGCTTAGTGTAAAGATGTTGTATGTATCATACCCGTAACATTTAAATGGTGAAATGTCAGAGCGGGATAGCCTGTTAGTGTTTAACTACGGTGTCCACTCAGTATAAAACTTTTAACCTTGCTACATGGTTTTAATTGACAAACAGTGCGGGTCCTGATCTTGGACTAAACTGTTTGCAAATGTCAGTGCATGCATGTCCTGCATTCAAAATGTAATTAACCCTTTACCTACAAGAATCGTGGCAACACGAATATTAATTAGATGTTTTTTATGACAGCATATGGATACATAAAAGCTTGATGAAAGTGTAGAATCAGGAAGTGTGGAATCAGATTTATATAAATTCATCATCAAACTGAATAGACCTGATTAGACGGTTCATACGGGAGAAAACTAATCTGGTTCCACTCTGTTTGCAAATGTATCTGTATCTATGGGGTAAAGGGCTATTAAAGGGTTAAAAGACTCAGCTGACATGAAACAAAAGATCAATCATGAACATCAAAGCTTTGGAGACGCTGCAGTATTCATGGGATGAATGTGTTGAAAATCAAATTTCTGATATTAAATAAGTGCGCTTTGGCATGAAATTGCGTATCTATAAAGGAAAGGATTAACACTTTTCAATTGGTAATTTAGTTGCAGCTCACACTTCAGTCGTTTCACACTATGCTTATTATAAAAGTGACCACTCACAGTTTATGAGCGTGATTACCATATCGATTGCATACGGTCATCCGACGCGCACTTCTTTATTAGTTGAGTAACTGCCTCTGGGAGAATACTTTGATTAATATTATGGTTACGTGATTTCGTCATGTGATTGATATTTGTATATTCTTTGGCCCGTCTTACACATTGCTATATTTGTGGATTTTGTTGCACATACTAAATCAAATCTAATATTACTCGTAGTATACCATAATTGTTTCCGGATGCTATGTTATTAAACACCCTTTTTATCCATCGATTGCAGGTCAATACATTGCTTTGCGGAATGAGAGTTGTCAGGTATGCATATTTACCATGGGTTCGATGGTGGAACGACACCTATGTATTCATTGCATAAGAAAAGAATACAAAACATATGCATGTAATGACAACCATGCCAAGTTCATATTTATTGATGGTAAATTGACACCAGAGGAGGTTTGTGTCAATAGATAAGTGGACTTGTGGCTCGTCGTTATCTAGACCCTCGGTCGGCCTGCGACTGCAACTTCGTTGAGTAATGAAGCCGGTTGCAAAGCTTGTAGATAGCTTTGCCACTAGTTTTTAGCTCACCTGGCACAAAGTGCCAAGGTATGTAGCATCATCTAATGGTCCTCTACTAAGATTGTTCAAATCATGACCCCTGGGCCAAAAAATGGCCCCGCCCCGGGGCTTATCAGTTTTTCGTAGGAAAATCTTTAAAAATCTTCTTCTCTGAAACTATCAGGCATAGACCTTTGGTATCTGGTATGTAGCATCATCTAATGGTCCTCTACTAAGATTGTTCAAATAATGACCCCTGGGCCAAAAATGGCCCCGACCCAGGGCTTATAAGTTTTTCATAGGAAAATCTTTAAAAATCTTCTTCGCTGAAACTGTAAGGCATAGACCTTTGATTTGGTATGTAGCATGATCTAATGGTCCACTACTAAGATTATTCAAATTATGACCCCTGGGCCAAAAATGGCCCCGCCCCGGGGCTTATCAGTTTTTCATAGGAAAATCTTTAAAAATCTTCTTCTCTGAAAATGTAAGGAATAAACCTTTGGTATTTGGTATGTAGCATCATCTAATGGTCCTCTACTAAGATTTTTCAAATTATGACCCCCAGGACAAAAATGGCCCCGACCCAGGGCTTATCAATTTTTCATAGGAAAATCTTTAAAAATCTTCTTCTCTGAAACTGTAAGGCATAGACCTTTGATATTTGGTATGTAGCATCAACTAATGGTCCTCTACTGAGATTATTCAAATTATGACCCCTGGGCCAAAAATGGCCCCACCCCGGGGCTTATCAGTTTTTCATAGGAAAATCTTTAAAAATCTTCTTCTCTGAAAATGTAAGGAATAAACCTTTGGTATTTGGTATGTAGCATCATCTCATGGTCCTCTACTAAGATTTTTCAAATTATGACCCCCAGGACAAAAATGGCCCCGCCCCAGGGCTTATCAGTTTTTCATAGGAAAATCTTGAAGAAATCAACTTCTCTGAAACAGTAAGGCATAGACCTTTGATATTTGGTATGTAGCATGATCTAATGGTCCTCTACTAAGATTGTTCAAATTATGACCCCTGGGCCAAATATGGCCCCACCCCGGGGCTTATCAGTTTTTCATAAGAAAATCTTTAAAAATCTTCTTCTCTGAAAATGTAAGGAATAGACCTTTGGTATTTGGTATGTAGCATCATCTAATGGTCCTCTACTAAGATTGTTCAAATTATGACCCCCAGGACAAAATTGGCCCCGCCCCAGGGCTTATCAATTTTTCATAGGAAAATCTTGAAGAAATCATCTTCTCTGAAACTGTAAGGCATAGACCTTTGATATTTGGTATGTAGCATGATCTAATGGTCCTCTACTAAGATTGTTCAAATTATGACCCCTGGGCCAAATATGGCCCCGCCCCGGGGCTTATCAGTTTTTCACAGGAAAATCTTTAAATATCTTCTTCTCTAAAATTATAAGGTATAGACCTTTGATATTTGGTATGTAGCATTATTTCATCGTCCTCTACTAAGATTAATCAAAACATGACCCCCGGACCAAAAATGGCCCCGCCCAAGGGCTTATCAGTTTTTCATAGGAAAATCTTTAAAAATCTTCTCCTCCAGAACTGTAAGGTCTAGGCCCTTGATATTTGGTATGTAGCATCATCTAATGGTTTTCTACCAAATTATTCAAATTATTACCCCTAGGTCAAAAATGGCCCCGCCCTGGGGCTTATCAGTTTTTCATATGAAAAGCTTTAAGAATCTTCTTCTCCAAAACTGTAAGGCAGAGACCTGTAATATTTGGTATGTAGCATCATCTAATGGTCCTCTACTAAGATTGTTCAAATCATGACCCCTGGGCCAAAAAATGGCCCCGCCCCGGGGCTTATCAGTTTTTCGTAGGAAAATCTTTAAAAATCTTCTTCTCTGAAACTATCAGGCATAGACCTTTGGTATCTGGTATGTAGCATCATCTAATGGTCCTCTACTAAGATTGTTCAAATAATGACCCCTGGGCCAAAAATGGCCCCGACCCAGGGCTTATAAGTTTTTCATAGGAAAATCTTTAAAAATCTTCTTCTCTGAAACTGTAAGGCATAGACCTTTGATTTGGTATGTAGCATGATCTAATGGTCCACTACTAAGATTATTCAAATTATGACCCCTGGGCCAAAAATGGCCCCGCCCCGGGGCTTATCAGTTTTTCATAGGAAAATCTTTAAAAATCTTCTTCTCTGAAAATGTAAGGAATAAACCTTTGGTATTTGGTATGTAGCATCATCTAATGGTCCTCTACTAAGATTTTTCAAATTATGACCCCCAGGACAAAAATGGCCCCGACCCAGGGCTTATCAATTTTTCATAGGAAAATCTTTAAAAATCTTCTTCTCTGAAACTGTAAGGCATAGACCTTTGATATTTGGTATGTAGCATCAACTAATGGTCCTCTACTGAGATTATTCAAATTATGACCCCTGGGCCAAAAATGGCCCCACCCCGGGGCTTATCAGTTTTTCATAGGAAAATCTTTAAAAATCTTCTTCTCTGAAAATGTAAGGAATAAACCTTTGGTATTTGGTATGTAGCATCATCTCATGGTCCTCTACTAAGATTTTTCAAATTATGACCCCCAGGACAAAAATGGCCCCGCCCCAGGGCTTATCAGTTTTTCATAGGAAAATCTTGAAGAAATCAACTTCTCTGAAACAGTAAGGCATAGACCTTTGATATTTGGTATGTAGCATGATCTAATGGTCCTCTACTAAGATTGTTCAAATTATGACCCCTGGGCCAAATATGGCCCCACCCCGGGGCTTATCAGTTTTTCATAAGAAAATCTTTAAAAATCTTCTTCTCTGAAAATGTAAGGAATAGACCTTTGGTATTTGGTATGTAGCATCATCTAATGGTCCTCTACTAAGATTGTTCAAATTATGACCCCCAGGACAAAATTGGCCCCGCCCCAGGGCTTATCAATTTTTCATAGGAAAATCTTGAAGAAATCATCTTCTCTGAAACTGTAAGGCATAGACCTTTGATATTTGGTATGTAGCATGATCTAATGGTCCTCTACTAAGATTGTTCAAATTATGACCCCTGGGCCAAATATGGCCCCGCCCCGGGGCTTATCAGTTTTTCACAGGAAAATCTTTAAATATCTTCTTCTCTAAAATTATAAGGTATAGACCTTTGATATTTGGTATGTAGCATTATTTCATCGTCCTCTACTAAGATTAATCAAAACATGACCCCGGACCAAAAATGGCCCCGCCCAAGGGCTTATCAGTTTTTCATAGGAAAATCTTTAAAAATCTTCTCCTCCAGAACTGTAAGGTCTAGGCCCTTGATATTTGGTATGTAGCATCATCTAATGGTTTTCTACCAAATTATTCAAATTATTACCCCTAGGTCAAAAATGGCCCCGCCCTGGGGCTTATCAGTTTTTCATATGAAAAGCTTTAAGAATCTTCTTCTCCAAAACTGTAAGGCAGAGACCTTTAATATTTGGTATGTAGCGCTATCTAATAGTTTTCTACCAAGATTGTTCAAACTATGTCCTCTGGGTTGAAAACTTCCCAGCCCAGGGGCATGTCAGTTTTTTTATAGGAAAGTTTTTAAAAATCTTCTCTTAAAAATCTTTAAAAGTATTCTCTGAACTTGTAAGGCATAGACCTTAGATATTTAGTATGTTGCATTATCTCATAGTCCTCTACCAACATTTTCAAATTATGAACCCCGGATCAAAATTGACCCCGCCCTGGGACTTTTCTGGGACAGTATTTCATAGGAAAATCTTTAAAATATCTCCTCCTCCAAATCTGTAAGGTCTAGACTTTATATTTAGTATGTAGCATCATCTGATGATTTTCTACCAAGATTTTTCAAATTATGCAATCTGTCATTGAAATCATTAATCTGTTACGAACAGGTGAGCGATTAAGGGTCATCATGGCCCTCTTGTTTATACTATGTGTGAATCGCTATGTGCTGGTATGATATTGCAACAGGTTTCTTTTCTAAACGCATGACAGGTAACTGTATCCCTTACCAAAATACAAATTATTGACACTCGTAAAGGTTTTGAAAAGACATGGAAGAATGTACTTGTTTAGCATATCAATCAGACTGTACTTTATTAAAGTAGCTGTCGGCCTTAGAAATTATTAAACAGAACAACAGACAAAGATGCGTACACAAAACTACAATTGTCATTTTTTAACAAAACACTATGTTGTGACCACTCGTTAGAATCGCATTTAGCGAGAGGTCACAACATAGGGTTTGATAGAGAAATAAAGCAGTTATTCTCGAAAATGTTTTATCTTATTTCTTATCTGGATCACTGCATTAAAGAAGCAAAACCAAGATTGGTAACTTACTTGTTGTCAATGTCGTTGATGTTGTGGAAACTAAAATGAATAGATTATGAAAGTGTTAATTGAGTCAAGCATTAATGCAAACACATTGGATCTAGATATATGTTCAACATATAGTAATACGAAATATTTCTATTGAAACAAAACTTATAACATTGAACAACTCGTAGAAACTGAATAAATAAATATATACAAAATAATTATAAGGTAATTATTTACTATTGATTTTACTAAACGAGTTGACTAAAACATATGACAAGAGGATTGCCCTGTGTCATATCTATTTTAGTTAATATCGATCGTTAACAAACGTATATGTTATAGGTCTATCACATGATACACAGTGACACACCACCTATGAAAAATAGGTGCTTTTATCTATTTGTATCCAACATTTTGACATCAGCTGCATGTTATATTATACACATGTGGAGTAAAACAAATCTGAACATATTACATTAACTTCGATACAAGCACAGTCAGATGATAATAAAAGATTTCAATTTGTACACTTTTCTCTATGAAAATTCAAGTCAGAAATACTGACCGTTTGAGCTAAATTTATATAATGGCATCATGAACAAAAAGGGGTTTACTATGGCAGAAACTGTTGAGGTAGATCAGTGTTATTTCATAAGCAAACAGAACAGACTGATCAGATGAGATATCTCGTCGCCGACAGTAGTCTAATTTTGGCAAAATATGTTTACAAAGCTGCTAAAAAGCATCTTTATTAGTAAAATGTTAAAATAAAAGTCTCATGTTCTTGAAGCATGATCCATAGAAACTTTGCTAGCAAAATGATAATACTATATAATAAAGTGTTGCTACTTGTTGTTTGCTGTATTGAAACAATAAATACAAAACAAAAGATAAAGGTGGGTATTCAAGTACTAATATTCCCATTTCTTCAGGAAACCCTATTTTGCGACCATTATTTAGAATCGCACTGAAGAGCGGATTCCGAAGAGTGGTCACAACATAGGGTTTAGTGGAGAAATAAAGAAGTTATTCTTGAAAATGTTTTAATTATCTGGACCTCTGATAAAATGTCGTAGAAATTATTGCATGCTTTATTGTTTATGATGTACTCAAAACAACTTCAAAAACAATATACACAGCTGGGTATGAATGTTTATCGTAAAATAACATTGAACAATAAATGCAAGATCTGTATATGTTGTTCTGTTATGTATTTGCTAAAACGTCTTTGCCCCATTCCCTCCTAGACTATTTATATACCTATCCTCTTTGAATAAATCTACCAACAAGGAGCAGTTACAAGAGAAAATACAACTATTAGAATTGTATAGTTTTGAAACCACTGTGATAAATAAAGCATTTGCTCCTATGGAACAAGTGCTCTATTAATCACAATGGATTCAAAAATAACTTTTACAAAGGCGTCAAAAGGCGTCCGTAGGTAAGTATATATTGCCAATTTTACTTTTTGCAATTAATACATTTGAAATTTCTTTATGATATTGTAATATAAGGCTACTTACTAGTTGATGATGTAGTTGATGCTGGAATGTAATGAAAGAAAAGTGAAATAGAAACATTTATTCAAATTGATTAAAAACATATAAAACAGTATATAACACAATACTATAGTAAGATAACATGTAATAATACGTGTACAACAATATTATGTATGGAAAGATGTGATACTAATGTGATAATGTGATAACTGACTAACGAATGGTCACAACATAGGGTTTGGTGGAGAAATGACGATTCTAGTACTTGAATAAGCACACTTATCTGTGGCTCTATAAACGACAAGTTATTTTAGAATAAAAATGTCCAAACGTTTCCTTTTCTCTAGTAAATGCTCCTTTCTGTTAGATTTGATCAAAGAGGTTGCGTATAGATTTAGACTTTAAGGTAATGCCCCAGTTATAAACCCTTATATTACCATGCTGTGAAATAATGTCTACCCAAAAATCCATCTGGTGCAATTTAGACAGCATTTTATTTGGTGAGAGACTATTGACACTGTGTCAAATAGTCTTGATTATGAGGAAACCCTGAGCCTCATCTGTATCTGAACTGTTTGCAAATGTGAGTCAGGTCAACAGAGCTACAGATAAAGGTGTGTATGCTTATACTAAATCATCATTTCTCCACCAAACCCTATGATGTGACCACTCTTGAGAATCGTCTCGGAGAGACACTTCTAAAGAGTGGTCACAACATAGGGCTTGGTAGAGAAATAACGAATTTCATAACTTCTTGAAAACGTTCTAATTTATGCATCTTATCTTGACCTCTGGGTCAAGGATTGTGGGATAGGGGTTAAACTTGATTTATGTACGTACATAAAGGACAACCAAGCTCATCTGACCCGTCAGTGCAGTCTGGATAGCCATCGCATTGTTGCTCATCAGAGTAACATCCTTGGTTGTTGGCACACCGATTTCCAGTACATTCTACAATATGCATGTACAAAACAATACAAAATAAATAAAAGGTATTTGATGAACTAGTGAAACATGTATCCAATTTAAAACATACGCACAAACAAACCACACATGCGCGCATACACACACACACACACATACACAAACACAGAGAGAGAGACACACACAGACACACACACATACATGGAGCAAATGCTCTTTTAATTACAATTGGATGTTTCAAAAGGCTTCACTATGAGGGAATGGGTTAAGAGATTGCCTTTGGAATTTGGTGGAAATCAATTATGTGGTTTTGTAGGAGATGTCATGTAATGACATTGCTCACTAAAATATATTACAGCTCCTGTGACATACTTATGCAGCGTAACAAAACAATTTATACATCTGCATCCATTTCTGTGAAATTTGGTGCAAAAACAAACAGTCCTTTAGGAGTAGATATCATTTAAAGAATTTATTGATGACGGATCATGCATGACAAACAGCTCACGCCAGATTATTAATGATGATAGGCATCAGTCAATTCCAAAAGGTCATCTTGGCACCTGGTACCAGGTGAGCTGAATTGTCATCTGCGTCAGTTTTAACCCATACTTCTGAGCAGACATAGATGAAAAGAAGCCACAAGAAGCCATATGATAATGGCCTGCACTATTTGCAACTCAAAACCTTCTAGCAAGATGAAACCTATTCTATTGAGTGGACTCTATTGTTAAGCACTGATGGGTTAGTCCAATTTAAAAAAAATCAGAATTGAAAGGGCTAGTGTAGTTGAGAATATGTTTCATTGGAGACTTACGACAAAATGCATCCTGTTCATCTGAATTATCGACACAGTCAGGCTCGTCATCACACACCCAATAGTCTGGTATACAATTTCCTCGGTCTGGACACTGATATTGATTCTCTGCACATGCTAGAGAAAGACAAAATACACTATTTCAATAATAACGCACTCTAACCGTCTCTCATTGAATTGTGATTTACCATTCAATTTTGATACTATACCATCGAAAGCGTTGGGTTGCAATCGAGAAACATTTTTCCATCTCAGATACAATACAAGCAAGGTTTTACGCAAGGTTGCCTATCATATCTTTTAAGCAGGATAGAAAACCAAGAGGAAGCAATATTGTTTAGTACCTTTAATTAACAGATACATGGGAAAACATATCAATTCATAGCAGAAAAGAGGGAATGTTTAAATGAGCCATGGTGCATAATATCTATGTGACACCAATAATAAACATTACGTCACAGAAAAAATTATTTGCTTGCTGAAACACACTGATGTAGAAACCATTATCACATTTAGTGCTGTTCACAATTAAAATTAATTTATGATAAATCACACAGCTTCTAGTACCATATGTAATTCACCACTAATTTCATTAAACATTGCACATAACTACTGCTAGATAGGCGTACAAACTCCAATACTTAACTCAAGGAAATAATCCGCACCAGGCATTGGATTCGAACTCACAACCAATACAACGTAAAGCATATGCTCTACCGAACAAGCTATTATCGCATACGTTTGCATGCGTTTTGGTTATACACATGGCTCCTACCAGCAATAAAGGTCTACACTTTAAACCAAACAACCTATTATTCAAGACTGCATTTAGTCTCAGAACTGAACAACCCATTCTTTAAGACTGCCTTTAAGACTACCTTTAATACTCTACATGAAATTATTCGAATAAGTTGACTCAATGCCCATTATCCTTTTCACTTATAGTATAAGTTATGCATTAAGATGAAAACAAATTCATACACAATAGTGAAATATGCAAAACAGGCCATCTGAAAACAAAACCATAAATAAAAGGTGTCAGCTAAATAACTTTACAAAAGCCAAAATGAAAACAAAGGACTATATATTTCTATGTGCAAAATGGTTTTAAACCAAATCACGTAAACGAAGGGTGCTAAGAAAAAAAGAGCAAAGAGTTACCAAAGGTCGAAATAATAAACGTAGGTTTCATAAGTCAACTATATAAGCATTGGACCACACTGAAGGTTAAGCATTTGGACGTGTATTTAATTAATCAGACCTTATTCACTAACAGTTCACTGAAAAGTGATCGTGTCAAGAAAACAAAACGATATAAATGCGTGCACCCGCTGGAATAAAATATATAAATAAAAATAAGTAAAATAAATATAAATAAATAAAAACTAGTCTCAAATTTAATCACGGTCAATAAAAAGAGTTGCTTTGTAGAAACACAGGACCGCAGAAAATCATATGCAAGCGTCAAAGTCGTATAAGATTTAACTGCTTTCGCGGCCCAATAACTCAGCCTTGATTTCTAAAGTGTATAACAAAATCAGTACACTATATTTAACCATTTGCTCTGTGTAATGTTATACCATTGCAAACAAAGAATACCCCCGATCAGACAGCACGTGTAGGACCAGGGTCTGCTGTGTTCGCTTATTGAATAATAAAGATCCAATTCTACAGTTTTGGCCAGGACAAAATGTCCCCGTTTTAAATGCTACTATAAACATTCAAGTAATTAGTATACTGCTCAATAACAATACCGTGAAACAAAACTCACACAACTGGCTTATACATACAATAAGAACAGTATAATAAAAACAAGATGTGTTTGTGAAACACTATATCCAGCTCCTATAGTAGCTATCTGACTTGGGTCTCCTGTGTTTGCAAAAACATATAAAGGTGTACTCATAGAGTAAAGGATTAAATGGAATTACATGTAGTATAATATATGGAAACAGCAAAAGATGAACACTTACGTGCGAAGGTTGTAATGTCTGGGGTTGTAGTGCCTAAAATTGAATGAAAATGACTTTGAAACTACGAACAGCATCAAATACGTAATACAACTTATAGCCTTTTTGTTGGTTTTCAAAGATATTGAGAAAATCTAGTTTGAAGTCATTTTGATGGCTCATCACAGAAAATGTCAAACTAAATGAACGTGAGTAATAGCAAATAGAAAAATAACTCAGAAGGCAGTAATGTAAAAGCCAATGCTCTTGTCGTCTATGTTGTGGGTAAGTCCAGCGGAGACACCTTTATTTACACTATTTGTAGTGAAGTGTGAGGTTAGGACGTCCGTAAACCGGTTTAAACCCCCAGTGGTGTTTTTGCTACTGACCGTGCCAATGCGGTACTCTCTTTGTCACCCTTCCTTTTGTTTGCCTTGCGTCTTTGTGCTTTTGATTTTTTCAAGTGTGGAACGTTTGTCACTGGTTCTTGTTTGTCTTTTGGTGTTTTCTGTGTTCATCTCGTATGTGAGTGTGCTTTTGGGTGTGTGGTTGTGTGTGTGTGTGTCATGCTGTCTATCAGTGTTTTGGTGGTGGTTGCGTCTTGTATGTGGCTTTGCCTGCTTGACTTTACTACTTTTCCATTGTTCACTAACACTTATTATACCTCCAAATGAAGACTTTGTGGCATATAGTAATCAAACTGATCATGTGTGCGCGTGTGTGTGTACACGTCATCCGGAACATATGGCCTATACTACTTGAGGTAGGAATGCCAACTATTGTGTGTGAGTACATCTTTGGATGGTGGACAGTTACATACCTTTTTCCCGGTCATATTGACCACTGACTTCAACTAATGGAGCATATCACGTAGGTAATGCCATTGTTTTGGTGTATGTGGTGTTATGTCATATACCGTTTTCAGGTCACTGATGTTGACCTTGAACTCAGCTACAGACCAACCTTTTCTAGTGCATAATGTATTTTACGCGATATATTATGTATCAACAATGCTGCAGTTGTTTCTTTTTTAACTATTTCCGTCACATATATGCCTAGATCAGATAGCTCCTGTAGGATCCCTCTGTTCTGGGTCTACTCTGTTTGCTTATGAAATTATTACATGTCTGACTAAACAGTTTCTACCAATATAGGAAAAATGTGTGTATAAACCATGATAACTTTTCAGTTAATAAATATGACATTTTTGCTTACATGAATCTGCAACAGGGAAAGCATCGGGTAACTATAGTTCAAATTTAAAAGTACAAAAATGAGTCATGCAGGAAACACCACATACAGAACACTCACCCGAACAGCAGCACAGGGAAAAAGCAAATGTACATAAGTAGAAAAAACAACAAGAGACACACAAAGACAAAACAAACATACAATAGGAGGAAGATGGAAGTACCGCCTTGGAACGGTCAGTGACAAAAGTCACTGGGGGGTTAAACCGTTTTATGGGCGCCCAACCTCACTCTTATTCCATCCCCTACTTAAAAGACAAACAGTG
This sequence comes from Azorinus chamasolen, assembly GCA_963576725.1. Classification (NCBI taxonomy): domain Eukaryota; kingdom Metazoa; phylum Mollusca; class Bivalvia; order Cardiida; family Solecurtidae; genus Azorinus; species Azorinus chamasolen. The sequence goes on from OY755238.1 coordinate 84,134,905, forward strand.
TAAATAAACGTATGCCCTCTCCGACTAATCTACAACAACCGCGTCATGAAAGGCAATAATTTAGTTACATTTAGCAGTTATATATACAAGTATGCATACAAAACACATTTCAATGCCAGGTCTTTGCTTTTGGATGTCTTTCGCGTACTGTGACATATATGGGATTGGTATATGTATTTAGTTTAAAACCAGTCCCATTGAAGATTACAACATCGTAAACAACATTGATGAAAAAAGTGAGACAAACAGACAAGGCTTAGGGGCTTTTGGGATGTTTGTTTCCTACTGTGACATAGTGTGTGTTGCTATTTGTATTTAGTTTAAAATCAGTCCCATTGAATATTATATTTTCAGTTGAAAACATGGTCAATAACCTTGGTGAAAAAAGTGGGAGACAAACAAACAAATTGAGAGACAGACATATAGATGGAAATCTGAGAAGTTACTTGTAACTGTCACTTCAATTTATTTTGCATCAAGTAAAGAACATAGGTACAGATAAGATGCATAAATAAAAAACATTTTCAAGAATTATTCCACCACACCCTATGTTGTGACCGTCCTTTAGAATTGTCTTTTCTAGACGATTCTAAAGAGTGGTCACTTCATAGGGTTTGGTAGAGAAATGATGATTAAAGTACTTGGGTTGTACATTTATTTGTTGCTTAGTGTAAAGATGTTGTATGTATCATACCCGTAACATTTAAATGGTGAAATGTCAGAGCGGGATAGCCTGTTAGTGTTTAACTACAGTGTTCACTTAGTATAAAAAGTTTAACCTTGCTACATGGTTTTAATTGACAAACAGTGCGGGTCCTGATCTTGGACTAAACTGTTTGCAAATGTCAGTGCATGCATGTCCTGCATTCAAAATGTAATAAACCCTTTACCTACAAGAATTCGTGGCAACACGAATATTAATTAGATGTTTTTTATGATAGCATATGGATACATAAAAGGTTGGTGATCGTGTAGAATCAGGAAGTGTGGAATCAGATTTATATAAATTCATCATCAAACTGAATAGACCTGATTAGACGGTTCATACAGTAGCAACTTAATCTGATTCCACTCTGTTTGCAAATGTATCTGTATCTATGGGGTAAAGGGCTATTAAAGGGTTAAAAGACTCAGCTGACATGAAACAAAAGACCAATCATGCACATCAAAGCGTTGGAGATGCTGCAGTATTCGTGGGATGAATGTGTTGAAAATCAAATTTCTGATATCGAATAAGTGCGCTTTGGCATGAAATTGCGTATCTATAAAGGAAAGGATCAACACTTTTCAATTGGTAATTTAGTTGCAGCTCATACTTCAGTCGTTTCCCACTATGCTTATTATAAAAGTGACCACTCACAGTTTACGAGCGTGATTACCATATCGCTTGCATACGGTCATCCGACGCGCACTTATTTATTGGTTGAGTAACTGCCTCTAGGAGAATACTTTGATTAATATCATGGTTACGTGATTTCGTCATGTGACTGATATTTGTATATTTTTTGGCCCGTCTTACCCATTGCTATATTTGTGGATTTTGTTGCACATACTAAATCAAATCTAATGTTACTCGTAGTATACCATAATTGTTTCCGGATGCTATGTTATTAAACACCCTTTTTATCCATCGATTGCAGGTCAATACATTGCTTTGCGGAATGACAGTTGTCAGGTATGCATATTTACCATGGGTTCGATGGTGGAACGACACCTATGTATTCATTGCATAAGAAAAGAATACAAAACATGCATGTAATGACAACCATGCCAAGTTCATACTTATTGATGGTAAATTGACACAAGAGGAGGTTTGTGTCAATAGACAATAGTGAACAATAGTGGCTCGTCGTTATCTAGACTCTCGGTCGGCCTGCGACTGCAATTTCGTTCAGTAACGAAGCCGGTTGCAATACGGTTTGTAGATAGCTTTGCCACTAGTGTTTTATACTATGTGTGAAACGCTTTGTGCTGGTATGATATTGCAACAGGTTTCTTTTCTATACGCATGACAGGTAACTGTATCCCTTACCAAAATACAAATTATTTGAAAAGACATGGAAGAATGTACTTGTTTAGTATAGCAATCAGACTGTACTTTATTAATGTTGCTGTCGGTCTTAGAAATTATAAAACAGAACAACAGACAAAGATGCGTACACAAAACTACAAATGCCATTTTTCCACAAAACCCTATGTTGTGACCACTCGTTAGAATCGCATTTAAAGAGAGGTCACAACATAGGGTTTGATAAAGAAATAAAGCAGTTATTTTTGAAAATGTTTTATCTTATTTCTTATCTGAATCACTGCATTAAAAAAGCAAAACCAAGATTGGTAACTTACTTGTTGTCAATGTCGTTGATGTTGTGGAAACTAAAATGAATAGATTATGAACGTGTCCATTGAGTCAAGCATTAATGCACACACATTGGATCTAGATATATGTTCAACATATGGTAATACGAAATATTTCTATTTAAACAAAAACTTATAACATTGAACAATTCGTAGAAACTGAATAAATAAATACATACAAAATATTTATAAGGTAATTATTTACTATTGATTTTACTAAACGAGTTGACTAAAACATATGACAAGAGGATTGCCCTGTGTTATATCTATTTTAGTTAATATCGATCGTTAACAAACTCATATGTAATAGGTCTATCACATGATACACAATGACACACCACCTAAGAAAAATAGGTGCTTTTATCTATTTGCATCCAACATTTTGACATCAGCTGCATGTTATATTATTCACATGTGCAGTAAAACAAATCTGAACACATTATATTAACTTCGATACAAGCACAGTCAGATGATAATAAAAGATTTCAATTTGTACACTTTTCTCTATGAATATTCATGTCAGAAATAATGACCATTGGAGCTAAAATTATATAATGGCATCATGAACAAAAAGGGGTTTACTATGGCAGAAACTGTTGAGGTAGATCAGTGATATTTCATAAAAAAAAAGAACAGACTGATCAGATGAGATATCTCGTCGCCGACAGTAGTCTAATTTTGGCCAAATATGTTTGCAAAGTTGCTAAAAAACATCTTTTTTAGTAAAATGTTAAAATAAAAGTCTCATGTTATTGAAGCATGATCCATAGAAACCTTGCTAGCAAAATGATAATACTATATAATAAAGTGTTGCTACTTGTTGTTTGCTGTATTGAAACTATAAATACAAAGCATATGATAAAGGTGCGTATTCAAGTACTAATATTCCCATTTCTTCAGGAAACCCTATTTTGCGACCATTATTTAGAATCGCACTGAAGGGCGCATTCCGAAGAGTGGTCACAACTAAGGGTTTAGTGGAGAAATAAGGAAGTTATTCTTGAAAATGTTTTAATTATCTGGACCTCTGATAAATTTTCGTAGAAATTATTGCATGCTTTATTTTTTATGATGCACTCAAAACAACTTCAAAAACAATATACACAGCTGGGTATGAATGTTTATCGTCAAATAACATTGAACAATAAATGCAAGATCTGTATATGTTGTTCTGTTATGTGTTTGCTGATACGTCTTTACCCCATTCCCTCCTAGACTATTTATATACCTATCCTCTTTGAATAAATCTACCACCAAGGAGCAGTTACTAGAGAAAATACAACTTTTAGAATTGTATAGTTTTTAAACCATTGTGACAAATAAAGCATTTGCTCCTATGGAGCAAGTGCTCTATTAATCACAATGGATTCAAAAATAACTTTTACAAAGGCGTCAAAAGGCGTCCATAGGTAAGTATATATTGCCAATTTTACTTTTTGCAATTAATACATTTGAAATTTCTTCATGATATTGTAATATAAGGCTACTTACTAGTTGATGAGGTAGTTGATGCTGGAATGTAATGAAAACAGTGAAATAGAAACATTTATTCAAAATTGATTAAAAACATATAAAACAGTATATAACACAATATTATAGTAAGATAACATGTAATAATACGTGTACAACAATATTTTCCATGGACAGATGTGATAATAATGTGATAATGTGATAATTGACTAACGAATGGTCACAACATATGGTTTTGTGGAGAAATGACGATTCTAGTACTTGAGTAAGCACACTTATCTGTGGCTCTATAAACGACAAGTTATTTTAGAATAAAAATGTCCAATCGTTTCCTTTTCTCTAGTAAATGCTTCTTTCTGCTAGATTTGATCAAAGAGGTTGCGTATAGATTTAGACTTTAAGGTAATGCCCCAGTTAGAAACCCTTATATTACCATGCTGTGAAATAATGTCTACCCAAAATTCCACCTGGTGCAATTTAGACAGCATTTTATTTGGTTAGAGACTATTGACCCTGTGTCAAATAGCCTTGATTATGAGGAAACCCTGAGTCTCATCTGTATCTGAACTGTTTGCAAATGTGAGTCAGGTCAACAGAGCTACAGATAAAGGTGTGTATGCTTACACTAAATCATCATTTCTCCGCCAGACCCTATGAAGTGACCACTCTTGAGAATCGTCTCGGAAAGACAATTCTAAAGAATGGTCACAACATAGGGCTTGGTAGAGAAATAACGAATTTTATAACTTCTTGAAAACGTTCTAATTTATGCATCTTATCTTGACCTCTGGGTCAAGGATTGTGGGATAGGGGTTAAACTTGATTTATGTACGTACATAAAGGACAACCAAGCTCATCTGACCCGTCAGTGCAGTCTGGATAGCCATCACATTGTTGCTCATCAGAGTAACATCCTTGGTTATTGGCACACCGATTTCCAGTACATTCTACCATTTGCATGCATACACACGCACATACACAGAGAGAGACACACATACACAGACACACACACATACATTGAATGCTCTTTTAATTACAATTGAATGTCTCAAAAGTCTTCATGAGGGAATGGGTTCACAGATTGTCTTTGAAATTTGGTGGAAATCAATTATGTGGTTTTGTAGGAGATGTCATGTGATGACATTGTTCACTAAAATATATTCCAGCTCCTGTGACCTACTTATGCAGCGTAACAAAACAATTTATACAATTTATACATCTGCAAATCATTTCTGTGAAATATTTGGTGCAAAAACAAACAGTCCTTTAGGAGTAGATATCATTTAAAGAATGTATTGATGACGGATCATGCATAACAAACAGCTCACGCCAGATGATAGGCATCAGTCAATTCCAAAAGGTCATATTGGCATCTTGTACCAGGTGAGCTAAATTGTCATCTGCGTCAGTTTTTAACCCATACTTCTGAGCAGACATAGATGAAAAGGATCCCATATGATAATGGCCTGCACTATTTGCAACTCAAAACCTTCTAGCAAGATGAAACCTACTCTACTGAGTGGACTCTATAGTTAAACACTGATGTTAAATCAGAATTTAAAGGGCTAGTGTAGTTGAGAATATGTTTCATTGGAGACTTACGACAAAATGCACCCTGTTCATCTGAAGCATCGTCACAGTCAGGCTCGTAATCACACACCCAATAGTCTGGTATACAATTTCCTCGGTCTTGACACTGATATTGATTCTCTGCACATGCTAGGGAAAGACAAACTACACTTTTTCAATAATAACGCACTCTAACCGTCTCTCATTGAATGGTGATTTACCATTCAATTTTGATACTATACCGCTGAAAACGTTGGGTTGCCATCGAGAAACATTTTTCCATCTCAGATAAAATACAAGCAAGGTTTAACGCTAGGCTGCCTATCATATCTTATAAGCAGGATAGAAAACCAAGAGGGAGCAATATTGTTTGGTACCTTTAATAAATAGATACATGGGAAAACATATCAATTCGTAGCAGAAAAAAGGGAATGTTTAAATGAGCCATGATGCATAATATCTATGTGACACCAATAATAAACATTACGTCAGAGATCAATTTATTTGCTTGCTGAAACACACTGGTGTAGTAACCATTATCACATTTAGTACTGTTCACAATTAAAGTTAATTTATGATAAATCACACAGCTTCTAGTACCATATGTAATTCACCACTAGTTTCATTAAACATTTCACATAACTACTGCTAGATAGGCATACAAACTCTCATACTTACAGCAAGGAAATTATCCGCGCTAGGCCTTGGATTCGAACTCACAACCAATACAACGTAATAGTTGGCAATCCGATGTACAAAAAGTCGCTTATCTTTCGAGGTCCATGGCATTTTTTAGTAGAAATGTTTGAATACCATAATTGTGTTGCCAGATACTAATCATTGATGGTTTTGGCCCATGCCACTGCCAAAACTCTCTTTGAAGGTCAGAAACTAGGTCAAAGGTCAAATGAGTGCAAAAATGTAATAAAATCTCTATATAGTATAACATAGCCGTAATTTTGACAATTTCAATACTTTTTTGCATTTAATTTCTTAGCAATGTCTCCACAGTAAGTATAGAACTATTTATGGTGCATTTCAGAAAGTTTTGAGTGACCTGTGATGATTGCAAGTTCGGAAAATATCGTTTTAAATACATGTACGGTACATTATCATACAATATAAACTTTGATGCAAATCTGTGCAAGTTATAGTACCTCTTCACGCAGATATATCATTTAGAGATGATAATGAAACGCCAGAAGATTAGTCTCTAATTGCCATAATCTCAGTGTAATATTTGTATGTTTTTTGGTACACTATGTCTAATATTAGCTGTTTGTATCATTAGCGATTGAAACACCATAGCTCCTGGTGAGTATGGCGATGTTTTTACATAATGAATTTAAATATTTTACCTACACCAGCAGTACCCATGACAAAACCCTTTCTACATTTGTGGGGACATGAATATCCCGGATATTGATTGGCCATTTTAACAGTTACTGACCATATGTACCCACTCTAACTCAACAATGAACTCATAGGCATATTCAGTGCCGCTAGCTATGAGTAACCTTCCCTATCCGTGATGACGACAATCTATATGTTATTGCCAGAAGCAATCACTAGTTATCAGATATACCTCATTACCTGGAATAAGTGAGTATGTCAGAGTTCTGACAAACATATCTTGCCTTCACGAAGGAAGCCTACCCCACATCTTGTCCACCCTTCGAAAGAGGCTAATACATGTTCTATGGCCATCAAAATGGCTGAGTTTGCAGCACACTTGGAAAATCAGTCCCTTTACGAATCTGTACTCTAAGTGCTTTATTCAGTGGTCCCTTCTGAGTTGACATCCACCAGGTTCAGCCAGCCATGATGCAACTCAATCACCCGCAGTTTCTCACGAAAGAAGAAATGTGCGTACAAATAGTGCTGAGGACCAATGTACAGAAGGACTGGCGCATATACAAGGAGCTACAGAAAACTTGCATAGGAAGCTGAAGCTCATGATGGGTATGTGATTGACTTAGTGACAGATACCAGTTGTAAGAAGCTTTACACTTTTGTTAGGAGCAAGGCAAGAAGTGTGACAGCTCGGGAATAGCACCTTTGAAAAATGGTGCCATTAACAATGTTGATACACAAATCAAAGTTAAAATACTGAACCAGTAATTTTCTGTCTTTACACATGAGGTCCTATCTCTCATTTGTGTCGTTTGAGAGTATCCTTATTCGAATGCCTTTCCTATTCATGTCTGCAAGCTTTTTTAATGACCTTAATCTCCACAAAGCTACCTGTCCAGACACCATCTTATCAATATTCTTGAAAGAGATGGCACATTCACTGGCCCCTGCTCTTGTTCTGATCTTCCAGGCCTTACGACCAGTGACTGGAAGATTTCGTGTTAATCATATATACAAGACAATGGTCAAGAAAAAGCCCCTTCAAACTATTGGCCTGTGTCCCTAAATTCTGTCACATGTAAGATTCTAGAATACATCATACACAGTAACCTGGTTTTACCATTACATCATCAACCCATACCAGCATTGACTCGGGAAGCAGCGCGTCTGTGAGACACAACTAATCAATAAACATGGTCAATGACCTTGGGTCAGGTCTGGACCAATCCTATCAGATTGACGCAAACGTTTTACAAAGTATCTTACAGATACCTTCTTCTTAAGCTCCAACACTATGATGAGTAATGCAAAATGCTTGATTGTATCCAACAGCCAACAAATCATGCTGGAGGGTGTTTCCTCTGAGTCAGTACCGATAGCATCAAGTGTTCATCAATGTGCTGTTCTCAGTCCTTTCTTTTCCCTTGAATGCAATGATGACCACACTCTTCTTGTCGACTCTTTGCTGATGCCTCAATTTTGTGCCGAGTCAATAGAAGATGCAGACGTCTTCCAGAATGACTTCGGCAGTCTGTAGAAAAGGGAATAGACTGGGCTCAATGCAGAGAAGTGCTAGGTCCTGCTTATCACCAACAACATAGCGACTAGTTATACTGTCCATAGCATGAAACGGAAGACTACAAAGATAGCAAAATAACTTGGGACATAACTGTCTTTGAAATTGTCTTGAACATCCCGAGTCGATATGGTCATAAAGGAAACAAATTGATCCACATCCGTTCTAAGCAGGAACCTTGGAGCCTCCAAAAAGTCAACCAAGGAGGCATGTTACAAACTCCTGATCAGTCTTCAGGTTGAGTGCACATCTTTTGTTTTGGATCAACACACCAAGGCCATGACAATGCATGTGGAGATGATCCAACGTAGAGCTACCATATTTGTAGTTTTGCATTATTGCAAAACAAGTGCTCAGCATTGGTGCCATATTCAACACGATTTGCTCAAACAGAGGCAGATACAAGTAAAGACCGTGATGTTCTATAGGTTTGTAAATTATTTTGTTGCAGCTGACGCCCCACCTTCTGACTCCCTTACGGTGCACCTACAAGATGTCATTCCTTATGATTCGTTCCAAGGTTTTGCAGGACCATTTTCCTGAGGGAATATTTCTTCCACTCTGCTGTCAACATCATCTGGAATAAGCTACCATAACATCAAGTGATAGCTCCCAACTGTCCAGGTTAAGATTTTAGATGTCATGTACTCTTCTTCTGTTTGCAATGTTGATGTAGTATACTAGTATTGCAGTATTCAACAGATACGCTTGAATATCGCCATTCAAGACAAGTGCAGACATGAATTGTCCCATCTGCCATCAAATCATGACGAGGTGGATACATGGCTTGGATGCCTTCTTGAAAGGGGCCAATGCTGGATAGTTGTCAAATGCCAAGATTTTGATGTACTGCTTGTACTCATACATGTATACCATCTTGGACCTTTAGGTACTGAAGTCTGAATAATGGCTGGGATAAACAAAATTGTATTTTCCGCAAGTTATCTCAAGATGTCTGCTGGAACATGCCAGGGTATCATGAAATAACACAACCCTTGCTTTCACTAGAATCGGAAAGAAGGCCTGTGGAAGAAATATTTTACATGTCCGACCTGCTTTCAGATATTTTAAGAGATGCACGGTCAGACAAGGCACAAACGTTTGATGTATGGTGTCTGAACGGAGAACCCATAGATGATACAAGAATTTCACAATATGGTTAAGGTAGAGAAAACACTTGAACTGGTTCCACCAACAAAGGATGTACTAGAACTGAAACTTTCAAGAGCAAACTATCAAGCTGCTATATGGATCTGAGCTAATGGATACAGACATTAATGTTATTGATACTAACACATATCACGATGGTGTTGAACCTTTATAAGTGGTTTGGAAATGTACCAACTGCACTTGATGCTTGCATTGAACAAGTTATGGGTGCAAAATCAAGTGTAAATTTATTCGCTGTAAATGCTTCAAAGTAGTTTCAAAACACACTAGCATGTGTATGCGATGGTGTTAATTGTACCAACCAAGAAAATATCCATAAAAATATAGTGAATTAATTAGTTACTTTAAACAGAACTGAACATTTTGTTTAGGTGTTCATTTACCCCACCCACTTTACTTTAAGAAGTATGTGTTCATGATATATAGCTGGTATGGCTGCATACAGTATTTTTCAGTAGCAGTCTGTCTAACCTTTATTTTAACGTAATTTATATTTGTTAAATAGAAATAATGATGAAGACATGACATGTATCATCGTTATATGTTGGTTTTAATGATTTTTACTGTTTTTTTGATGTTCTCATTAATATTCATGAATATTCAAACGATTTATTTTATAAAACGTTAGTGCAAATTAAAGGCCGGTGTTTAACCTTCATTTTGATACCATGTTTGTTATTTTACACCTAAAATTAATAAAGATATATTAATATCTCAAATAACGTATATAAAATATGCACTTAGTTGACCTTTGACCTAATTAAGAGAAACAAGGGCAAATTTTCAGGTGGCATGGCGCAATTTCTGATTACTCAGACATCAAACATTATATATCTTTTGCGATGGTGTTAATTGTACCAACCAAGAAAATATCCATAAAAATATAGTGAATTAATTAGTTACTTTAAACGGAACTGAAAGTTTTGTTTAGGTGTTTATTTACCCCACCCACTTTACTTTAAGAAGTATGTGTGCATAATATATAGCTGGTATTACTGTATACAGTTTGTTTTCAGTAGCAGTCAGTCTAACCTTTATTTTAACGTATTGTATTTTTGTTAGATAGCAATAATGACGAAGACATGACATCATGTATCATCGTTATATGTTGGTTTTAATGATTTTTACTGGTTTTTTGATGTTCTCATTAATATTCATGAATATTCAAATAATATATTTTACACAAAGTAAGTGCAAATTAAAGGCCAATGTTTAACCTTCATTTTGGTACCATGTTTGTGATTTTACACCTAAAATTGGTAAAAAAATAATGATTTCTCAAATAACGTATATAAAATATGCACTTAGTTGACCTTTGACCCGATTAAGAGAAACAAGGGCAAATTTTCAGGTGGCATGGGGCAGTTTCTGATTACTCAGACATCAAACATTACATATCCAGTGCATGCCAAATTCTACTATTTAATGCCATGGCTCGAAACATTTTCCTCAGTTGGATGCCCAACTATAAAGCATATGCTGTACCGAACAAGCTATTATCGCATACGTTTGCATGCGTTTTGGCTATACACATGGCTCCTACAAGCAATAAAGGTCTACACTTTAAACCAAACAACCTATTATTCAAGACTGTATATAGTATCAGAACTGAAACCCCATTCTTTAAGACTGTCTTTTAGACTACCTTTAATACTTTTTTTCACTTTTCACTTACATTGCCCCCCCCCCCCCCCCCCCAAATATACAACATGTTAGTATAAGTTATGCATTAAGATGAAAACAAATTCATACACAATAGTGAAATAATTATGCAAAACAGGCCATCTGAAAACAAAACCATAAATAAAAGGTGTCAGCTTAATAACTTTACAAAAGCCAAAATGTAAATAAAGGACTATATATTTTTATGTACAAAATGGTTTTAAACCAAATCACGTGAACGAAGGGTGCTAAGAAAAAAAGAGAAAACAGTTACCAAAGGTCGAAATAATGAACTTAGGTTTCCTAAGCCAATGATATAAGCATTGGACCACACTGAAGGTTAATCATTTGCACGTGTTTTTAATTAATCAGACCTTATTCACTAACAATTCACTGAAAAGGGACTGTGTCAAGAAAACAAAACGATATAAATGCGTGCACCCGCTGGAATAAAATATATAAATAAAAATAAGTAAAATATATATAAATAAAATAAAACAAGTCTCAAATTTAATCGTGGTCAATCAAAACAGCTGCTTTTATAGAAACACAGGACAGCAGAAAATCATATGCAAACGTCAAAGTCGTATTAGATTAGCTGCTTTCGCGGCCCAATAACTCAGCCTTGATTTATAAAGTGTATAACAAAATCAGTCACTACAAGTAACCATATGCTCTGTGTAATGTTATACCATTGCAAACAAAGAATACCCCCGATCAGACAGCACGTGTAGGATCAGGGTCTGCTGTGCTCGCTTATTGAATAATAAAAATCCAATTCTTCATTTTAAGCCATGACAAAATGTCTCCGTTTTAAATGCTACTATAAACATTCAGGTAATTAGTATTGTTGAAGTAAAGGATTAAAAGCTGAATCTGATCAGTTTGTGCACTGCTCAATAACAATACCGTGAGACAAAACACGCACAATTGGCTTATACATACAATAAGAACAGTATAATAAAAACAAGATGTGTTTGTGAAACACTATGTCCACACTATGACCCTTTACCATGATGCACAACCTTGGCATTAGTAGGTCATCTCTAAAACGTTCGCCCCCATAATTGGAAAAGTAGTAAAGTCAAGCAGGCAAAGCCACATACAAGTCGCAACAACCACCAAAACACCGATAGACAGCATGACACCCACCTACAACCACACACCCAAACGCACACACGCACGCGCGCGCGCACGCACGCACGCACGCACGCACGCACGCACGCACGCACGCACGCACGCACTCACGCACGCACGCACGCACGCACGCACGCACGCACGCACGCACGCACGCACGCACGCACGCACGCACGCACGCACGCACGCACGCACGCACGCACGCACGCACGCACGCACGCACGCACGCACGCACGCACGCACGCACGCACGCACGCACGCACGCACGCACACACACACACACACACACACACACACACACACACACACACACACACACACACACACACACACACACACACACACACACACACACGCGCGCGCGCACCCCCCCCCCCCCCCCCCCCCACACACACACACACGAAATGAACACAGAAAACATCAAAAGACACACAAGAACCAGAGACAAACGTTCCAAATATGAACAAAATCACAAGCACAAAGACGCAAGGCAAACAAACTACAGTATAACTCTTATCATGTTTAACCCTTTACTCTATCTTAATTAATGCAAAGAAATAATGACATCATGAATATTAATTATATTATGTTTCATAATAGCACATGACCATAGCAGAAACTGTAGAATAATATCTATTTTACATCGTAAGCAAACACAGCAGACCCTGATCAGACAGATCCTATAGTAGCTATCTGACTTGGGTCTCCTGTGTTTGCAAAAAACAAATAAAGGTGTACTCATAGAGTAAAGGATTAAATGGAATTACATGTAGTATAATATATGGAAACAGCAAAAGATGAACACTTACGTGCGAAGGTTGTAATGTCTGGGGTTGTAGTGCCTAAAATTGAATGAAAATGGTTTTCAAACTACGAACAGCATCAAATACGTAATACAACTTATAGCCTTTTTGTTGGTTTTCAAAGATATTGAGAAAATCTAGTTTGAAGTCATTTCAATGGCTCATCATAGAAAATGTCAAACTAAATGAACGTGAGTAATAGCAAATAGAAAAATAACTCAGAAGGCAGAAATGTAAAAGCCAATGCTCTTGTCGTCTATGTTGTGGGTAAGTCCAGCGGGGACACCTTTATTTACACTATTTGTAAAGCTAGGGTGACACTGAGAGAAATGTGAGGTTAGGACGTCCGTAAACAGGTTTAAACCCCCAGTGGTGTTTTTGCTACTGACCGTGCCAATGAGGTAGTCTCTTTGTCACCCTTCCTTTTGTTTGCCTTGCGTCTTTGTGCTTTTGATTTTGTTCAAGTGTGGAATATTTGTCTCTGGTTCTTGTGTGTCTTTTGGTGTTTTCTGTGTTCATCTCGTATGTGAGTGTGCGTTTGGGTGTGTGGTTGTGTATGTGTGTCATGCTGTCTATCGGTGTTTTGGTGGTGGTTGCGTCTTTTATGTGGCTTTGCCTGCTTGACTTTACTACTTTTCCATTGTTCACTTTTGAACTAAAACTTATTATACCTCCAAATGAAGACTTTGTGGCATATAGTAATCAAACTGATCATGTGTGCGCGTGTGTGTGTACATGTCATCCGGAACATATGGCCTATACTACTTGTGGTAGGAATGCCAACTATTGTGTGTGAGTACATCTTTGGATAGTGGACAGTCACATACCTTTTCCCGGTCATATTGACCACTGACTTCAACTAATGGAGCATATCACGTAGGTAATGCCATTGTTTTGGTGTATGTGGTGTTATGTCATATACCGTTTTCAGGTCACTGATGTTGACATTGAACTCAGCTACAGACCAACCTTTTCTAGTGCATAATGTATTTTACGCGATATATTATGTATCAACAATGCTGCAGTTGTTTCTTTTTTGACCATTTCCGTCACATATATGCCTAGATCAGATAGCTCCTGTAGGAGCCCTCTGTTCTGGGTCTACTCTGTTTGCTTATGAAATTATTACAGGTCTGACAAAACAGTTTCTACCAATATAGGAAATATGTGTGTATAAACCATGATAACTTTTCAGTTAATAAATATGACATTATTGCTTACATGAATATGCAACAGGGAAAGTATCGGGTAACTATAGTTCAAATTTAAGTCACAAAAGGCAATAATTTAGTTACATTTAGCAGTTATATATACAAGTCTGCCTATGAAACACATTTCAATGTCAGGTATTTGCTTTTGGATGTCTTTCGCGTACTGTAACAGATATGGGATTGGTATATGTATTTAGTTTAAAACCAGTCCCATTGAAGATTACAACATCGTAAACAACATTGATGAAAAAAGTGAGACAAACAGACAAGGCTTAGGGGCTTTTGGGATGTTTGTTCCCTACTGTGACATATTGTGTGTTGCTATTTGTATTTAGTTTGAAATTAGTCCCATTGAAGATTATATTTTCAGTTGAAAACATGGTCAATAACCTTGGTGAAAAAGTGGGAGACAAACAAACAAATTGAGAGACAGACATATAGATTGGAATCAGAGAAGTTACTTATAACTGTCACCCTTATCAAAGAGACGACACAAAAAGGATTGATGGCAGTCTTGCACAAATCCCTCGACTGTCACTTCAATTTATTTTGCATCAAGTAATGAACAGAGGTACAGATAAGATGCATAAATAAAAAAAACATTTTCAAGACTTATTCCACCACACCCTATGTTATGACCGTTCTTTAGAATTGTCTTTTCGAGACGATTCTAAAGAGTGGTCACTTCATAGGGTTTGGTAGAGAAATGATGATTAAAGTACTTGGGTTGTACATTTATTTGTTGCTTAGTGTAAAGATGTTGTATGTAACATTTAAATGGTGAAATGTCAGAGCGGGATAGTGTCCACTTAGTATAAAAAGTTTAACCTTGCTACACGGTTTTAATTGATCTTGGACTAAACTGTTTGCAAATGTCAGTGCATGCATGTCCTGCATTCAAAATGTAATTAACCCTTTACCTACAAGAACTCGTGGTAACATGAATATTAATTAGATTTTTTTTATGATAGCATATGGATACATAAAAGGTTGGTGAACGTGTAGAATCAGGAAGTGTGGAATCAGATTTATATAAATTCATCATCAAACTGAATAGACCTGATTAGACGGTTCATACAGGAGCAAACTAATCTGATTCCACTCTGTTTGTAAAGACTCAGCTGACATGAAACAAAAGATCAATCATGCACATCAAAGCGTTGGAGACGCTGCAGTATTCATGGGATGAATGTGTTGAAAATCAAATTTCTGATATCGAATAAGTGCGCTTTGGCATGAAATTGCGTATCTATAAAGGAAAGGATTAGCACTTTTCAATTGGTAATTTAGTTGCAGCTCACACTTCAGTCGTTTCCCACTATGCTTATTACAAAAGTGACCACTCACAGTTTACAGCGTGATTACCATATCGCTTGCATACGGTCATCCGACGCGCACTTATTTATTAATCTGGGAGAATACTTTGATTAATATTATGGTTACGTGATTTCGTCATGTGACTGATATTTGTATATTTTTTGGCCCGTCTTACACATTGCTATATTGTTGGATTTTGTTGCACATACTAAATCAAATCTAATGTTACTCGTAGTATACCATAATTGTTTCCGGATGCTATGTTATTAAACACCCTTTTTATCCATCGATTGCAGGTCAATACATTGCTTTGCGGAATGAGAGTTGTCAGGTATGCATATTTACCATGGGTTCGATGGTGGAACGACACCTATGTATTCATTGCATAGGAAAAGAATACATGCATGTAATGACAACCATGCCAAGTTCATATTTATTGATGGTAAATTGACACAAGAGGAGGTTTGTGTCAATAGACAATAGTGGACTTGTGGCTCGTCGTTATCTAGACACTCGGTCGGCCTGCGACTGCAACTTCGTTCAGTAATGAAGCAAATGGATTCAAAAATAACTTAACTGGGCCTCTGATAAATTATTGCATGCTTCAATGTTTATGGTGCACTCAAAACAACTTCAAAAACAATATACACAGCTGGGTATGAATGTTTATCGTCAAATAACATTTAACAATAAATGCAAGATCTGTATATGTTGTTCTGTTATGTGTTTGCTGATACGTCTTTACCCCATTCCCTCCTAGACTATTTATATACCTATCCTCTTTGAATAAATCTACCACCAAGGAGCAGTTTCTAGAGAAAATACAACTTTTAGAATTGTATAGTTTTTAAACCATTGTGACAAATAAAGCATTTGCTCCTATGGAGCAAGTGCTCTATTAATCACAATGGATTCAAAAATAACTTTTACAAAGACGTAAAAAGGCGTCCGTAGGTAAGTATATATTGCCAATTTTACTTTTTGCAATTAATACATTTGAAATTTCTTTATGATATTGTAATATAAGGCTACTTACTAGTTGATGAGGTAGTTGATGCTGGAATGTAATGAAAAAAGTGAAATAGAAACATTTATTCAAATTGATTAAAAACATATAAAACCGTATATAACACAATACTACGTGTACAACAATATCATCTATGGAAAGATGTGATAAAACTGTGCTAATGTGATAACTGACTAACGAATGGTCACAACATAGGGTTTGGTAGAGAAATGACGATTCAAGTACTTGAGTAAGCACACTTATCTGTGGCTCTATAAACGACAAGTTATTTTAGAATACTATCACTAGCAACTTCGATAAACCCTTTACCTGATGACAAGTCATGTAAAAACGAATATTGATAGATTTTTATTATGGTACATGAAAACAGGATGATTAATCTTGACAGAAGATGTTGACTCGCTTAAGTACAATTCAACAAGCAAATAAAACATTCTACAGGAGTAATCTGATCTGCAAAAGTGTGAAAAATTGCGTACATGAAGTAAAGGGTTAAAACTTAAAGGTGTTTGGGACTTAATCAACACTATGTAGTAAGTGGTTGGTGGGACTCATCAAGGATTTCATAGGTTCCAGGATATAACAGATTGAACAGTAAAGCTGGTCAATGTTCAGACTGTTTACGAAACGCTGAAGTATGTTTTTAAACTGAAATCTCATTCTTTATAATCGAAAGTGTGTTTTCACACTTCATACTATTAAATACTAAACACTGAGTTGTGCAAAAAGTCTTATCCAATACAGTGTTATTCTGGGTTAATCCGAATCGATCATGACTTGCTGGAGGGTGTGAGAAGTGTTGCATGTTTAATAACAGCTCATGAACATACTCCACAAAAACGAGTCTGCGAGTTTTCCTTATTTGTATTGCTGATTTTGCTTTCGAAGTATCTCCTACTTTCAGAACTTTATGTACTTCACAACAACACACGTTAAATACTTTCGTGGCGACTGTACTTCATTATCAGTGTTGTTATATTTTCTGGTCATTCGGGATTATATGTTTTGATAGTATTAAAATTTTGAATACCGCTGAAGCAGGTGCCACGAGGTGTGAGTTGTATTGTACCTTTAAAGGTACATGTATGAGTCATGCAAGCAACGAAATACCGCATACCAAACACACAGCCGCCCAAACAGCACCACGACTACGAACATCAAATGTACATGTATATAAAAGACACACATACATAACAAACAAACAGTAGGGTGAAGATAGAAGTACCGCCTTGGAAGGGTCAGTGACAAATGTCACTTGGGGGGTTAAACCGGTTTCGGCAAATGCTCTATTTACCACAATGGTTTCAAAACTACAAAATTCTTAAATTGTCTTTTTTCTCTGGCTAATGCTCCTTTTCGGTAAATTTATTCAAAGATGTTGGATCTAAAAAAACCTATGATGGAATGGGT
Source organism: Azorinus chamasolen (assembly GCA_963576725.1). Lineage (NCBI taxonomy): Eukaryota > Metazoa > Mollusca > Bivalvia > Cardiida > Solecurtidae > Azorinus > Azorinus chamasolen. The sequence goes on from OY755238.1 coordinate 84,152,968, forward strand.
TAAATAATGGTTTTACATTTACCAGATATTGATGATATTGAAGTAAACAAAATGCAAAGCAGTGAAATAACTATTTATGGAGCGAGCAGAGTCCAGACTGTCCTATAATGTCTTGACCTTAACCCTTTCCGGCGTAAAACACATTTTCAAATACATTTGCAAACAGTGTAGCCCAAGATCACATGTGGCTCCTATAAGAGCTAAATATGTTTCATGTCATTATGTCTTTGGGTATCAAAAAGCGCATGGGTTAAAGCAGGATATAACTTAAAAAGCAAACATTATTTTAGGTAGTAAAACGTTGTCGAATCATATGGTGTCTCATCTGGATCGAATTTGTTTGAAAATGATGGTTTGGATCGTCATAGGAAAGCACCTCCAACATCACAGTGGCAGAGAGTGTGGCACGGTGGTTTATGGAAGGTTCTAAGAATCTTCACCGTAGAGATTAGAGTGACACACATGATACAGGCTTTCTTAACCATGTACTTCATGAATATTCATGGAAATATGTTTAAATTTTACATACATTGACAGTTTCCACATGTAAATAATTTCTACTTACATACGGTCAGATTATATACGTAAATTAAAACATGTTCAAAAATAACCTCTTTATTTCTCCACCAAATCCTATGTTGTGACCACTCCTTAGACTCGTTTCGAAGAGACGATTCTTAAGAGTGGTCACAGCACAGGGATTTGTGAAGTAATGACAATTTTAGTTCTTAAGTACGCATGTTTGTCTGTTGCTCTGTTCAACCATTACAGCACTTAATATCTAGGGCTGACAACTACAGTAAAACCTCTCTTAACCGGAATTCTAGTAGATAAGAATTTAGACACTTTTAGGCAGGTGGCTGCTTTATGCAAGGCGAAAGTCATGCAGAAAGCTCCTCTAGGAGCTTTCTGCATGACTTTCACCCTGCATTAAGCTGCCACATGTCTCCAAGACCGATATTCATACTAAATTTAACGGCCGGTTAAGACAGGTTATACTGTACTATAATAAAGTCCTATGCTAAACAAGTACATTGTTTCTTTCTCCACCAAACCCTATACTGTGTCCCCTTTCGAATCGTCTCGATGAGAAGTTTCTAAAAAGTAGTGATAACATAGAAGGGTATGATGGAGAAATCACTAATTTAGTATCTGAATACGCACATTGATATGTTCCTATATACTTACTCGAATCTGTTGTTGTTGATGGAGTGGTGTGTCTAGTTGTTGCTAAAACACATAAAATAACATGGTAAACAGTACAGGTACAAATATGAGTCATGCAGGAAACACCACACATAGAAAAAACATCCGCCCGAACAGGAACAGCAACACAAGAAAACACAGCAAATGTATTGTCCTGTTTTATTGATCTGTCAAATGTGAATATTCCTACGTCACTGAAAGGATATAATTAGCTTGGGTAAACCTATGTTTCAAACGCTTTTCACGAAGTACTCGAATGAACCAAGTAAGAAAACTTTTATTAGCGGAAACGATCGATATCAACCGAAGTTATATATGGCGTGTTCAGCAAGCGTATAATTTGACAGGTTAATAAAATAGGACAATACATAACTATCAAAAACAAATAGAGACGCACAAAGACAAAACAAACATATAATAGGGGAAGATGGAAGTACCGCCTTGGAACGATCAGTGACAAACGTCACTGGGGTTTTAAATTGGTTTAGGGCGCCCAACCTCACACTTATTCCATCCCCACCAGTAATCTTCATTAAAAAAGATTCATACAGTAAAACCCACTAAAACCGAATGTTAATGTTAGTATAAGTATAGGCCTAGAAAACAGGTGACATCTTAAATGCAGGGAGAAATTCATTCATAAAGCATGGTCTTCACCATGCTTTAAGCAGCCATCTGTATCTTAATTCGTCTTTACTAGAATTCCTGCAACTTCATAAACACACAGATTAGACCCTGCTCATATGGCTCTGACAGGAGCATTTGGACCTGGGTCTACTCTGTTTATAAAGGTGTTAAAGTCGAATCCCATATCCTGTCATAAAATATGATGTTTGATGAAGCTCAAATCTGGCACGGTGAAGCTATTGCTAAATTATTGAGTTGTGCGGCATCTCACATCTGTGGCCAATATGATTGCAAATACAGCGAAGTCACATATACAGTAAAAACCTCTAAACCGAAATTTTAGTAGAGAAGGATTTAGATACATTTAGGCAGGTGGCTGCTTAATGCAGGATAAACGGCATGTAGAAAGCTCCTGGAGAAGCTTTCTGCATGACTTTCATCCTGAATTATGTTACCAAAAACAATATTTGTACTACATTTACCGTCTGGTTTAGAGGGACCTTACTTTGGCGCGATACTAACTGATATAAATTCACTTGTTATACACACGGCTCAAATAGTATAAATGACTCTGAAAAACAATGTCATTCATATTGTTTTGGGCTTAAAGTGAGTCTCTTCTTTCCCATGATGCTTAGTGAATAATTTGATAGATATTGACAAATTACTTATTACTTGTTATTGGTCCCTGTGTTGTAGCTAAAATGTAATAAAATAAGATACATTAACCCTTGTCCGGCTGAAAAAAACCAACATATGTCTGCTCAACTCTGATATGAAACACTATTTATTTACTTGCGACTTGAACAAGATTTTGAGAAAGCATTGACCAAGTGTCAAACCGCTGTATAATCAGTTATCTAATCCTGATTACATAAGCAGATCGATAATCATAATTCAATAAGCAGATTTATAATCATAATTCCATAAGCAGATCTATAATCATAATTCCTTAAACAGATCGATAATCCTAATTCCATAAGCAGATCGATAATCATTATTCCATAAACAGATCTCTATTCATAATTCCTTAAACAGATCGATAATCCTAATTCCATAAGCAGATCGATAATCATTATTCCATAAACAGATCTCTAATCATAATTCCATAAGCAGATCGAGAATCATAATTCCATAATCAGATCTCTATTCATAATTCCATAAGCAGATCGATAATCATAATTCCATAAGCAGATTGATAATCATAATTTCATAAGCAGATCTATAATCCTAATTCCATACGCAGATCGATAATCATAATTCCATAAACTGATCTATAATCATAATTCCATAAGCATATCGATAATCATAATTCCATCAGGAGATCTATAATCATAATTCAATAAGCAGATCTATACTCGTAATTCCATGAGCAGATATATCATCATAATTACATAAGCAGATCTACAATTATAATTCCATAAGCAAATAGTAGACACTGATCGCATGCACCCTACAGAAACCGTTTAGTATTCGTCGTTTGTATTTGCAAGTCGTTAAAGACCATATAAATTGAATGCAGTGTTAATTCGCCAAATAATTTTGTTCGCAAAAGTTTATATCATATCTATTTTGTACACTTTTACTAACTTGCTTTCTATCGATGTATTGTGTGTGGCGTTTGCTGACTGACTTTACTACCTTTTCATTAAATGCTTCACTGTGTCACCTAAAGTAAGGTAAAGGTTGGTGACATCATACGCCCTCACTGGATAGACCCAGATCAACTGTTTGTCATTCGTAAGCCTCTATTTACTGAGTGTCAAACATTTACTCACCATCTCACCAATATCAAAGATGTTTGCAAATAAATATCAAGTCACATACAGTAAAACCTAACTAAACCGGAATTTTAGTAAATAAGAATTTAGATACTTTTAAGCAGATGGCTGCTAGAGGATCTTTCTGAATGACTTTCAACCTGCATTAAGTTACCATCTGTTACCAAAACCAATATTTATACCACAATTAACATCCGGTTTAGTGGAATTGCGCTGCAGTACGATAATGGCTGATGTCAATTCATTTGTTAGGGTCGGCTCAAATAGAATACAATGTACATGTCTCTTAAAAACAATGCCATTCATATGCCATTTCCCATGATGCTAATTGAATACTTTGACATAGATCAAGTAATAACTTACTGCTTGTTACTGGTCCCTGTGTTGTAGCTAAAATGCAATAAAATACAATATATTAACATTTGTCCAGCTAGCTGGTTAAACTTATGTCTGCTCAACTCTATATGAAACAAGATTTATTTACTTGGGGTTTGAACAACTATTGACCAATGTCAAACAGCACAGGCCATGAAACTGTAGACTCAGATCTATGGTTATAATTCCATAAGCAAACAGCTGATCCGGATCAGATGGCTCCTGCAGAATGAGTAAAGTGTTAATCTGCCAAATTTTTTATCACAATCCATTTATTATGTGGCTTCAATAGTCAAACTCTGATGGGTTATTCCAGTTTGAAAATTCAACGTTGAAGGCATTTAGATTGAAATGATGGTGCTACATTATACAAGTCTAGATCAGAAGTCATGTTTTTGACTCAGTGTAGCCAGTGGTTGCTTGATATGGACATTTGTTTTCACAAACTAAATATCATTTCTGTGATTAATCTCTAAAAGGGTATTTATACAGTACTGTAGAACCTCAATACCTCAAACACGTATAACTCGAACAATATAACTCAAGCTATCCCTTCTAATACAGAATTGGTCTAAATTTTAACACTGCACATATCTATAAAGACATGCGACAGTTTGATGCAGTTCAAAGGTACTGCTTTCAACCTGCATCAGGCTGTAATATCGAGAAAGTTCGAACGACTCAAAGTAATTTATATAGTCAAGTTCGAGATATCGATGTTTCACTGTACTAATACATTTAAATACAGAAGTACAACTGCCTGTTTCTGGAGTAATTCATTTGCATACTGGTAAACAACTTACTTAGTTGACAATTATTGCCACCAAAGCCATAGTTACAAATACACATGTAATCATTGATGTCATCAATACATGTTCCGCCATTTTGACACGGAACTGGGTCACAATCGTCAATGTCTGAAATAGAATATAACGGGTTGTGTAACTTATTAGTAGACGTTAAACCCTTAACCCATATGTGCCGAGTGTCCCTTCAAAGGGACGTAGGCAAACATTGTTGACCCATATCAGAGGACATCTGAAGAAGCCCTCTGATCAGGGTCTGCACTGTTGGCTGAAGCCATCGATGACAGTGGCTTATCCAACAAATATTTTGTTACCTATGCCACCTCAAAATGAAAAACCCTTACTGTGCCTAGAGGAGCCCTCTCATCAGGGACTGCACTGTTTGTCATGTTACACTTTTCTTTTAGAAAAATACCTAAATAGTCACCATAATCTTGACCTGATTCAATTTCGGAAGAGTACATTCGAAAACTCACGGATATCAAAATCGTAAGTAAAATTGCTTGTAACTCTAGTCAAATAATATTCAAAGAACAAAGCGGAAAACCTGGCTTCTGACTTTTAGAATATTGAAAGAATCGACATATTTTCACATGAATGCTACTTAGAGTCAATAAAGTTATATTGTCTTCAACTTTGTCATGATTCCCTGTGTTAGAAACATAGTCTTTAAAACTATATTGCCATGATATTCATGAAATAAGTCATGTGAAAATAAAATGAAACAAATATATAAGTGTTTTTTTCAAAAGGCATAGGAACACAGGAAAGTTTTATTACGACAGAAACTGTAACATTATATCTCTATTATCCAATGAGCAAACGGAACAAATCCTGATTAGACGGGTTCTACGGGGGTTATCTGATCTGGGTCTATGTTGTTTGTAAAATACTTATCAGACGTATATTTGTATATATGGAGAAAGGGGTAAATCATCTCATTTCTTGACTATATCTTTATTGGAGTACGTTAACAATACGAGAAATAAAACTTTAAAAACTAAATATGAGTTTCTGTTTCTAAATTTAATTGCTACAAAATTTAGACGTGCACACTAGCTAGATATCTTAAATATTCATTAACCATTTACTCCATTTACTCCATAGACGGGCCATTTAATGCTTTTGACTCTGGTGTCCATTATTCATAACAATTATTAACCCTTTTAATATCGGTATTGTCTGACGGACACATTTATGCTTATTCAAGTATTAGAATGGTACTTTGCTACATTTCTTCAGAAAACAATAAGAAGTGTCACACAATTTGTGTTATGATGAAACGCCGGGTTACTCCGCATCTCATCCGAATCCAAGCTATTTGAATATAATATCACCGACCCACATTCATGCCATTTAAGAGGTTAATCATGATTTCTCTCGTGAATTTTCATGAAATAAAGAAAGAGTTAAAATGACCTATAACTTACTTTCTTCACACATTTCTCCAGTATATCCCGCAGCACACGAACATGTAAATGCATCTGCACCATCAGTACATGCGCCTCCGTGTTGACAGGGATCGGGATCACAGTCATCAATATCTACAGATATGACTCGGTATGTATTTATATAATATAATGTAATACTATGTTGCTTAACCTTCAGCCTGATGAATTTCAGAATTGTTCACCTACTAATTATCAAAGTAACAGCTATAATCAGCATGTGTACTAAAATACGTGTCAGACATGGAATACTTTAATATTCAACTATTAACAGCAAATGCCAGCAGCCTGCATTTAAAGACAATTATTGTCTATTCATTAGGTGTTCGTTTTAGGAATATTAAGTTGCATAAATATATGTAACCGTTTTATATATCTACCTATACATGCGACCAGAGTAATACAGAACACAACGTGTTTCTATGCACGTGAAAAATACAATCGGTGATATAGACAGTATGCTTTTTGACCCTTCAATTACAACATACACTCACATACATCACATGTTAATGTTATTAGGTTATATTAAATTAAAGAGGTTTTTTAGAGAAAGTTTAAATTAACTGAAAGGGATTATTATCTACAGAAAATACAACTATGTTTTGTTAATCATGCTAAAAACTCTTCACTTTTGTAGAGTACGTGAAAAAGACAATAAAGAAAAAAATACTTTAAAAATAAAACATGACTTTCTGTTTCTGCGTTTAATTGCGACATATCTTAGAAGCGTACAATAGCTAGATATCTGAAACTTTCATTAAGCATTTACTCCATAGACGGGCCTTTTAATGCCTTTGACTCTGGTGGCCATTAGCCATTACAAATATTAACCCTTTCAGCGTATTGTATGCTGGACGCATTTATGCTGATTCAAGTATTAGAGAGGGCGCTTGCTACATTTCTTTAGAAAACAAGAAACAGGGCGTCACACGGTTTGGATTATGATGAGATGCCGGGATACTCTCCAACCCTTCCGAATCCAAGTTGTTTCCACATGACACCAAAGACCCGTAGTCATGTCACTTAAAAGGTTAACCATTACTTCTCATGCGAATTTTCATAAAATAAAGAAAGAGTTAAAATGACCTATAACTTACTTTCTTCACACATTTCTCCAGTATATCCCGCAGCACACGAACATGTAAATGCATCTGCACCATCAGTACATGCGCCTCCGTGTTGACAGGGATCGGGATCACAGTCATCAATATCTACAGATATGACTCGGTAAGTATTTATATAATATAATGTAATACTATGTTGCTTAACCTTCAGCCTGATGAATTTCAGAATTGTTCACCTACTAATTATTAAAGTAACAGCTATAATCAGCATGTGTGTACTAAAATACGTGTCAGACATGGAATACTTTAATAATCAACTATTAACAGCAAATGCCAGCAGCCTGCATTTAAAGACAATTATTGTCTATTCATTAGGTGTTCGTTTTAGGAATATTAAGTTGCATAAATATATGTAACCGTTTTATATATCTACCTATACATGCGACCAGAGTAATACAGAACACAACGTGTTTCTATGCACGTGAAAAATACAATCGGTGATATAGACAGTATGCTTTTTGACCCTTCAATTACAACATACACTCACATACATCACATGTTAATGTTATTAGGTTATATTAAATTAAAGAGGTTTTTAGAGAAAGTTTAAATTAACTGAAAGGGATTATTATCTATAGAAAATACAACTATGTTTTGTTAATCATGCTAAAAACTCTTCACTTTTGTAGAGTACGTGAAAAAGACAATAAAGAAAACAATACTTTAAAAATAAAACATGACTTTCTGTTTCTGTGTTTAATTGCGACATATCTTAGAAGCGTACAATATCTAGATATCTGAAACTTTCATTAAGCATTTACTCCATAGACGAGTCTTTTAATGCCTTTGACTCTTGTGTCCATTAGCCATTACAAATATTAACCCTTTCAGTGTAGTGTATGCTGGACGCATTTATGCTGATTCAAGTATTAGAGAGGGCGCTTGCTACATTTCTTTAGAAAACAAGAAACAGGGCGTCACACGGTTTGGATTATGATGAGATGCCGGGATACTCCCCAACCCTTCCGAATCCAAGTTGTTTCCACATGACACCAAAGACCCGTAGTCATGTCACTTAAAAGGTTAACCATTACTTCTCATGCGAATTTTCATAAAATAAAGAAAGAGTAAAAATGACCTATAACTTACTTTCTTCACACATTTCTCCAGTATATCCCGCAGCACATGAACATGTAAATGCATCTACACCATCAGTACATGCGCCTCCGTGTTGACAGGGATCGGGATCACAATCATCAATATCTACAAATATGTATTTATATAACACTAATAGTATGTTGTTTATACTTAAGCCTGCTGAACAAATCATTTTTTATCAGAATGTTTCACCTGCTAATTTTCAAAATAACAGTTATAATCAATATGTTTACCAAAATACAATCAGGGTGTCAAACGCGGATATACTTGGATATTCAACTAGAAAAGGGTTTAAAAGCAGGAAGTAGCTCTTAAAAGCAAGTGCCTACATTTAAAGACAAATAATGTCTGTTCATTAGGTGGTCTCTTAAGGAAGATAAAATGGCATGTATTTTATACAGTTTGATATTCCTACCTATACACACTCAGAAAGTAATGTAGAACACAGAGTGTGTCTATGCACGTGATAAAATACAATCAGTGATATAGACTGTATGTTTGACCCTTCAAATACCACCACACCCACGCACATCACATGTTAATGTTGTAACGTTATATTAAAATAAAGGGCTATTATCCAGAACAAGTTTAAATTAACCGAAACGATTTATTATCAACAAACAATACAACTAAACACTCATTTAAGAAACTTTAAGTATGTTTTGAAGAGTACAATAGCTAGATATCTGAAACATTCATTAACCATTTTACTAAAGACGTACTTTTAATGCCTTTGCAAACGAAATTGACCCGGACCAGATGACTCTGGTATTCATTAGCCATTGTAGATATTAACCATTTCAGTGTCGGTATTGTCTGTTGGACATATGTTCGGCTGAATCATGTACATGTATTACATGTATATTGGGCGCTTACCAAATTTCTTTATAAAACAATAAAGACGGCCTCAAACTGTTTGGATCCTGAAGAGACGTCGGTTTACGTTACTGGGTAGCTCGTCCGAATCCAAGTCGTTTGCATATGATATCACAGATCCGTCTTCATGCCACTGAAGAGGTTAATCATGATTTATCGCGTGAATTGTCATGAACAAAGAAGGAGTTAAAATGACATAATATAACTTACTTTCTTCACACATTTCTCCTGTATATCCTGCAGCACATGAGCATGTAAATGCATCCACACCATCAGTACATACACCTCCATGTCGACAGGGATTGGGCTCACAGTCATCAATATCTACATATATGAACCGATATGTATTTATATAATAATAATGTATGTTATTTTACATTAATCCTGCTGAACAATTCATTGTTGCACAATTTGTCACCCACTATATTTTCAGCTACAATCAGTATATCTATCAAATTACCACCAGGGTGTCAAACAGTTTGGACCCTGATGAGAAGCCTTGTAACAGGGTGTTTCATCGATGTCAAAAGCCAACGAAATAATAATTGATTGGTACACCAATTTCTGTTTCACATTGAGTGACTGACAATTTATTAAAATTCAAACTAGAAAAATAAATAGAAGAGTTTATCCTTAATAAACCATTTTCATTCAAACACAATTTGGATCGAGTAGCATGCCTTCACAAAGGGGTCCAAACAATTTGATACTGTGATTACACGTTTTGAAATACTATAGAAAGAGCATCTGGTTTGAGAACTACTAATAGAATGGTCACATGCCCTGCCTTAATTAACCTTTCCCCTCGTATAAACCATTTTAACACATTTACAAACAGAGTAGACCCAGATCAGGCGGCCCCTTTAGGAGCCGTCTTGTCGGGGTCTGCTCTGTTTGCTAATGGAATTTGAAATTTCTGTTTCTTGAGTTTTTGATATGGTTACAATGTCCCACCTTCAATAATTCATTACAACTATTTTGTCTATGAATATTCAAATTGAAATTTGGAATGAACATAGAACAGGGGCAGGTTTAACGTGCATTAATTCCTTTGCTTCCAAGGTTGCATCTGTTATTACCTATGAAAACAGATGGGATCCAAATGAGGAATTCACCAGGATCCAGACTATTTTGAATAAAAAGTTGAGAAAATTAAACAAAACTGGAATAAACGACAAATTATCTGGCACCAAAATACTTAAACATATACTGGTAATACTATCACTATTATAAATAGTGGGTGGTGTCTGTTAACCTTCCAAATTTCAAAACCTATTGAACATTCATGGACACCATTATTATAATGAAATATGGAATGTGCAACAGTGTGGCCGAGTCGTCTGATGTAGGTCCGCTCTTTTTGAAAATGCGTGAAAATGCATATTCATATGCGAGATTATGTTAGTCCTTTACTACATGAATATTTGTGGACGTGATAATGATATCATAAACATTGATTAATTGATTTGTTATCATGCCATGATGAACAACGGAGCCTATTTATCATGGCAGGACTTGTTGATTCAGACCTAAAATTGTGTCATAAGCAAACAGAGTAGACCCTGATCAGCGGACTCCTACAGGAGATGTCTGATGTGGAGCTTCTTTGTTTGCAAAGGCGTCAAAATGTGTAGCTAAGGAGTAAGAAGTTCAAAAGATACTGTAACTCTACAAGCGTCTTGTCTTGGTCAAAAAGCTTGTTGCCTTATATCGTTTTCAAAATTAAAATAGCTTATTCAACGTCTTTAATTCTTAAATGTAATGGAGTAAAGGGTTAATATAGGGGTGAGGCTTTTCTTTATGAAATAGGGAATGGTGTGAAATATGATCTTATGTGATAGATCAGCAATACAATACTGTTTATCAAGAATGTAACATTGACCACTCTTACTTATTCCACATGTATCTCCTTCGAATCCTGCAAGACATTCACAGGCAAAGCCATTGACCTTGTCAATACAATCACCTCCATATAGACAAGGTTCGGGATCACAGTCGTTGATATCTGTGTGAACAGAAATGGTACGTATGAGCTTTGGAAAAGATAGAATTACGTACTTAACCCCTTATCTGACAGAAATCTGTTTTTAATCATTCGCAAAGAGAGCAGACCCAGATCAGTCGGCTCCAGTATGAACCATTTGACAAGGAATATACTATAGATCTGACTCTACAGTTTATGTCAGAGGAAAACATTGCTGTCGTTTCATATTGTCATGATAAACTACAGTCTGATTTCCCTTCATATAACGCATCTGTTAACATAGTAGATCCACATCAGATGGCTCCTATAGGAACCGTCTGATCAGGATATGCTCTGTTTGCTAATGGAATTTGAAATATCTATAATAAATGATTTCTTTACTTTCTAAAACGGTTAAAATTTTAAACTTTCCATATTTTATTTAACTATTTTGTCCATGAATGTTTATTAACCCTCCGCTTGCTAATCGCGTCAATATACCTACCTGTAAATAGTGAAGACTCATATGAGACAGCTCCTGCAGGAGCCGTCTCATCAGGGTCTGCACTATTTAAAGTTGATTGTGCAACTAGTGCACTCCACATCAGTGATTGCACAGCGAAATACTTGTACTAAGTGAAGATATATGTAATTATACAACAGGGCATGAGTAAAGAAGGAGAAACGTATTTTAAAATTCAGCAAGAGAAGGGTTAAGTATCGAAATTTGGAACATATGTTGAACAGGGGAGGGGTAATAGATATATAGCCATCTGTGGTTTTATACTCAGGAGTATTGAAACAATTCGCGTTTATTCCATTAATACCCTTTTCTAAATATGATTGTCCCTTCGAGATCATGAATTTCAGTACTTCTTGTTCTGAAAATTGAATACCGCTTAAGCCAGTGCTAGGGGGCGTGAGAAGTGTTGCACTTTCAATTACTGTTCATGAACAGACTCAATAAAACCGAGTCTGCAATTTTCTCTTATTGTGTTGTAATTTTTGCTCCCGGGGATCACCCCCTTTCAGAATTCATTACTTTCTAAAATGGTTAAAATTTTAATTTTCCATATTTTATTTAACTTTTTTGTCAATGAAAGTATGGTTTCAGCTAATAAAAATATTCCTGTGTTCATGTGCCATTATAAATGATAATAATGATATAATAATAATAATAATAATAATAACAATTATCTTATTAATATCCATGCTGTCATGATTTCTAACATGAATATGAGTAAAGTAACAAACCAAATAAAATCCATTTACAGCTACCACCAAATTTACTACCCAGGTTTTAAGGCGTGGTAGCCAAATGCAGAATGTGGATGAAAGTTATCACAAAATGTCATCTGGAAGTAGCTTCCTGCATTACTTTCATGTTTTTGCTCCCAGAGTTGATTCTATGGTCGTTATATGCAGATTCATGTAGTGGTATAGTTGTGTACACGATTTATTGTATAGTTTTTTTTAAATGCGGGCTACAGTTTTGAAAATTACAAAATAAATCAAATGAGGTTGGACATATATTGCTAGACAACTGATGCTTGCACTAAACTTCTCTTATCCGATATATTAATCAATATACATTTATCACTATACAGAAGTAAGCAACTGGTGTGTGAATGAGCAAATTTAATAAATAACACTCACCTGTTTCACAGGTATCCCCAGTAAATCCTGCAGCACATGAACAGGTAAAGTCATCAACCTCATCCGTACATACACCTCCATTTTTACACGGTGCTGGATCACAGTCATCGATATCTTAAAGAAGAAATCAGCTTATAAAATCTTTATCAAAATGCCGATCCCCACCCCTAATTTATTTATGTATCTCTTTCCTCTACTAAATACGCCCTTAGATTACGTCTTTGCAAGCAGAGTATACTTAGCTGCTATAGGAGCCATCTGTTAGAGTCTTAGAGTCTGCTTAACCCTTCGCTTGCTATTCACGTCAATATACATTCCTGTAAATAGTGAAGACCCAGATGAGAAACTCCTGCAGGAGCTGTCTCATCAGGGTCTGCACTATTTATAAATTGATTGTGCAACCAGTGCACTCCACAGCAGTGATTGCACAGTGAAATACTTGTACACAATGAAGATGTCTGTAATTATACAACAGGGTATGGGTAAAGAAGGATAAATGTATTTAAAAATTCAGCAAGCGAAGGGTTAAGATATAATATAGATTCTGTCATGATATACAAAATAATACGTAGTGCCATTATAAAAATAATTTTAATATTCAGCATGTCATTATTTATTGTCTTAATATTCACAGAGTAAAGGGGAAGTAATATGTGTTACATATACTTTGGTGTAGAATTATGATAAAAGACAATATTAACGAATAGATCGTAATTGCAGAATACTAAAATTATGCTAAACCGCTAGATGATAGATGAACCTGAAAAAAACAACATGGTCATCCATGGCACACTTTTACTAATTATCAATATTGTTTAACTAGTTATGTTTTATTATTATATAAAACAAGAGAATATATCAATATATAGCTATTCTTAATAGAATAGAATCCGGCCTAAGATAATTATTCTGTAAGCAACCAGAATAGAACTTAACCATTTACCCAATATATAGCCTGTTTCTAGTTTTGAAGACATATGACCACTTAAAGCAGGTTGAAAGTAAAGCAGAATGCGCCTTAAGGCGCATTCTGCTTTACTTTCAGCCTGCTTTAAGCTACCACCTACTAGGATATAGAAGTTAGTTATTATGCAATATGTTCATGACTGTATGAATTTGAACTATTTTCTTCAGCGGAGGAATGAATCAAACACACTAAAAACCGCTTCTATCAGGTAAAGGGTTAATCAGACGGTTCTTGTATGACCCGTCTGATCTGGGTTTGCGATGTTTGCTATGCGTCAGACGGCATATTTGTGGAGTAAAAGGTTAATAAAAATACAATACAGTGATGATCATTTCACATGAATATTATTAAGATAAAACATAACTGTTAGCAAACTACTATCCAGTGAAACAAGAGGGGATCTCAAACGACAATTGGTTGCTAAACCATTTACTCCATAAAACAGCCTTTGCAAACAGAGTAGACCCATGTTACATAACGTTTGACCACGTTACGGCGCAGCCTGTTTCAACTTTTTACATGTATATCGTTAACCTATTTCTGCCCAGTGTCCCTAAAAAGGGTCTGCACTGTTTGCTGATACGACCGATGTCAATGACTTATTCCAACAAATATATTCTTAGCTGTCCCGTGAAAATGAAACGATGAGGCATCCACAATGATTTTTTCACGAGTTTTCTTCAACAATGTGGAAATAAATGGGTTAATATTCATGCAAGAAATGACGGCATCATGAATATGCATCAACTAATTTTCTTTAAAGGAATATGAGCACATGCCTTCACGGCCTCAGTAAAAACTAGAATCTCATCTATGAAATTCCATAAACAAACACAGTTTACCCTAATCAGATGGCTCCTATTGGTGCCGGTGTAATGAGGAAAAGTGACCCCCGTAGTAAATCGACCGGGATCGATTTATTACATAGTACTATGACCCCACGGTTATAGTACTATGACCGGGAGGGTCTTAGTACTATGACACTCTTACATATAATAATCTGACCCATCATTTAACAAACTAAGCCCTACGGTAGATCGACCGGGGATAGAGTTATTATATAGTACTATGGCCTCGGTTATAGTACTATAACCGAGTGAGTCATTGTACCATGACCACATACGAGATAACAAACTGAGCCTAAAAAGTATGCATACACGTGAAATATATTCCTACTCATAAATGTCTCCAAATGAATATATGGCATATTGTGTTTGCCAGAGTTGTCCTCCGTCTGTCTGTTTGTCTGTCTGCCTGTCACAAATGTTGCGACACGCATAACAATAAGCCTGTTAAGGTTAGATTCTTGAAACTTAACAGGAATGTTGCCCAGCATGAGTTGTTGTGCATCTCTATATATTCAGTTCTCCCCTGGTAGTTTTTGAGTTATGGTCCCTGAATAGTTTGAATTAATTACACATTTTACGGCATGCATAACTCAGAACCTGTTTAGACTACATTCTTTAAACAATGAAGTATGAGTTGCTGTGCACCTCTATATTTTCAGTTCCTTCTGCTTGATAGTGTTGAAGTTATTCAAACTTTGTCATAGACTTTATTACGAAATTTGAGCCACACATAACTCCGAATTTAATATGGTAAAGATAATATTGCATAGCATGAGCCGTTGTGCACCGTACATTTCCAGTTTCTTCCCCGAATAAATTTTGAGTTCTTGTCCCTGAACAGTTTGAATTTTAAGTTAATGATAAGCTTTGCAGCACTCCTAACTTTGAAACTAAATTGGCTAGAGTCTTGAAATGTCACAGGCATGTTGCCCAGCGTGAGTTAGTTTGCACCTTTATATTTTCAGGTCCCTGTCCCTGGTTATTTTGAAGTTGTTGCCCATGACAAGTTGGAATGTGTTATAGTTTATGACGAACTTCCAGCCACACATAACTCTAAATCTTATAGGGTTAGTCTTGAAACTTCAATGAAATGTTGCCCAGTATGAATTGTAGTAAACCGTTGTGTTTTCAGTTCCCTCTCCCTTGTTGTTTTGAAGGTATTTTCCTTCAGTGGTTAAGTATGCGCTAAAATAGTTAAAACGTTTATGATGTGTACCTTGTTCAATCGTGTCGATTCAATATTTTGTTTGAGTCAGTAGTTACATAAATGAAAACTTAATTTGAAAACGTCGAGGAACATATCAAGAGATGGATAGACAATTTATGACATTTAGAATTATTGGGGTTGCTCCCCTTGATTCTCTTCAGACTTAATTCGTAGCAAATATATACACCCGCTGGGTCCTAGCTTAGAGACTTTGTAATACGAGAAAAGGTGCCCCCTTAGAAAAACAGAGTGGATCAAAATATACATTGTATTTTATAGTAAAATGGCCTGAGTGTCATAGTACTTTATAATATCTATCCACCCTCTCCCTGGTGGATGTATTTTATCAAGGGAAGGGAGTCACGATATTTTATAATAAAATGGCCTGCGGTCACAGTTCTATATGATATATGGACCCCATGGTGGATGTACTTTGGCAAGGGAGTCACTGTATCTTATAGTAAAAAGACATGGGGTCATAGTATTATATAATATATCGACCCCCCTGGTGGATGTATTTTGGCAAGGGAGTCACTATATTTTATAGCAAACTGACTGGAGGTCATAATACTTTAAAATATATAGACCCCTCGGACGAGCTACTGCGATAAACATAGTAGGTCAAAATATCATAAGGTGGGTCTATTATATTATGGCAAGTGAGTCACTATATGTTATGGTAAAATGGCCTGGGGTCATAGTACTTTATAATATATATCGAAACCCCTGGTGGATGTACTATATGATATATCTAACCCCATGGTGGTTGTATTTTGGCAAGGCAATCACTATATTTTATAGTAAAAAGGCATGGGAGTCATAGTTCTATGTAATATATTACCCACCCCCTGTAAGGTGTAGTTTGGTAAGGGATTCACAATATGTGATAGTAAAATGACCGGGGTAACAGTATTATAATAGATATATAGGTCCCTCGGTCACCTACTACGATACAAAGAGTGGGTCAAAATATAATAAGGTGGGTTTATTATATTATGGCAAGGGAGTGACCGTATTTCATAGTAAAATGAGGGGGTGGTTATAGTACTATAAAATATATAGACTCCTTGGTCGTCTTTCTAAAATATCATAAGATGGGTTAATCATATTATGGCAAGGGAGTCACTATATTGTATAGTAAAATGGCCTGGGGTCATAGTACTTCATTATATGTATTGAACCCTCCTGGTGGATGTACTGTATGATATATCGACCCCTGTGGTGGATGTATTTTGGCAAGGGAGTCACTATATTTGATAGTAAAATGGAATGGGTCAAGTACTATATAATATATCGACATCCCCCACCCCTGGTGGATGTATTATGACAAGGGAGTCATTTTATGTTATAGCAAAATGACCGGGGAGTCATAGTACTATATAATATATCAACCCACCCAGTCGATCTACTATGGGGTCACAGTACTTCATTACACCGGCTGATCTGGTCTACTCTTTTTGCAAAGGCATGCAAAGGCATACTATAGGTAAGGGTTACTGACTGACTGACATTACATTTTGTTTAACCCTTTCCCTGTTCTGTGTTTATTCCAAAGTTCAATACCTACTGAATATTCACTAGCAACATAGTTATAACGAAACATGGAGGGTGAATATTGTAACCATTTTAGAAAGCATAGAAACAGATCTGTCAAATTCTATTAGCATATTAGCAAACAGAGCAGACCCTGATCAGACGGCTCCTCTAGGAGCCGTCTGATCTGGATCTACTCTGTTTGCAAATGCCTGAAAACACGTTTATATGAGGGAAAGGGTTAATCATTTCCCTCATATAAACTCGTTTTTCGCGTCTCTGTATATAGGCAAGATCACAATGAAATGGTTCTTTGTTGGAGCCGTCTGATCAGAGTCTGCTTTGTTTATGGCATTATAAAAGACCTGGCTTTACAGTTTCCGTCAATACCAACAAATCCAATGCACAGTATACCTCAGTATATAAAATATCAGCTGATAAATATTCATGGTGTCCTTATTTCTTACTTGAATATTCAACAGGGAAAGAGTTCCTGTGTTTACTGTGTAGTTATAAAGGTTTTTACTTGTTTGACATGTGTCTCCGTCGAATCCTGTTACACATGTACACGAGAATCCGTTGATCATATCTATGCAAGTTCCTTCATTTTGACAAGGCGATGACTGGCACTCATTGATATCTGTGTAGAGAAATGACAGTAAAACATACCATTCTTATAGAACTGATTTTCTAATTTGGAATAAATGGACTGCAAGGCGTGTAAGCTATCGGCGTCATGCATTAGTTTCAGGTTATATTATCAACGTTAGTGAAATCTTTGTTTTGAGATAATGAATATTTCAATAAACCACAATTCTGAAAAGGTAAGGTACAGAATTATTCAGAATTAATACGAAGCAAGTAACAAGCAGATATTGAGTGATGTACTACCTTATTCGACTACAATATATTTAATGTAGAATTTGGAAATGGCCTTGCAACTCACTATTTCTCTAATAAGCAAACAAGCAATGATGTAGAGACCTGAATGTTTAGAATAACTTATGTTTACAAGCTATTTTGGTATACGTAAAAACAGTTGAGTCAGATCTATTATAAGTTCATAACCAAACACAGCAGAACCAGGTCAGACAGATTCTATTGGAACTGTCTGATCTGGATCTACTTTTTGCCAATGCGTGAACAAACGTTTATATGCGGAAACTGTTAAATTGAATGAATCCAAGTTTAAAAAACAAAACGAACTTGAGCGTACAACATTTTTGAAGCCATGTAATAATCAAACCCATACACGCACCCTCTGCACAAGTTTCTCCTGTATAGCCAGCAGCACAGTCACAAGTAAAGGCATTGACACCATCAGTGCACTGACCATTGTTGAGACATGGATTGGGGCTACACTCATTCACGTCTGTAAGTCAAGTCGAGCATGTCTTAAAGGCCATAAAATGTCTAATAATGCATCTGTAAGGCAGGGGGTAGCTTAATGCAGGTCAAACGTAATGCAACAAGCTTGTCTGCGTTACTTTTGCCATGCATTAAGCAACCACTTGCTTTTTAAGCTCATAATTATGTTCAATAAATGAATGAACGCTTAGGACATGTTTTACTAGGAATAAACACAATAGATATTAATCATTTTAATGTAGAAAGTACTAATGTAATTGATATGTATTAGATGGTTTTTTTGTTTATAACAGCAACATATACACATTCTGTTTTACAGTACTGGTAGAAATTTTATAGCCATGTATGTTATATTGAGCAGCCAGAGCTAACCCTATTCAGACGTCTCCCACAAGAGTCGTCTGATCTTGGTCTATCCTGCATGTAGGAAGTGAAAAGGCGTTTTCATGCGGGAAAAAAGTTAAAGGGTGATAATGTGCATTACTTCACACAATCCTGAAATAACAGTAGCTTTAATACTGCCGAAGCCCTTCTTGTTCATGACCATATGTCTGTGTGTATGATCTGAGCGATTTCAGCACATGTCAAGTTTACCACGTATCACTTCCTGCAGTTACGAAACATGGGACCTACATTAAATATATCTAGTGCCAAATGAAAGCTGCTGTGTCCTCTAAACATGACAAATTGGTGGGTTCCAAAATAAGACCAAGGTCCATGCTTATAAAGCTTTTAGTTGAGTCTGAGTTTCGTTTTCAAGCTTTTGATTGGTCAGATTTGAGTTGTCAAGCTTTTGATTGGTCAGATTTGAGCCAAAGGCTCAAATCTGACCAATCAAATGCATTGAGAACGTTCTCAGACTCGACTAAATTTTTTATAAGCATGGACCCTGGGTGAGTTTAAGCCACTGACATGTAGGCGCGTAGCTAGAGATGCGCAATTACGCACGTACGTAATTTGAAAAGTGAAAAAATAATTATATGGCCACAATTGAACTAGAATCGAAGGCTAAGGTGGGGGTAGACTTTGATAAACCCTCTGTCTTGTCCTGTAAGTTTTAACCCATTCTCTCATATAGACGCTTTTTAGGAGCAAATGCTGTATTAATCACAATGGTTCCAAAACCACACAGTTTTAAATTCACCCGGGGAGCGTGCCCACGGATCCCTATAGCCACGGTGAGTGCATTACAGCTGAATTCAGTTACTCTCCTGAAATGGGTTGAGCAAACAGTTCAGATTCTGACCAGAGGGCTATTCCATTTTTAAAGACACAAATGGGTTAGAATACCTGTCTGACACTGGTCCCCGGTATATCCTGGCACACAGTTACATGTGTAGGTATTTATGCCATCAATGCAACTTCCACCATTGTCACAAGGTGAAGATTCACAGTCGTCATCATCTGAAAGTAAACATATGCACTTAAAATTGACAGACAACAGACATCGTTTTGTCAAAAACAAGAACTGTATATATTTATTCAAATAGAGTTGGGAATACTCAGTAGTATGTGCCTTCATCGGATCAGGAGAACATTCTCGGATGGATCTACATACATACAATTATTGAAGCCCTAACATAATTAGTTAACTGTTTCCGATGTAACTGTATCCGAACTTTTAAATCATGTAAACTCTAACAATTATCATACTTTTAGTAACCAATAAACTCCAATGATCATATATACATGTAATACATGGGGCTTATGCAACGAGTGTATACTCAGACCAGAGGGTTCTGCTAAGGGTCTTGCACTGTTATATTAACCATCCTTTGTTAAGAAATAATGACGTCATGAATATTAATATGATTACGTCTTATAATGACGTATGCACACATAACATTTTGGCTCAGACAGAAACTGTAGAACCAGATATATATTGCACCAAAAGCAAACAGAGCAGACCCAGATCAGACAGCTTTTATGGGAACCGTCTGATCTGGGCATATCCTGTTTGCTGATGCGTTAAAATGCGCTTACATAGGGCAAAGTAATGCCAAACGATTTTGGAATATTGTATTTCCCAGAACAGATAGCTGAAGATGCCTTAGGGTTGTGCCAAGGACTGCTCTGTTTGCGTACCAATATCGAACATTCTTGTGTATATATAATAAATATGCTTTCAGTTAATATAAAAATATGATTGATTTTTTTCTTGCATGCATATTCAACAGGGAAAGAGATAAGAAGTTACTTAAATATGGTCAAACATTCCTATGTTCATATGCCGTTATGAAAATTCATATAGTGCAAACGTAATACAAATTTATTTCTAAACCCATTAGTGTCCATTGCCCTTTAAAATGTATATTTGCAAACAGAGAAGACCCAGATCAGAAGGATCCTATCTGCTTAACCCGTGTGTGTCTATGGCTTATACCAGCAAATAGTTTTCGCTGTTCCCCCTTAACATGGAAAATGGACGAGTTCCAAATAAGATCTGTGTCCATGCTTGTAAAAACTTTTTAGTTGAGTTTGAGTTCGTTCTCAAGCTTTTGAGTGGTCAGATTTGAGCCAAATGCTCAAATCTGGCCAATCAAAAACTCAGACTCAACTAAAAAACATTTATGAGATTGGACCTTAAGTAATATGGAAATAAATGAGTTAACCCTTTACTCCATAAATACATTTTTCTATGCCTTTGCAAACAGAATAGAATAGTTTCTGATAAGGCCAACAAATAATATTTGCATGTGCCATAATTAATATTCATAACGTCATTGTTTCTCTCATGAATATTCATGGAGGAAAGGGTTAAGGTTATATCGACCTGCCAAACTGAGTAAACTTCTCTCACCAGATTCATCCGAATTATTGATTGACCATTCGGCATTTGATAACGATTTATATTTAGAACAATTTGTACAACTACAGTCGCTTCTTGTACTCAAGCTTAACGTTTTAGCAGCATGTTTAGCTTTGGCAAACCGTTAAAGCAAATTTATTTAGATAAAAATCAATGATGTCTAACAGTTTTTCAACTGAAAAGACATGTTACTCGATGTCTCCCTAGATACAATCTAGCTGTTTGCAACTTCAATATACAGTAAAATCTCGATTATTCGAATTTTCGTTATAAACGAATTTAGACCCTTTTAGGCAGGTGGCTGCTTAAGGCATGGTGAAAGTCATGCAGAAAGCTCCTAGATGAGCTTTCTGCATGACTTTCACCATGCATTAAGCTGCCACCTGTCTTAAGGATCGATAATAATACGTATTTTAGTGTTCGAATAATCGAAGTTTTACTGTAGTTCTAATTTTTCACTAATTGGAAATGTAGAGTACCACCTTTTACTGACAATTTGTTTTAACCCTCTACTCCATATATACGCCTTGCTATGCCTTTGCAAACAGAGTAGAACCAGATCTTACGGTTCCTATAGGAGCCCTCTTGTCAGGGTCTGCTCTGTTTGCTTATGATATAATATACATGTAGATATGATTCTACAGCTTCTGGAAGGGCCAAGTACATTTTTGTATTCCATTATGCATGTGCTATAATAATACAATTATGTATATGAATATTCTTGACCTCATTATGTGTTATATGAATATTCAGAGGGGAAAAGACTAAGAATGTATTGGTCCGCCACACGGCGTAACCTTTTTACCAGATTCATCCCAATTATGACTGGTTGCACTCAAGCTTAGCTTTAGTTTAGCTTTGGCAAATACATTTCTAATTTCCAAGTCCATACTATAATTCTTATTGACAATCGCTGCTCCATTTATTTTAACCCTTTAATTTATGAATAAGCATGTAAGAGTTATTGACATCATGAATATTAATTAGAATATTGTGTACAATGACATAAGAGCACATGCATTTTGGCAATGCCAGAGACTGTACATGTAGAATCAATTTGGAGGAAATGAATAACCTTTTCTGTGCCAAGTATATAACTGTCGTCTGCAAACCAACTTTTGTTAAATCATTTGGTAAAAAAAGTAAATAGGATAAATAAAGGCAAATTTCAAAGGAAAAAAGCATTGATAAAGAAATAGAGATTGAGACAAAAAAATGAAGTCCCTTATCAGACGCCGCCTTGGGATTGCACTATTTGTCGTGGTGCATTTATGCGACATTGGCGGTGAAAGGGTTAAACTATTACTACTGATCAATATTATTTCATAACAACCCAGAAGAGACCCTGTTCAGACGGCTCCTTCATATTGTGATCTGGGTCTACTCTGTTTGCAAAGGGATGGAAAAACGACTTTCTTAGGTAAAGAGTAGTGTAACAATTATGGTATCCCAATTTTGATATAATCGAGTAAAGTCATGAAACTGTAATTATCTGCAATTATAAATGTACTTACTTATCTGACATTCATTACCAGAGAAACCAGCGAAGCAGTTACATGTGTACCGATTCAAGCCATCTTCGCATACGCCATTCTGACAAGGTGGTGGATCACACTCATTTATGTCTGCAATCAAAATAACTCTTTTCATGCTTTAACCCTTCGCTTGCTCTTCACGTCAATATACCTACCTGTAAATATTGAAGACCAAGATGAGACAGTTTCTGCAGGAGCTGTCTCATCAGGCTCTGCACTATTTACAAGTTGATTGTGCAACCAGTGCACTGCACTGCACAGCAGTGATTGCACAGCGCAATACTTGTACACAGTGAAGCTATATGTAATTATACAACAGGGCATGGGTTAAGAAGGAGAAATGTATTTTGAAATTCAGCAAGCGAAGAGTTAATAAAGGTTTTATTATACAGCCTCTGTTCTGGCCAAGACATCTTGTACTCATATGCCATTATAATACACATTTTGGGATCAGTATTTCGTTCATGAATCTTCGTGATCCAAAGGTTTAAAGGTTATGGAAATGTTTACTTGTCTGGCAATTTGTCCCGGTATATCCATCCATACAGTGACAGACATACGAATTAACTCTGGATCTACACGTTGCGCCATTTTCACATGGAGAGGACCGACAACTGTCTTTGTCTGAAATGGATAGCATATATCAGTGATACACATGTCTGGAAGTGAACAAGTTAAAGTCGACCTTTCCCTCATACAATATATTGATCCAAAATGTTTGGAACGGTAATCAAACAGTTCACATGTAGCAATATTAGCTTCAACCCGTTACCTGTACCTGACGAACAAACCTTTGAAATCATAATTTCGCAAACAGAGTAGACTCAGCTTAGACGACACATATAGGAGCCGTCTAATGACTGTCTGTTCTGTTTGCTTATCTATACAATAATGATAGAATATCGAGGGCTTGGTGCAAAACTATTTTAATTCCTTCACAAAGTAGAATAGTTTTGCACCAAGCCCTTGATATGTTTTTCTTTGCTCGTGATGCCATTATAAAAACAATCTAATCAAGATTCATTACGTCATTATTTCTTACATGAATATTCATTAGGTAGAATCTACAGACAGACAGACAGACAGACAATAGTTTATTTATGTCTCACTTCTATACATGTTTTACAAATATATACACGGTAAAACAGCAACAAATGACATGCATAGAACCACTCAATGTTGAGTTATGAGAGACAACAAAATTAATAAAAGTGGGTCACTTTGTCATACAATATCAATTTAAAACGTATCAGTTTAAAATCAAAACAAAAAGAAACATTATATAAAAACACGTAAACCTGCATCATAAAAAGTCATCTATATAAAACTGCGCGTCGTTTAGTGAGTATATCATGACAGGTTTTGGCAGCATATCTTACGATTTCAGCATCTGATAAAATGCAAACAAACTTATCCCTACTATTTAGTGAAAGAAAATTGTCTCTAATGCCAGCTACTTTCCTAAAAAGTGTTTCTCTCTCGTAATTATACAAAGGACATGACATAAGTACATGCATCTCATCTTCAACTTCATTTTCGCAGTTAAAACAAGTTCTTTCTTGTAATGCCATTCCTTGATAACGTCCAGTTTCAACCTTCAGCGGAGCTACACCACTACGAAACTTCGATAATGCACTTCTGTGAACCTTTGGTAAAATACTAAATTTAACATAGTGTTCTGGCTCATATACCTGTTTGAACTGTTTGTAGGTTCTTAGTTTGTTGCCGCTACTTATTTTCCGACCAGTATCTGAATTGACAGTTAATTTCCATTTCTCCTGATATTCATAAAAAATACGATTTATGCAAGGGTCTACAATCAGTTTCCGATCGATTTTGGAATAGTCATAACAAGGATATAGAGAACGACCTATAACACTAAACACTTTTGAAAAAACCCTCAAACACCAATTCTTAGTGTTATACATTTCTGCATGTGTCCACTTAAAAGTACTCTTATTGAGCCTTTCATCAGCCATGCCGTTTAGTCGGAACCAGTATGACAGTACAGCCTTCCACTGCCGGACCACTGGAGGGACCCAGCCCATGCCGCCGTTCACCGCCGCGTTTGGCGTATATCGTCCAACACCTAAAAAGAATCTACATGCCCGGTTGTGCAAGTAAAGTCTTGAGTTCCCCAGATGGCCGATCCATACTCAATTATTGGCCACACCATAGTGTCATAAAGTTTCGTGTATACATCATACGGCATGCCTCCTGTAGCTTTAACTTTCGAAATCACTAGACCTAGTGCACGAGTCGCTGATTGGGCCACGTACTTAGCAGTTACACTGTAGTCAAGTGTTTCGTTAAGGACTAAGCCGAGATACCGATATTCAGACACACATTCTATATCCGAAACACCACATGTAAAGTTATACTGAGTACGTGACACAGACGGTGGCCTATAGTGCATGACTTTTGTTTTCTTTATATTAATAGCCATTTTATTTATACCACACCAATGGGATAGAATGTCTAACAAAGCCTGCAGATCACGTTCATTTCCACAGATCAGTACTAAATCATCAGCATACAGAAGATGGTTTACAAGGAGTTCATCGAGCTTAATACCAAGTCCTGATTGCTGTAACGTTATACTTAAGTCATTGATATACAGGTTAAACAAGGACGTTGATAACAAACAGCCTTGCTTCAAGCCTATTGATACATCAAACCAGTCAGTTCTATAGCCATTTAGCTTTACCGAACACTTAACATTTTCGTATAGGGATGTAATGGCTATCAACATTTTCCCATTAATGTCACTTTTTAATAGTTTCCCCCACAGTATGCTTCTGTCTATTCGGTCGTACGCCTTTGAAAAATCAACATAAGCTACAAATGTTGATTTCTTAAGTCGTTTCCTAGACTCTGCTATATTCGTTAGCGTTGACAGTTGGTCTATAGTACTTCGATTTCTACGGAAGCCATTTTGGGTATCGGCGATTTTCCCATTTACTTCCGTCCACTTTGTGAGTCTCTCATTTAGCACTGCACAATAAGCTTTGTACACCGCGGATGTAACGGCGATACCCCTATAATTCTCCGTGTGTCTTTTCTCAGCGGTAGAGTCTTTCAGGACAGGCGTGATCGTAGCTAAATTCCAATTTGAAGGGACCCTACCAGTTTCAAAACATACACAGAACAGTCTATGTAAAAAGAAAACGCATGGTTTGGATGTTAAAACCTCTGCGGGAATACCATCGAAGCCACATGCTTTATTTTTATTCAATGACTTTACTGCCTTATCAACTTCTACAATGCTAATGCCTTGATTTAATATAGAAGTATTCTGTCTATCATATGCGCCATTTTGGGCAGCATCTGTCATTATACTATCATCCTTATTTTGTCTATGTCTGAAAAGTTGTTCAAAAGAGTCTTTCCATTTAGATAGAACATCTTCTAATGACGACGTAAGATGACCGTTTTCGTCGAAAACCTCCATCGGAATTGCCTTTGACCTTTCATTTCCAATTCCAATTTTCCCAATACTTTTCCAGAATTCGCCTGGCGCTGTTTTATTGTTACACGAATGTAACAAATGTTCCTGTACTTCACGCCAGTATTTCCGTTTCCGTTGCCGAACACACTTGTCAAAGTGTTTGCGCTTCGTAAGAAAGTCTATTCGCAATACTTTCTTACGATGAGCAACATTACACTTTAACCACAGTTTTTCAGAAAGACACACGTCATTCCACATATTATTTAGCACATCTGACCACCAAGGTTTGCGCGTTCGCTTTCTTTTATTAACTGTTCCATCCATAGCGACATGCCTCGGTTTCAACTCTGCATTCATATGTGCTTTCAATATATCTGTGAATTCCTGGAACGCCTTATCCACACACACCTGTCCGTTCTGGTTTGCTTCCAGTCTCGTTACTGTTTCATTTAGCAATATTACTGTATCAGAGTCACACATAAAGTCGATCGGTATGTTCTTCCTGTCGTAACAAATATCTGTTTCAGGTAGAATAGCCTGTGTAGGTACATGCCTACAAATGTTCTCTGCCGCGCGGAGTGACATATCCCATGACAGTACGGAGTGGTCAGGAACGCTGATAGAGTCTAAACTACCAACTCCTACAGCATTGTTAACCAATTCACTAGATCTCGTAACTTTAAACGAACTGTACCTTGGAAGTTGTTCATATGGCACGAGACAGAAATCTACGACGGCACAACCACGGGGCGATACACTGGTATAATCGTTACTTACGTGGTTCCTACCGTTCAGAATACAAAAATTTGTGCTCAGTAAAAAGTCAATAAAATTGTCACAATACTGGTTTGTCTTAAAGTCTACGACATCGCGCGGTGGCAAGTCGTCTACACCCTGAATAAAGTCATCACATCTCCCCACTCTAATGTTAAAGTCACCGACTATAGTTAATAATGCACTATTCTGGTATCCATAGACGTGCGACATTAACGTATCCAAGAATTCGTTAACATCTACCGATCGCGACGAATTACTTGGTGGCAAGTAACACACACAGAACATAAGGTTTTCCTTAGTACGTTTCTCTATCAGCGATATCCATAGAATTCCTTCGTACTGTTTATCTGTACAATGTATATCAAACTGTTCGAACAATTCTTGCTTAATAAACACACCTACACCGCCACTACCTTTTGGAGCCTTTCTGTGTATTCTAGTTCTGTTGTGGCCTATCCATATATATCCATTAATAGAAATGGAATCGTTGCCTAGTAAATGAGTCTCCGAGATGCCTATTATATCTAGATTCATTGAGAGTATGCTTTCTTTCCTAACACGGTAATTTTCTGAAAGTGAATCACTGTTAAAACCATTACAGTTCCAAAACCCGCATGATACCTAGTCTCTATGGCGTCGATACGAGTGAGGACTGCGGTGATAGCTATCACGTGACATACTCTTACCAGCTGCACGGTAATCGAGCCGGCTGTAGTCCTGTTTCCGGCGTTGGTCGTAATAGCAGTCGCGGTTGCCGTAACTGTCGCGGTTGCTATCTCGAGATCTATGTCCGTTATCATACGATCTTCGATGACGTTCGTCACGTGACAATCGTCGATCATGGTCGTATGGCCGTCGATGATCGTACGACAGTCGCATGTCACGGCTATTGTGCCTACGGCGAGACACGGTTTGCCAGCCATCACTACCCGAAGTGTCATCCTCTTTACGCACGAGTCGGTTGCCACGCACCATCACTCGTTCGGTACCAATCATATCTGCAATTGTCCTTAAGTTGGAAATGCTGTTTCTTGCGTGTCTCGGTCTGTCATGCTCAATAAAGACATTGTTGAACTGCCGCGTAAATTTCAGACCAGATTTCGCGTTCATGATCACGGCTTTATCATCTTTCGATCTGCATTTCGCGATGATTACACCAGTGTCTTTCTCAGATCTACCTGGTTTTCTCTCCGCGCTTTCGACAGAAACCTTAAGCATCAGTTAAGAGCGAATTCACGAGCGTTTGCGCGTTCCGTCCTGTCGTTTCGGGCAGATTTCTTACAACTATACTCAGCGATCTATTCTCATAGGAGTGGGCGTTATCCGTGTCAAAGGCAGAACTTTGACCGGAAGCAGCTTTCAGGGTTTCCATTTCTGCACGAATCTGTCGAAGTTCTGCATTGAATTCATCTTTTATGCTTTCTATTGCTTTGTTCACATGAGCCTTTACCTGGGTTTTCACTTTAATATCTATATTTGATTCTAACTTATCTAACCTCCGCGTAAGGCCCGATATCTCATTTGCAAGCAGAGTTATTGCTTTTGCTACACACGCATTCTCTGAAGTCTCATCTGCCGTCAAAAGAACACTTTCTTCTTCTGCATTTCAAGTGGGCAACTGGTCACCCGACAGCGCCCGCTTTTTGCCCCTCCCTTTACGATCCGAGTTAAGGGCAGCTACACCCGAGGCACGCTTGGTGGCCGTGGCTGTCTTCTGTTGCCTGCTTCTCGCTCCTTTCGCAGTTCGCTGTTTCTTCGCACTATGTATCAAAGGAGCGAAGTGGTCATTGCCAAGAAGCGACTGTGACTGTGACTGTTCATCATGACCTTCGTCGCCTTGGTCCACACTGGCCACCGTAGTAAAGATTTGTCCCTGTGACATGTTGATACCCTCGGGTGGCTGTGTCTCGTCATCTGCCTGTGCTGTCGTCGCCGTACCGTCATCACCGTACAACAATTGCATAAAATTGTCCTGCGATTGAGACATTTCACAATAGTTCAACAGTTTCTTGCGGGAGATAATCTGAAGCGTCTTTGTTGGTCAATTGTCTCCCTCAGGCGAGGTAATCGCCGAAGTACCGTTACCGCTCACCCGCTCACAATATAGATGTGTCAACACTGTAAATAATACCTATATGAGGCTATGGCGTCTACTTAAGCCGGACTGTGACGTAGTTCAATCTAATCGCACTTTGAAGACAAAGAAAAGTTATGAAAATGTCAAAGTACTCACAAACTGTTGCACATATCAGCATCCAGTTTCACACACATAAAGAGTCAGCAGTTACGAAACAAATCATATCCTTTATAATCCGAACAAGTTCCGGGAACACTCTCAAATCCGAGAATTTTATAAGAGCACAATTTGTCCTGTCAATACAATATCCTCAATGTCAACTACATGTACATGGTTAAGAAACATAATGCGATAAACCTAATATAACGGTAGATTGGTAGTAATACATTAAGTCACCTCTGGTTATATCTTTAGGGCAATTAAATGATCAAAATACAGTAAAATTCTTCTAAACCGGACGGTAAATTTGGTGGCCTTGGAGACAGATAGCAGCTTACTGCAGGGTGAAAGTCATGCAGAAAGCTCCTCTAGGAGTCTCCTGCATTAAGCAGTCTCCTGCCCAAGAGTATATAACTTCTAATCTACTAGAAATCCGTTTTAGATAGGTTATAGACTGTAACATTAAGAATTGCACATATAGAGGATCTGTCGCGAGCTGTCTTTTATGATCACATGTTCCTAAACGAGCCTTAGGAACTGTTATTAAGCGAGCCTTTGGCGAGCATCAAATTCTTTTTCTCACATAACCGAAACAGTGTAGATCTAGATTTATTTCGTCCTTTTAATGACATGTAAACATCGGTGTTTCCATGTTTGACGTCAAATATGACGTATGACGTCATATATATTCTAAAGTGTTCTTAAACGTGTTACTGATAATAGAATTTTAACCCGTTGTTCTTACCCGGAGATCAGGGAAGTTATGTTAGAAAGAGAATTATTAACTGATTTATTCCAATATCATTTGAGGGAAAAAACGTTCAAATCTTACTTTGGAACACATTCATTTTTTCATATACAGGTGGAACACATCAATCATAGTAGTTGCTGTTAATGGCTCGTAATGTGACAATCACATGTCAGCTGGTCACACGTTCAGAATTTGACTGTTTAAGTGATATTAAATGTCAGCCAATCACTAGGTCCTCGGGGTGTTTTGATTTAGCTTTCTCTTGGAAACATCGATGGCGATTATTTAAAAAAAAACCTGCACACAGTGCTACAGCCTAATATTATATTACGTCAGAACCCGTCGTTAGCGGTCATTCATTTATTAAACATAAGAGTATTAAAAAGCAGGTTGTTGCTTAATGCAGGGTAAGAGCAATTCAGAAGGCT
Source organism: Azorinus chamasolen (assembly GCA_963576725.1). Classification (NCBI taxonomy): domain Eukaryota; kingdom Metazoa; phylum Mollusca; class Bivalvia; order Cardiida; family Solecurtidae; genus Azorinus; species Azorinus chamasolen. The sequence continues at coordinate 84,183,835 of OY755238.1, forward strand.
ACTGTAGGAACTGTCTGGATTACTGTTGACCCCGATTAAGCTACCGCCTTGACACTACAAGGCCTGTAAAGTTATCTGAATGATAGGTTAGCAAGGTAAATAGCTATCTGTAGTTTTGATTAGTCCCCCCCCCCCCACCCCCTTGAAAAATGGTGGCGTCTGATCTCGGACAGCACTATTTGTCGTGGTGCATTTTTGCAACAATGGCGGTGAAAGGGTTAAGTCAGAAATAATGACTGTATAAATAAGATTTTTTTATAACGGCATTGCCACCATGAACAAGGGATATTTGCTTTGGCAGGAAACTGTAGAATCACATCTAGGGGCGTAGTTAGCGATACGCACTTACGCACGTGCGTAACATCAATATGTAAGGTGAAAACATTATTCTGGCCAAAAATGGAATAAAACTCGAAGGCTAAGGGGGCTAAGATTTTGATAAACGTTTTGTATTGATATGTAAGCTTTAACCCATTCCCTCATATTGACGCCCTTTGTCGCCTCTGTAAAAGTCATCATTTGAAATCATTGTGATAAATAGAGCATTTGTTCCTATAGGAGCAAATGCTCTATTTATCACAATGGTTTCAAAACTACACAATTCTAAATTTTCTCGGGGAGCATGCCCTCTGACCCCATATAGCCACGGTGCGTACATTGCATTTGGATTCAGCTACGCTACTGACATCTATGTCATTTCATAAGCAAACGTAGCAGAGCATGATCAGAGTTATTTGGGTCTACTCTGTTTGCAAGGGCGTACAAAAAAAGTCGTATGTATGGAGTAAAGGGTTAAGTTGACTGGTTAACTTGCCTGTCATTGCAACGTCCGTTAGACCCGGTGTTTCGGATACAATCGACATAATAGCTAGCACATCGACATCAACGTCGAACTGTTCATTAGCAGTATTATGAGTTACCGGAACTTTGACAACAAGCAACACTGTAAGATGGAACTTTGCTATAACGCTTCCTGGGCTGTAAATGTAACAAAACATTTTTCGTCTGCAAAAAAATATCGTCTGTTTTATCTTTAACGCTGCCATTTAAGTCATCTGCAAGCTTTGTCAACTGCTATAATTTTCTTTCTTTTATTTATCGTCAATTTTGTTTCAAAACACAGTCATCTTGACAAATAGTTTGGATCCTGACGATATTACTGGGCGTCTCATCTGTATCCAAACTGTTTGCATCGGTAATACCATATGTGACATTGACAACGAAAGTGATAAGTTTAAGGGTGGACATTCTATCAAGACATTCTTTTTCTAATTTGCAAGCGCTGCGTTCTGAAGAGACGACGAGTTACTCGGCTTCTAACCTGGATCCAGCTTTTCATTGGTCAGATTTGAGCCTGAGTTCGTTCTCAAGTTTTTGATTGGTCAGATTTGAGCCTTTGTCTCAAATGTGGCCAATCAAAAGCTTGAGAACGAACTCAGACTCAACTAAAAGTTTTATAAGCATGTACCCAGGATCCAAAGTATTTTCAAATGAATAATTTATCCTCACATTGCAACGTGCCATTGAGTTTCTATCAGGCGACTTTGGCGGTGAACAGTGGAATATGAGGGTTCCAGAAACACCCGTAGAAATCAGCTCTTTGAATGCTAGCGACGAAACCCTGATTACCTATGCAAATAGTTTGGATCCAGATGAGACACCGCATCATGCAGTGTCTCATCAGAATCCAAACTGCTTAACACTTTGACCATAGTTTTGCAAAGACATGAGATAAATTTTATTTTAGAAATTACAGTAGGCGACAACTGATGCAGACAAAAAATACCAAAATTGCAATGAGTTAATACCTCCCCTACCCACCCCTACTGACGCCTTTTGGCGCCTCTGTAAAATTCAACTTTTTAGACCAATGTGATAAATAAGAACATTTGCACCATAAGAGCAATGCTCTATTTATTACATTGGTTTCAAAAGTATGCAATTCTAAATGTACCTTTATCTAGTAAATGCTTCTTTACAGTAGATTTATTTAAAGAAGTAGTTTTTACATGTAACACATTCCATCCTAGTGCCGCTCTTTAGCGCCTCTGTAAAAGTCACATTTGAACCGTTATGATAATTAGAGCAATTACTCCATAGGAAAAACAACACAATTCTAAAATTCGGTAGATTTATTCTAAGAGATTGGGTCTAAATATATAATAGTAGGGAATGAGTTAAAATAGTTTAAGAGGGAATGAGTAAATGTATCTATACTGATGATGATGATGGCCATCTACGTGTACCTATGAAATGTATAATGGTTAGCTGGAGTATGATAGACAATATCTGAGCTATTCAAACGACGAACATTTCGTAACTGAATAATTATATCCTGCTGATTAATTGATTTACCTTTTGCCTAACAAAGGCGACAATTCATATAGTTTAATAACAGAGTAGACCAAGAAAACTTGTAGGGACCGCCTCATCAGGGTCCACTTTGTTTGCTCAAGAAATAATTTAAATCTAATCATACAGTAACAACTCAATACTACGAATACTCACATACATACCATTATTGATCTATAACATATGAGGCAGCTTAATGCAGGGTAAAAGTCATGCAGAACGCTCCTTTCGGAGCTTTCTGCATGACTTCAACCCTGCATTAAGCAGCCACATGCATACACAGACATAAATTCCTCCTCACTAAAAATGTCGTAGTATCGAGTTTTTACTGCATACAGTTTCAGTCATGGGCAAATCGTTACTGCAAATATATAGATATGCATATACATGTGATCGAAATTATATTCGCAATAGCACTATTTCTTATATGAATATTCATGGAGTAAATGGCCTACTTACCTAAACTCATCCACGATAACACCACCAAACTGGTCTGCTTTGTCGCTGTTTGCAAAACTGTCATTCATCTACATTCCAATATACAGATTACAAAGTGTGATTACATGTATTCAATAATGTAGAAATGTATCTGATATTTTGTTTTGTATGCATGTTTCCTGGAAACTAACCGAGAAATTGCACAACGGGGACATTTTATTTATTTATTCACTTTCTGTAGCCGATAGTAGATATACAATTCAACAGGATATTAGGAATGAAAATAAAATGAAACTTACAAAATAAGGCAAACGAAAACATCAAGTAACATATTAAAGTATGCACATGCACATTTAGTTACAAATTCTATAACACCCTGCCATTATATCAAGTATACATTATTACCCTCTGCGAAACGAAAACAGATGACTGATTGACTGTTTTGATAAACGCTCGTTTCTGCTCACTATGTGCTAATTGGATGCCCCAGATAAAGGGGGTGTACATTCCTTCCTGGTGACGCATTTTGTAAACGTCAAATGTTTAAACCATTGTGGTATATGGAGCATTTGCTCTATAGCAAACTCAATAGTTTTGTATTATAGATTTGAAACTACACAATTCTAAAATTCTCATTTTCTATAGTTAATGCTCCTTTTCGGTAAATTTATTCAGAGAGGTCGAATCTAAAAATAGCCTAGGAGGGAATGAGTTAAGATGCGCCATTAAGGAGCAATGTACACGTTCGTGCACAATCCACCAACTAAATGGGCATACATAATCAACCGATGTTATTTTCAAAACTGTTCTTCTAACTGCAATATCTGCCATAACAACGAGAGACTTTCCATTCAAGATACATGTAGTTAGTCCCGTTGCGTAAAGAATTAATGTCTGCTCAAATTTGGAACTGGTGCCAATTTGACTTCTTTTGATGAGATCAAGCGTTTTTGAAAAAACGTTGACCGAGTGTCAAACAGCTTGGATCCTGATGAGACGGTCTCATCTGGACCCATGTTGTCTGCAAATGCGATTTAGTTCGTTAATAGTGGAATGAGGGTAAATATAAAATCATCTTACCAACAATGGAATTTATCCAGTCTACTACATTCGCATCTTTAAAAGCAGCTATTACCCACTTAGACATTACCATTTTGAAACGCAATAACAAACATTTCATTGCAGACATATCTGTGTGCAAAGGATGACTCTATCAAGTACAAGTCGTTGAAATGATATATATACCTAGACCGGATAGCTCCTGTTGGAGATACAAACCTTTACTAATAAGTTAATAACCACCTATTTTATCGGCAATGCAAACAGCATAAGAGTTGTAAGGAGCTTTGCCGTTTGTTTATATGCAACAGTGTGATTTCTGAAAACAATAATTAAATACATAGCTTCTGTAAATTGATTGCTCAACCCATTACCACATGGGCTATTTTTAGATACAACCTCTTTGAATTAATTTACCGAAAAGGAGCATTAATCAGATAAAGGAAAAATTAGAATTTTGTAGTTTGCAACCATTGTGATAAAAGGAGCATTTGCTCATATAGGAGCAAAAGCTCTAATTATCACAATGGTTTCACAAATTGACTTTTACAGAGTCGTCAAAAGTCGTAAATATGAGGGAAAGTGTTAATAAATAAGCATGGGTATTTGTTAAAGCATGTGACTGCTTAATGCACGACGAAAGTAATGCAATAAGCTCCTATAAAAGCTTTCTGCAAAAGTGTCGTCTTGCATTAAGCTGCCTACTGACTCTATAATCTAGGATTTGGTCTGTTTAAAACAAAACACTTTTGATAGTCGCGTTAGAGGGGTTTACTGTAAATCAATATCCATGATAGATAGAGTAGATGTATTTCATTAATGTATAAAGGTAAAGCAATGGTTACCATTCGGATGAATTCTGCCTCGAGCTCTTGGTATTCTGAAGACGTCTTGTCTGTAAGTGCTGGTGTAAATGTTTTATCTGTCATATTCGTTTCGCCATACACATTTCTTGTCACTGGAATACATACTAAATATTTTCAATTTTGGTATTTTAACCCTTTCCCTCATATTGACGACTTTTGACGACTCTGTATAAGTCACTTTGTGAAACCATTGTGATAAATAGAGCATTTGCTCCTGTAGGAGCAAATGCTCTATTTATCACAATGGTTTCAAACTACAAAATTCTAAAAAAATCATTTTCTCTAGTTAATGCTCCTTTTCGGTAGATTTATTCAAAGAGGTTGTATCTAAAAATAGCCTATGAGGGAAAGGGTTAAACCTTTTTCCACGTGAATATTCATTTCATTAACCATTTGCCTCCTATTTATATACGCCTTTTCATGCATTTGAAAACAGAGTAGACCCAGATCAAACTGCTCCTAAATCAGTATGTTCTGTTTGCGATTGGAATTTGATAGATTAACTTCTTTACTTTCTAAAATGTCTACAACGTTCCACCTTCCATATTTCATTATGACTATTGTGTCCATGAATATCTAGAATGTAATGAAAATTGGAATAAACACAGAACAGGGAACGGGATAAGAAGTAATGACACCATGTAGAACTTGGAACGGGTTAAAGAATTATGACACCATGTAGAACATGGAACAGGTTAAGAAATAATGACACCATAAAGAACAGGGAACAGGTTACGAAATAATGACACCATGTAGAACAGGGAACAGGTTAAAAAATAATGACACCATGTAGAATAGGGAACGGGTTACGAAATAATGACACCATGTAGATATATATTGATAAGACATAAGCTATTGCTTTAAATAATGACCTATGCACGTTGATAGGTTTGACCATGGCAGTAACTGTAAAGTCGTATCTGTATTAGTTCATAGGTAAACAGAGAATAACCTGATCAGACGATCACTACAGGAGATGTCTGATTTCGAGTTGCTCTGTTTGCAAATGTGTCAAAATATTGAACAAGGTTTTCCTGTTAGGTAAAGCGCTATTGCGGTTGCCCTGTCTACCCATACAACAATTGCGTACACACGTCATATAAGGTAATATAAATGATATAAAACGTTTGGCGTATATGGTGAAACCTGAATGTTATTTTTGTTTCAAAAGCGCATCGCTTCACTATGGTTGAATATGATATGTATGTCTTCAAACATTTGCCAATTATCGCATTTGCAAATAGGTTGGATCCAGATGAGACAACGTGCTACTCGACATCTATGATATTTGACACCAGGTCAATGGTGTTTGAAAATATTTATCGAATCGAAGTAGTCAAAAGTGTACTTGGTCCAGCTTTGGACAGGTGTATATGTATTTTGTTTTACAGTATGGTTTCAAGATGTTAGAAATCTTTTAAGTGCACCTTATTGCATGATTATGTGTATTGTTGCTACACGTATTAATGAATGCTTTAACAGTTATATGTATCTGCAGGTGCATTGGGAACATGTAAGAAACATGGTAAATTATAAAGCTTTTTATACACAAATGTAATGTAAGCATTTGTATTCAGTTCAGCAGTGTTAAAACTTATTTTGTGTACAAAACTGATGCCATAATGAAAATTAACACATTGTACCTATATATTATATTTATATGAGAAATGTTCACTGTGGTAACATCTTCTTCACTTGCTCTTGTACATATATGAATACTTGTTTGTAAAAATGATCTTCATTACTGGCGGTAATAAAGCGAGATAAATAGATATATAATCGGTAGGCACGAGTAGAACAAACTGTTAGGATTAACCCATGTCTTCATATCTACGCCATTTTGGCGCCTTTGTAAAAGTCACTTTTTGAAACCATTGTGATAAATAGAGCGTTCCATATGAGCAAGTAGTCTATTTATCACAATGGTTTCCAAACCGCACAATTTTATTTTTGAAAGAAATGTTCCTTCACAGTAGAATTATTGAAAGAGGTTAGATCGAAATATAAACTATGACGTAATGGAATACAATAAGACAGAACTAAGTGTTTGTATACAAATAACCCAGGCTTATAAACTACTGTTCATATCTATAAGTTCATAGTACATGTAGTTACACTTATGTGATATACCATACACATTATTTGCCCTTATTGTGCTGAAAACATTATATCATCCATATCTATGATTTGTTGCATGTTACATGTACTTAATTCTGATTCGTATTGGTGTTCGAGAAACTGCTGGCCAAGTGTCAAACAGTTTGGATCCTAATGAGACTTTCTGAGTTACCCGGCGTCTCATCGTGATCCAAGCTGTTTGCAAATGCGAGTCAGGTCGCGGATATCATGATACGGGTTAACCCTTCGCTTGCTATTCACGTCAATATACCTACCTGTAAATAGTGAAGACCCAGATGAGACAGTTCCTACAGGAGCTGTCTCGTCAGGGTCTGCACTATTTACAAGTCGATTGTGCAACCAGTGCACTCCACAGCAGTGATTGCACAGCGCAATACTTGTACACAGTGGATATATATGTAGTTATACAACAGGACATGGGTAAAGAAGGAGAAATGTATTTTAAAATTCAGCAAGCGAAGGGTTAACATATTCACTCACCTGTCACTTCTTTTGTTTGTAGTTGTCCATCGGTGCCATCTTTGCTATCTGTAAAGACATATTGATATACCGTTGTTTCTTAGATATGAAACCCGCATAGCTGCAGATAAAGGAGCGTTACCCAAATACTCAAATTGCCGTTTCTCCACCAAACCCTATACTGTGACTCTTCGAGACGAATCTAAAGAGTCGTCACGGTATTCGAGACTATTCTAACGAGTAGTCACAGTATAGGGTTTGGTGGAGAAATAAAGAATAGTCACAGTATAGGCCTTGGTGGAGAAATAAAGGAGTTATTCTGAAACAAAACTGTTTTACATGTACTTTACGCGTCTTATCTTGAATTGTGAAGGCGTGCATCAAATGCTGTATCACTTACGGAGAAGCGACACAGATGCAAAAACGTTTCTGTTTTTACATCATGTATTACCCTTTTCTTAAACGAAAATCAAATATAAGTAAGGGAAATGGAGATGTGGCGGTGGAAATGGAGATGTGGCGGCGATAGAGGATAATAATTATTCAGTATAATTATCTCAAGAAAAAAACAATGACTGCCCTAGTTACACTACGTACTTAAAAAGTGTAGACCCGAACTGTTCTTGAAGGATCAGTTAGGTCGAGGTCTATACTATTTCCTACTAATTCATTTTGTTATAAAACATGTGGAGATTAGACGTATTTAGATTTAAATCCTCACCTAGGGGGAGATTGGGTGTCCGAATACTTACTTAATGAGAATAAATGGTAAATGAGGTGGCTTTAACTGTTTCAACCTTGAACTGTCAACACGACTATTCTAAAATGCAATCACCTCATGTTTACGGTAATTAATCAGGCATTTTCAAAGAATGCTAAACCCATGACAGATTGAGTAGGCAGTCCAAACAGTCACGTGAATATTCACACTATGGCTGGATCCTACGCGTGACCTGACTCGCAGTTGCAAATACAGTGCTCCCTCCCTACAACGACCCTCTCAATAACGATGCCCTCCTTGCAACAACGCATGTCACCGTTTCCGAAACAACAAGGCTCCACAAACAACTTTATTCCATCGTATTTTCCTTATGCCTCCATCAAACCCTATGTTGTGACCAGTCTTTAGAATCGTCACATAGGGTTTGATGGAGGCATAACGGTTTTAGGTCTCGAAATACACCTTATCTGGGAAACTGTTTGATTTTCCCTCCCTATAACAACTCCCTCTGAACAACACATACAATCTCCGTATCCCAAAGGGTTTCGTTGTAGAGAGGGAACACTGTAGCTTGGATCCAGATGAGACGTCCAGTAACTCAGCATATCACCAGAATACAAACTGTTTGACATTCCGCCAATTGTTCCAAAACAACTGATTGAATCGGTAGCAGTCTAAAGAAATTTCAAGTGATACAAGTGGCAACGTGGCATGAATCTTCAGTTTAACATAATTGGATGTGGAAACATTTCATTTCAATATTGTCACTATTTGAAGCCAGTGTGATAAATAGGAGCAAATGCCAAATTTATCACATAGCTTTCAAAACTACACAATTCTAAAACAACTGCCTTTTCCACTAAATTCTGCTTTCCAGTTTATTTACTCAAAGAGGATGGGTCTAAAATAGTCAATGAAGTAATTGGCTAACATTTTGCCTGTGAAACATTTATGTAAAATTGAATATTAATTAAATGAAATTCAAAAATAGTGTTATGAGTAAGGTAATGACCCAAACGGTAGAATAAAATTTATATACAGTAAAACCTCTCTATAATGGCCACTAAGTTACATCAAGTAATTTGTGTTAAAGGCAGATGGTTGCTTAAAGCAATGTGAAAGTAAAACAGAACGCTCCTATAGGAGCGTTTTGTTTTACTTTCACCTTGCTTTAAGCAGCCACCTGCCCTAATATACCAACTAATTATCACAATTTAGTGGTCGTTATAGAGAGGTTTTACTGTAATAATATATTTAATAGTCAAACAGAGCAGACATTGATCAGACGTCTCTGTGTAATCTGGTTGTACTGTTGTGCACAGGAGCCAAAAAGGCGCTTCTATCAGGTAAGGGATTAACTTGAATATAGCCGTTTTAACCCTTTCCCTCATATTGACGACTTTTGACGACCCTGTAAAGCTCACTTTGTGAAACCATTGTGATAAATAGAGCATTTGCTCCTATAGGAGCAAATGCTCTATTTATCACAATTGTTTCAAACTACAAAATTCTAAAATTTTCCTTTTCTCTAGTTAATGCTCCTTTTCGGTAGATTTATTCAAAGAGGTTGTTTCTAAAAATAGCCCATGAGGTAATGGGTTAAATATAGAGGTTGTATGATAATACATGTAATTACTATATCCACATGAACTAAACGATGAACTTATGAACAAGTCTATACAGCATATCTGTTCTGTTCTATCCTATGTAGAGCATTAATGAAGTATGCTGAATTAAATAAATGACTAGCATTAAATGGGTCATACTTAAACATGTAAAATGATGGGACGTTTATCTTCAGATAATGCTACATATTGTAGAAAGTCTGTAGTGTTGTAGTAATTCTCTACAGTACAAACTATTTTATCGAACGTGTTCTCTCCCTTGTGACTTTCGTTCCTCGCAAAATTAACCGCACTTCACATACCGGTATGTTAATCCATGTACTGAATTAAACCTGTGATATACTAGTAATCACTTCAAGTTCCTGTATGACTATTCAACAGGGAAAGAGTTAATAATAAAACACAGACAAGTTTTATGCATTTCTAAACACAGTAGAACCAGATCGAATGGTTTATGTAGGAGACGTCAGGGTCTATACAGCTTGCTTATGATTACAGTAAAGTTCCGCTAATGCGACCACCTAAAAGAGGTATAATTCTGGGTGCCAGATGCAGGTGGTAGCTTAATGCAGGACAAAAGTAACGCAGAGGAGCTTTCTGCATTACTTTTGTCATGCATTAAGCAACCACCTGCTTATAAAGGCACCCATGTTTATTCATTAAGTGGTCGCATTAGAGGGGTTTTACTGTATATAGATTTCAATACTGCTTAGCGCATCTCGTTTTCACGCATCGCAAACAGATAGACCCAGACCGGACGGTTCCTATAGGAGCCGTCTGATCAGGGTCTGCTCTATCAAGGACTATTCAGTAGGTATTGGAATTTGAAATAAACATAGAACAGGGAAAGGGTTAAACTGTTTGCAATTAGGTCGACAATTTCCAAAAAGAAGAAAGCAAATCAAAAAAAGATTTTGTCATGCAGAATGTTGATTCAACCCTTAACCCCGTTGGTAACCCTTTCTACGTTTTTGCAAACGGAGTAGTCCCAGATCTACCGTTTTTACCATGTCCAAAAATGCATGCGTTCATTGGGGCATTATAAATATTAGTCTAATTATTATCCATGATGCCGTTATTTCTTATATGAATATTCATGGAGTAAAACGTTAACATCATTTTTTTCCAACATAAGAAACATTGACTGGAACAGTTTTGCTCGAAACGCTGTGTTTTTCTGTGGCAATCTGTAACAGAATGTTTCCAGTCAGTGTCGAAAGCGACACAGATGGCATATAACGTAACAAATGATAGACTATCTATATTTGAATAATGAAACCAAATAAAAATGAGCATCATATTAATTAACCCTTTCCTACTTGAACATTATTCAACATTGAATAATTATTGACATTGCATAATAATGAAACATGGATTGGAACTGTAGAAACAGAGGTCCAGACAAGACGCGTAAACATTTTCAACATGTGACCATTCTTTAGAATAGTATTGAAGAGACGATTCTGAAGCGTGATCACAACATAGAGTTTGGTGGGAAAATGACGAGTTTAATATTTGAGTACGCGCTGTTGTCTGTTGCGCTGGTAGAAACATATAAATCTAATTCCATTGGCAAATTGAGCAGACCCTAATCAGACAGTTCCTATAGGAGCAGTACGATTTGGGTGTACTCTGCAAAGGGGTTGAAAGGCAACAGATAGAAACAGCTGATAGCAAACCTTCGCCAAGGTTGGCCACCAGGACAGCTGTGATCACGGCGCCAAGGATGAGCATGAGGATAATAGCTACCCCAATCACGATGATCTGTCTCCGACGAGTCTTCTTAGACACTTCAGAGCCCCTGAAATAATGAGATACCCATAGTATTCGGACAGACAAACCCGTCGATGTTGATGGCTGATATGGAAGAAGCAAATATAACTCTGCTGTACTCCTTCTCATCAATGGATGGGTTCCAAATTGATATCTGGACGAGTTTTCCTTAAAACAATATAAGAATAAAAAAATGGTTAAGTATAAATATAGTAGATACTACTTTTGATATGCATCGTTATTGTCAGTGGACTTAGGGTAAATGTACATGTACTGGAGCAATTCGTGTGGCAAACCCACCCCTTTGATGGTCTTGAGTCGTCATCGTCCATGTATGGCATTCCCGTCAAAGTTGGGGCCCTTAGGTCTCTCATGGCATACGTCGGGACGTGGCCACGCATACCGGGCTGATAGCCGACCCTGTGGCCCTCTGGGCCGGGGACATCCCCAGGATAACTGTTTCCTGCTAGGTAGAAGTTTGAGGCATATCCGTAGTTATCGTAATACGGATCCTCTGGCGCAAAGTAGGGGTTGTAGGCAGAAGGAAAGCCGCCCCCATACCACTCTCTCTGCAATAGATAAAAAACAGAGGTCCAGATAAGATGCGTAAATTAAAACATGTTCAATAAAAAAATTCTTCAAGACGATTCTAAAGACTAGTCACAACATAAAGTTTGTAGGATAAATGACGAGTTATGGTATTTATCTGAAGCTCTGAAAATATCCTTTTTCTGATTTGACAGATAACAAATACATGTCGTCCTGTTAAACCCTTTCCCTCATATTTATAAACGTGTTTTCACGCATTTGAAAACAGAGTAGACCCAGATCGGACGGCTGTTAGAGGAGCCGTCTGATCAGGGTCTTCTCTGTTTGTTAACAGAATTTGATAGATCTGTGTCTATGCTTTCTAAAATGGATACAATGTTCCACCTTCCATATTTCATTATAACTACTTTGTTCGTGAATATTCAATAGGTGTGGAAATTTGAAGTAAACACAAAACAGGGAAAGGGTTAACACCACGATATATACGCTTTTTCACGCCTTTACAAGAAGAGTAGACCCAGCTCAGACGAATACTGCAGGAACCGTTTGATTATGGGCTACTTTGCTTGCTTATAAAATCATAAATAGATCTATTACAGTTTCTACGATACTACTAAAGCTTGTGTACATAATAAATTATACCGCGATAGAAAATCAGCTATAAAATATTCACAATGTCATCATTTCTTACATGATTATTCAACAGGGGAAAGGAAGAGGTTTACATATTACACGTTGTATGTAATGATGTCTAGAAGTCCATCCATTTCCTTCTTTATAACAGAGTAGACCCATATCAGACGGCTCCTATGCGACCCGTCTAGGCAGGGTATGCTCTGTTTGCTTACGGAATTTGATAGATCTGTTTCTTTAATTTCTAAAATGGCTACAGTGTTCCTCCTTCCATACTTGATTGTAACTATTGTGTCAATTATTTTCAGTAGATATTGACATTTTGAATACAGAATAGGGAAAGTCCCAACCTTTTACTCCATAAATACGCCTCTCCATGCATTTGCAAACAGAGTAGATCCAGAATAGACGACCATTACTATATAGATAAAATGATGATATACAAAACGTCTTTATGCGACTCCTTATTTAAACAACGTGCACTTATGATTGACGACATTTGTAACCAGTTTGGATCCAGATTAGGATTCAGACTGTGTAATACCCTGATAAAACAGACATGTAAGACAATATAATACAATAGAACATGTCTTGAGCGATTTTGAATTGATCGGGTGGAGGAATTTTAAAAAAGCAAGTGGATGCTTAATGCAGGGCAATAGTAATGCAAAACTGTCATATATGAATTTTCTTCATTACTTTAAACTTGCATTATACTACACGTGCCACCTGCCCTACAGACCCATAACTAGACCTCTTTTTGATGGTCGGTTAAGACAGGCTCTATTGGACTTTGAAAGTTACAGCAGGCGATATGTTTGAAGAAGAAATTCATATTGTGCTGACAGGGTTATTATAATGTCGGTGAATGCAGCGAAATCGGCTGAGTATATTATAGAATGACACCTATTTGTCCTTCAAGTGTTTTTATATTTCTTCAATTAAAGTTATAACGACTAGGCAAGGGACAGTTATATATAGATGTTTTAGATATACAGAAGAACCTGTCTGAAGTGGTAATTCATTAATTGAACATAGCAGGTGGTTGCTTAATGCAAGGCAAAAGTATCTTCATTTTCATAAAGCTCCTATAGGAGTTTTCTGCATTACTTTTGACGTGAATTAAGCTTCCACCGGCCTTATAGATCCATTATTAAACCACGTTTAACCGGTGACCGATTAAGGGTTCTACTGTATCACAAAAGCGTAAACTATAACTAGTCAAGTATTAGGATCAAAACTGTTGGAATATCGTATCATGGTTTTTTGTTTTGTCTTGTTTAAAACAGCAGATCAAGGCTATAAAACCCGACGCTGTTTACATGTTTTGCAGTCGAATGGTTTTAAAAGTTCAATGGGTCAAACTCTTTACAATTATATTTCAGTCTATTCTGGTATTTTTGTCTCGATTCTAAACCCTTGAAAGCATCTTGCCTGCTCAAATTTGGATGTGATACAGGTTTGACTACTTCCGATTCGATCACGCTTTTGAGCAAATATTGACTGAGTGTCATGCATATTTAATTGCATATAGCTTGGGTCCAGATGAGACGCCGAGTAACCCGGCGTCTCATCTGGATCCAAACTGTTTGCAAATAGCACGAGAAGGGATAGGACACTCACTGTATCAATTACATGTCTAGACAATATCTGACTGAGCAAAGTTCGTCGATAGAAAGTAACTTCTAATTCAAAATTCCAAGTAGACTTTCTTCTATGTCTTGTTAACTTCATCATCAGGATGTCAAACCATTTGGATCCTGATGAGACGCCGAGTAACTCGGCATCTCATCAGGATCCAAATCGTGTGCAAAGTTATTACAGATTTGTCTGTAGTATGTTAAAAGTTAGAATACAGAATGATAAATACGTGCCTTTGAAATTTTAACTGAATTGGTTTGAGTTAGTTGTTTGACACCCCGATATTAACCCTTTCGCTGCCAATGTCGGATCTGTGATTACTTATGCAAACAGTTTGGATCCAGATGAGACGCCGAGTAACTCGGCGTCTCATCAGAATCCAAACTGTTTGTTCCTGTTTCTATGTTTTTGAAACAAAAATGAAGAAAATCAATAAAATGAAAATTTGTAGCAGATGACAAAGTTAGCAGACTGCAGAGTTTGGCAGCGAAAGGGTTAACTTTAAAAAGGAATGTAATAATGGTCAGAAGTATATTTCCCTCTTCAGTATTCATGTGAGAATTGATGACATCATGGGTATTTATTAGCTGCACCTTTTTAATTAAAATTTTTATAGGGATTTTGTCTCAAAAGACTTTATAATCTTATCTATATCATGCCATAGCAAACAGAGCAGTCTGTGATTAGGCAGCTTCGTTAGACCACATTCGTAACAAATCGCATTCGTACCACGTGTTACGAATGTGAGCACATTCGTAACACGTATTACAAACGTGATACGGAAATCGAACACATATGTAACACATTTTGTGACGAATGTGATCAACGCCGATTTTTAATGTTAAATACAACGTGAGATTTCATACAGAAAAGGAAGCTAAAACGAACATGGGCATCATCTCTCATCGAAAAAATGAAACATTGTTCAAATTTTAACAACAAACTAAATATTAACAAAAATACTAAGGTTTTCTTTCCTAGAGGTATATCATTAGATGTATAGTTGTTAAAATAGTTGACATACTGTATTCATTACTCAATTAAAAGCAGATAAAGCAACTACACGTAAGAAGTAATATTTATTTAATCATAGTCACACATTAACATTATTGCCTAGGTGCATGTACAGGTATAAGACAAGTTGTATCAAAAATGGAAACTCTTCAATATACATGTATGTTAGGCAGGTATCCTGAACATATTTTATATCTTTAAAATGTGCTGTTAAGGTTGTGAAAAGTTGAGACATGACCATAAAGGAAATATAGTAACATATACGATGATAATCCATTTACTGTTAACTAATTGAACATTGTCATTCAGGAACTCAACCTGTTACATATGTGATTCTAATGTCAACCCCCATGTTGGACATTCACATTTGTAACACATCCTACCTGTTACGAATGTGATCGCATTCGTAAAATATCTGTTACAAATGTGATCCGCTACGAATGTGGTCTAACACGGCTTCTATAGGGGCGGTCTCAACTGGGTTTGTAAGTCGGTGGAAAAGGCGTTTATATGAAGGAAGGGATTAAAATTAAACCTTATTCTCCAGAATAGACTTAAATGAAAATTCAAACTGTTTGGATCCAGGTGAGACCTCGGTCAGTTGTTTGACGAACTGAAAATAAGTACATATATAAGCAGGTGGTGGTGGGCTAGTGGTAACTCGTTTAACTAACAGTCCGGAGGTCCGGGGTTCAAATCCCGGTCCCTCCCAGAAATTTCAGAGACGCTTTTCCGTTTCTCCCACCTGCACATCCTCTCCACCCAGGGGTTAAAATGGGTACATGTGAGGGTCACTCGCCGGTACTACGGCTGCATGATTGCGCCATATGTTAGCAGTGCTCAATATTGTAGGCCATTGGCTCAATGACCAGGGGAGTAAATGTACAGTCGGCTGAGCGGTCATTCGGACTGAAAGTAGAATATAAATAGGTACATGTACTTTACCTTTTTACATGTAGACGTTACTATAGATCTAGGTCCATGCTTATAAAACGTTTAGTTTAGTCTGAGTTCGTTCTCAAGTATTTGATTGGTCAGATTTTAACCTTTGGCTCAAATCTGACCAATCAAAAGCTTGAGAACTCAAATCTGACCAATCAAAACCTTGAGAACGAAACTCAGACTCAACTAAAAGCTTTATTAGCATGGACCCAGGACTTTTTCAGACCGTTTTCTGGGTCTATGTTGTTGGTATTTTGTTTTGAATAATGCATTTAGTGAACCTTTTCCTCGCTGTGAAAATAGTGCCCGCTTAACCCTTTCCCTGTTCTTGGTTTTTTCTCCAATTCAAATACCTACTGAATATTCATGAACAAAATCTTCAAAATGAAATATGAAAGGTAGAACGTAAAATACAGATCTATCAAATTCTATTAGCAAACGGAGCAAACCCTGATCAAGTATCCGGTTCCTATACATGTAGGTCTACTCCGAGTCTACTCTGTTTGCAAATGCGTGAAAACACGTTCATAAATATGTGAAAGAAAAGGGTTAAAACTGGGTCTAGTGTACTTTTGACTACGTCCGACCCCATTACACGTTTTAGAAACTGCTGTGACCGAGTGTCATACAGTTTGGATCCTGATTCGGGGTCTCATCTGGATCCAAGCTGTTTGCAAATACGAGTTAGGTCAGGGGATGCAGACTAAGGTTTAATGACAATACTTAGCTTGATTTGTACAACCACGTTGTTAACTCTTTCGGCGCCAAATTTCTAATTATCGTCAATCAAAGTTTGTTAAATAATTCTGTAAAATGTGGAAATGAGGTAAATAAATGCAAATCCCACAGGAGTTTTATAGAAATAGAAATTGAGACAAAAAAGTGAAGTCCCTGATCAGACGCCGCCTTTAGAAGGTGGCGTCTGATCTGGAACTGCACTAGTCGTGGTGCATTTTGTCGACATTGGCGGTGAAAGGGTTAAATCAACCATTTTTAAAGTTCCGGTTTTAACCCTTTTCCTTATATAAACGTTATTCAACACGACGCTGCAAATATAGTAGACCCAGAATGAGATGGCTCCAAAAAGAGCCGTCTGATCGGGTCTATTCCGTTTGCTTATTTGACTCTACAGATTCTACCAGTACCAAAACAACATACGTACATATTCCAGTATAAAATTCATCTAGAAAAATATTTTTGATTTCATTATTACTTACATGAATATTCAACAGGGAAATATTTAACACATTGCCAGGTAAACATTTAACACATTGTCAGGTAAACATTTAACACATTGCCAGGTGAACATTCAGTGCATGATTTTGCCGGTAATATATTATGATAATATAAATACATAATGTTTTTACCATTCGAGACACTGTAGAACCCGATCTTTATAAGCCGAGTTACTCGCCGTCACATCGGGATCCAATATGTTTGCAAATGGTAGCTTCAACCCTTTCACCGCCGATGTCGCATAAATGCATCATGACAAATAGTGCAGTCCCAGATCAGACACCGCCTTTTCAAGGCGGTGTCTGATCAGGGACTTCACTATTTGTCTCGAACTCTATTTCTATATCTGTGCTTTATTCCTTTAATGTCTTATTTCCTTATTTTACCGAATGATCTATCAAAATTGGACTGCAGACGACAATTAGCCACCGAAAAGGTTAACCCTTTTCCTTACATAAACGTTTTTCACGCATCTGGTCCTGGAAGAACCGTCTAATCAGGGTCTGTTCCGTTTGTTAATGGAATTTGATAGACCTGTTTCTTTATCTTCTAAAATGGCTAAAAAGGTCCACCCTCCAAAGTTCATTAAGCTATTTTGTCCACGAATATTCAGTATTGATAATTGGAACTATAGATCAGGCAAATGGTTTAAGGAGTTTACGATTCACCTTTTTATAATCGTAATATCTGGTGATATTTTGTTACATGTTTACATTGAAACGTGAAACTTAGGTCAATCACACATGCAAGTACCTTTTCAATATGGAAAGATAATTATGGGAATTTCAACATTTTTTTGCAGTCAACCATCCATGTCTAATTATAAACAGCATTAATACCTCCGCAAATAGAGCAGCCTGTTTCAATTTTCAAAATTTAATTATGTCTCCCTCATATTTATATCGGGGAGACATATTGTTTTGTGAGAGTTGTCTGTCCGTCTGTGTGTCACACTTTATTATTCGGATGATACATGCCAGTTAGTTGTAACTTTATGTATGGAAAGAACATAATGTGGGGAAGTGACATGCACAAGGTCTATAACTCTATTGGAGTTATTGCCTCTTGTACATTTTTCACTTTCATGTCCGGAAGATAACTCCCTATATATGGCTCATGACATTGGATTGAAACTTTATACATGGAAAGAGCATGATGAGGAAATGTCATGAATAAGGACCATAACTATGGCTTCAATACTTTTGGAGTTATTGTCCTTCGTTACATTGTTTTGACCGATCAATAACTCCTGTTCTACTGATGCTATTGAAATGACATTTCCTTTATGGAAAGAACATGACGGAAGGAAGTGTCTGCACACGTTCCACATATCTGACTTTAGTAATGGTGGAGTTACTGCCCATTGTACATGTTTTCACACTTTCTTGTCCCAACGATTGCTCCTATATGGCTCGTGTCATTTAATTGAAACTTCCAACTTGGAAAGAACATAATGTGAGAAAGTGCCATGTACAATCTTCAATACTGATGGAGTTGTAGCTTTTTATTACATTGTTTTGGTCGATCAATAACTCCTGTTCCACTGATGCTGTTTGAATGACATTTCGTTGTCCACATGTATGGAAAGAGCATGATGAAAGGAAGTGCCATGCACAAGGGCAATAACTCTGGTATACCTTATTCTTGTCCCAGTTAGATGATTATATGCGTCATGGGACTTTGAAATTTATATCCGTTTGGGGGTGCATCCAAAGCAATTCTAGTTTTCTTTCTTTTTAGTTAAACCTTTCCCTGTTCTGTGTTATTCAAAAGTTAATACTTATCAGGGTCTGTTCTGTTCTGTTTGTTTATGTAATTTGATAGATATACCTGTTTACTTTAGAAGTTCCCATAAAAATAATAATGTCTTACATAAATATTCTTGGAGTAAAGTGTTTAAGAGTAAAGAGTATGGAATTTAAGGCATTAAGCTATCCCTTTAACTAAGTCAGTCTATATTGGAGCTGTATGGTCTGGGTGTACTCTGTTTGCAGACAGGTTCAACGTACCGAGTGCAATAAACTGACATACGGTGTATTGTTAATCTATACATCTAGTCATACTATCCGGAGACCGGGTAACTCAGTCCAAGGTCTATCCTCATAATCTCAAATTAACTCTTATCGTGCTGAACAAAAATAACTCGGCGTCTCATCAGGATCCAAACTGATTGATATTCTGACCGTTCTGTTGAAAAAAAGTGCAAAGTAAATGAACAGTGACTGTTGAGGTCGATGACGTTTTCTACAAACGTAAGCTTGCTCAGCATGCTAAGGGTTTATACAAATTGACAGACTTTAACTATTATCGTGCTGAACGAAAATGGCTGCTTCCAAAACTCTTATCTGTTGTATTTTTTACTTACTTCTGGGTCCCTGCTTATAAAACTTTCAGTTGAGTCTGAGAACGTTCTCAAGCATTTGATTGGTCAGATTTGAGCCTTTGGCTCAAATCTGACCAATCAAAAGCTTGAGAACTCAAATCTGACCAATCAAAAGCCTGAGAACGAAACGAAATGGACCCTGATTCATACAAGCGTTTGAGAAACTGTTAACCGAGTGTCAAACAGCTTGGATCCTGATGAGACACAGTGTGACTGAGTGTCAAACAGCTTGGATCCTGATGAGACGCCGAGTTATACAGAAAGCGATACAGAAAACGTCTATATGTATCAATCTTGTCTTGCCTTAAGCTACTGGCTATACATTAAGTATCGTATCTGTATATGATACATAGTTTTGAAGCTATAGAAGAAAAGGTCACCGCGAACAGATACATTAGATCTTAATATGAAGATGCACGATGCATGCGAGCTCTCCAACCGCGGTTGGTGTTTTTATGCACGTCAAGCAACTTCCGTAAAAAACGACTATTGTCTGCTGCACTTATTAAAAACGATTATTTCTTCTCACAAATGCAGTTAACCCTTTAAAACGTGTTTTCACGTGCATGTATTTGCAAACAGAGTAGACCCATATCAGATGGCTCCTATAGGAGCCGTCTAATTAGGGTCTGCTCTGATTGCTAATTGAATTTTAAAGATCTGTTTTGTTACTACATTTTGTATCTTAATGACTACACGTTTCTATACTCCATAATTCATTATAACTATTTAGTCCATGACTATTTAGTACATGTAGGTATCAAAATTCGGCATGAACATAGAACAGGCAAAGGGTTAATTTTCAGACAGTTTGGATCCTGTTCAGATGCCTAGTTATTTGATTACACGTCTTGGTCCACACTGGTTGCAAATATAATCTCACATTCATTGTTATCATACACAATGTTTAACATACAAATCGAGAAGTAGTCGGTTTTAACATAAAAACGAGAAGTAGTCGGTTTTAAATTGCTCGTCTTATTCATCATTCGTGACTTCTCAGTTTTCATTTCCATAGTTGTGGTTTTACGTGACATCGCGAAGATTAGCGTGCTACGGATTACGAATGGACTGGTAACTTGTACTGCACCAGTTTGAGATTCTGCTGAAACATCGTATAAATCGCCGTCGCATTGGGACCCGAACCATTTGACACTGTCATTGAGGTTCTGTCGATTTATTTAATACAGTAGAACCTGTTTTAAGACCACCCAAAAGAGGTCTAGTTACGGGGTTGTAAGTCAGGTGATAGCTTAATGCAGGTTAAACGTAATGCAGAAAGCTCATATATGGGTTATCTGCATTATTTTTGTCCTGCATTAAGCGACCACTTACATTTTAAGTTTCCTGTGTTCAATGAATGAATGACAGCTTAGGACAGGTGTACATGTAACTGTACAGTTAACCCCTCTAAACTAGAATTCTGGTAGAGAAGAATTTAGATACTTTTAGGCAGGTGACAGCTTAACCCATTCCATCATAGGCTATTTTAGATATAATCTCTTTAAATAAATCTTCCGAAAAGGAGCATAAATTAGAGAAAATAATTTTGTACTTTGAAACCATTGTGAAAAATAGAGCATTGACTCCTATAGGAGCAATTGCTCTATTTATCACAATGGTTTCACAAAGTGACTTTTACAAAGTCGTCAAAAGTCGTCAAGATAAGGAAATGGGTTAATACAGGGTGACAATCATGCAGAAAGCTTCTAGAGGAGCTTTCTGCATGACTTCCAACCTGCATTGACCTGCCACCTGTCTCCAAGACCGATCTTTATATCAAATGTAACGTCTTGCTTAGATAGTTTTTATTATTATACCTCAAATTCTTTTGCAATGTTAATTTCCCATAGGCCATCGTGACATAGAAATACTGTCAGGCCCAGCGGGAAAAAATTACTGTCGCAAAAATACTGTCTCCCGCTACCATAGGCACGGAACATCTAGATCAGTGAGCGCTTATTAAATTGTGTTCGTGACGTCATCCGATGACGTCATCGACTGACTTCATCTGACGCTTGCAATTTGATCAACAAACGTCATTATGACAATTGCTTTGTTTTTGTTTATTTACTTGAGAAATGTCGCGTTATGATACTATTTCGGAGAAGGATCTGTCAAGATTGGACAGTGAAAAGGGCTCCGCCACTACTTATAACGTCTAAAATGAATAGAAATGTGAAGCTGTTCCGCAATCTTTAAGCACCGAGTAGCTCTATAACTTTTGTTTCAAACTGTTTATTGTTGTAATTGAATAATTGTTTTGCTGACGAAATTGATTGTGCTGTTCGGTATAATAAAATAAATATCACATCCTATGGAGAGCGAAAGCACGTATTGTCAACCCTCGGTATGGTAATGTCCACCTCGGCTAACGCCTCGGTGAACATAACCAACCTCGGGTTGACAGTACGTGCTGTCTCTCTCCATAGGATGTGATATTTATATACTGTATACCTTGCAATATTAAACTGAAGTGGGTGAGAATGAGAAAGTATGCCTAGCATGCTAAAGGTACTAAAGATAATACCCCGCTAATATGACCACCTAAAAGGGGTATATTTATGGGTGCTAGTTGCAGGTGGTAGCTTATTGCAGGACACAAGTGATGCAGAAAGCTCCTAGCATTACTTTTGTCCAGCATTAAGCAACCACCTGTTTATAAAGACACTTATGTTAATTCATTAAGTGGTCGCATTAGAGGGGTTCTACTGTATATAAAACTTCATTTAATTAAATATTCATGTTTTCATCATTTCTTTCATGGGTATTCATCTTGTAAATTGTTAAACCTTTCCCACATTTCCCTCATACAAATAATTTTTCGCGCATTTGCAAACAGAGCAGATACAGATCCTGTAGGAGCTTTGAGCAGGGTGTGCTCTAGTTGCTTATGACATTATTTTATAATCACACCTCGCGCACACATATACATAAACAAAGAAGGGACGTATTTATGTTTGAATTCTCAATAAAACACCGCACGCGCTGTAACGGGGTAACGTGACGTAATATGGCTTCGAAAATTCGTACGACAAGAAACGTAGTGCCGTTGTCGGCGGTGCAAATTATAGTTAAATTGAAGTGTTAGAATCGAACTAATAAATTTATACCAGTGTTTTATCGTGCAATCGAACACGGGTGGTCGTTGAGATGTTTATAATTAAATCACTCGGCCTATCGGCCTCGTAATTTAATTACTACGCATCTCAACTCCTACCAGTGTTCGATTGCACGATAAAACACTGGTATGAATTTATTATTTCTTAAATTACATATATCTTCACTGTGTACAAGTAGTTCGCTGTGCAATCACTGCTGTGGAGTGCACTGGTTGCACAATCAACTTATAAATAGTGCAGACCCTGATGAGACAGCTCCTGCAGGGGCTGTCTCATCTGGGTCTTCACTATTTACAGGTAGGTATATTGACGTGAATAGCAAGCGAGGGGATAAACCTCTTTCATGTGTCGCATGGGGGGGGGGGGCTTTACTGTAATATACAGTAGATCCCCTATAATGCGACCACTAAATGAATAAACATGAGTATAAATACAATCAGGCTTAATGCAGGGTAAAAGTAATGCAGAAAGCTCCTCTATGAGCTTTCTGCATTACTTTGTGTCCTGCATTAAGCTACCACCTGCATCTAGCACCCAGAATTATACCTCTTTTAGGTGATCGCATTAGAGGGACTTTACTGTAAAAACATATCAGTGATTAGTTCTAACATTTTTGTCATGTTCATACAGTTCTTGACATGAAGTATAGATCAGTTTCCTGCCAGATGTCCCCGCCTTTGAATATTTTGCCGAGATATCTGCCATCCAGATCAATTAGACCTCTTTTCTGTGGTCGTTTTAGAGTGGTTTTACTCCAGTCGCTTGGTTAAAATTAATTTAACAATTTGCGAGAAATAAAACTAGCAATTATTTTAGTTAGGACCTAAATTCAAACGGCCTTTACAGTTGTAAATTACAAATCGTTACAAAGAGGATCTCACGTGAGTGATCATTACAAACTGTTTTTAAGAAACGAGTTTACTATATAATAATTTTACACAAGTTTTAGCGATTGTCATATTCATTTTAGTACACGAGTTTCATAAAACAATTTGTAACCAACTTGAATGCGAGATTACTTTCATGACATACATGTAACCCATAAAAGGTTTCATAGAAAGTGAGCAGGCTATAGGTGACAGAGTTTACAAACATCGTAGTAATACAACAGCAACAGACGACACGCATGGAGTGAATCGGTCAGGCAGCGCTACGATTGGCTTACGATTAAATGACGCCATGCATTGGTTTCGCGTATTTTCTTTAAGGTGCATTATCGCTTTGATTCAAACTGCTAATCTGACTTAAATGCACTAGTGCATTTCCGCGGCTTACGCCACACTGTCTCAGCACTCCCAGACCGCAGATTATGTGATACTTAAGTCTATCCCGTTACTCGCGACCCGATTCACATTTGCAAACAAATTGGATCCAAATGAGATGCCGAGTCACTCGGTGGCTCATCTGGGTCCTTATTGTTTTAACTTGGGCAATAGTTTTCCAAGAGAGTGTGTCATCACACTTGGTAAGTCTTGATCGAATTGAAAGCTAGTCAACATTAATTTTGGACATGCATTCAGAGCTACAGATAAAGATGCAGTGCGTACACAAAATACAAAAATCGTCATTTCTCCACCAAAGCCTATGTTGTGACCGTGCTTTAGAATCGTCTCTTCGAGACGATTCTACAGAATGGTCAAAACACAGGATTTGGTGAAGAAATAAAGACGTTATTCTTGAAAATATTTTAATTTACGCATCTTATCTTGACCTCTGGACATTTTAACAGCGTAGTAAGGATTAATTAAATATTTATAAGACAAACATTGACGTTCATAAAATTGACTTGCTGCTTTAATTCCATTTTTGATTGGTGATTGGTAGCAAATAAATCACAGGGAACATTATTGAAGCAACCACTGTATAAGAGAGGAAGACTTTCACGATGATTACAAGTATCAATTTACTTAATGAATATTCATGTTTGAAATAAAAAAGATATCATGAATCTTTTTACAGAATGTTTTATAATGATTTATGAGAACAATACCTTGTCCATGGTAGAAATTCTACGAGTACTTGATTCCATAAGCCATCTACATAATTCCATAAGTAAGCAGAGCAGATCCTGGTTGTTATCAACTGAATATTTGCTAGTACAAAGGGGAGCTTTTTTCATGACTTTCACCCTGCATTAGGCTGCCACCTGTGTCAAAGATGAATACTGGTAGGTATTTGAATGTTCGAATAATCGATTTTTCACTGTACATTTGTCTTGAGAGGGAGCTCTATACCCATTTTAGTGACAGTCACATAAATCCTACACTCCCAGGATGGAATAAAAGCATTCACCATCGTACCAACGATCTGTGTACCGAATATATTCATAATACAGGTTAACTTCGATATCTCGAACTCGGTTAACTCGAACTTCGGGACAACTCGAACAAAAAAGTTCAGTCCTAAAATATATCGCTACAAATGTCTAGAAACACATGTCACAGCTTAATACAGGTCTAAAGTAATGCAGAAAGCTCCTATAGGAGCTTTCAGCATTACTTTAGACCTGTTTTAAGCTGTGGCCTTGAGAAATTGTTCAGCTCAGATATCGAATGACTCGAACTTCTGTTATCTCGAACTAATTTGCATGGTCCCTTTAAATTCGAGTTATCGAAGTTTAACTGTAATTATGTTTAATCGAATGATTATGGTGTCATTAAATGTTTGAGTTGTAAAGGAATATGTTGTTTTTTCTACGGAATTAAGTATAAACGAAAATGGCCTTGAACCTAACCTCCCAAAAACAAACCCAAACTTTGTATCAATGGAAGCTCCTGACTAAAATAAGCCTTGTTTGATCTAAAGTGACGTTGACATAAACACTAACCCCAGATGCCAGTACTAACTAAAGATTTTGATTGAAAACATTTTTTTACAAAAAAAACCCCTCGATAGTTCGAAATAGTAGTATATATAACAATTGACGTACTTTAAGGCAGATGATTGCTTAAACCTTTCCCTTTTCTATGTTTATTTCAAATTTCAAAACCTACTGAATATTTCTTAACAAAATAGTTATAAAGAAATATGGAAGATGGAATATTGTAGACAATTTAGAAAACAAAGAAACAGATCTATCAAATTCTATTAGCAAAACATAGCAGACCCTGATCAGACGGCTCCTATAGGAACCGTCTGGTCTGGGTCTACTCTGTTTGCAAATGCGTGAAAACACGTTTATATGAGGGAAAGGGTTAATGCGGAGTGAAAGTAATGTATAAAGCTCCTCTGAACGGTTAACTTTCACCCTGCATTATACTGCGACCCACCCCTGTCTTACAGATAAATAATGATACATATTGATACAATGATACGTATTTGAGTATCCGAAAAGTCGAGTTTTTATTGTTTTTCGGAAATTAATGAATGTCAGTATATAAGGGCGTTCCGTCTTCACACAATCTTAGCAAAGTGTCCTTTAGCATTCGTTTTAGATTATTCTGAAGAGACGTCTCGTCAAAGTCTCAACTGGACCCAATCCGTTAACAAAGATATTTGGTTCATGGTGTTGAAATGGTCAAGTAGCAACAATAATAGACGGTTAGACACTGTCGTGTTTAGCTGAAACACTGTTTGTGTGAAATATTGAAAAAAGAATTAAGTGTTTTAATGGTACTTGTCAAGTTGTCGAAAACCAACATATTGACTGACAGGAGTCCCAAAGGACTAATTATCTTTATACTAAATGGTCACATGCTGCGTGTTACTTCGCAGTAACTCCCTCTAGACCTGATCTTAACATCTGTATCAGCGACGGTCTTTTAAACATGTGGTAGTTTAATGCATTGTGCAAGCCTTTCACCGTGCATTAAGCTGTCACCTACCTAAAATACCCGAATTGTTCTTTATTTAAATTTCGATTAAGAGGGGCTTTACTATATTACATGTTTAGTTGTTAACGATGCATGTGAAAAGGTGATATTAATTAAGCAATGACTTTGTTTTAAGTCTTGTAACGTTGAACCAAGAAGAGTGACACCACTCGCCGGTCCGCTCGTCCACCCGTCCGTCCGCCAACACTAGGAGCGATCGATCTTATAAACTTCGTTAAATCCTTGCTACATGTAAAAGTGACAATGTGACCTGGAGTTACTTTATACATTAACACACATTATCTCCTATTGACGCATGGTTGCGCATCTATAAAAGTTACTTCATGAAACTATTATGTTAAATAGAGCATTTGCTCCTACAGGAGCAACTGCTCTATTTATCACAATGGTTTCAAACTGCAAAATTCTAAATGTTTCCTTTCCTCTAGTTAATGCTCCTTTTCGGTAGATACATTCAAAGAGGTTGGGTCTAAAATAGCCTAGGAGAGAATGAGTTAATATTGGTAGGTTAACCCTTTCTACCTGGAACATACATGTACTGCCATTTGCAAACAGTTTAGATCAATATCAGAGGATTCCTAGAGGGGCCCTCTGACCAGGGTCTGCACTGTTTGTCATTCACACTCTTCTTCCAGGTTTAAGCTTTTCATACAGATTGGACTATATTGTTTAACACGATGAGAAATTCCACTCTGATAATTCAAGTTTGAAAGGGTTACCAACGAAACCGTTTCTATTTTAGTTATCAATGTATGCTATCGCTTGCTCTACCATGTTATCTCTAACTCTATCATGTTATCTCTAAGTCAATCATGCTATCTCTAAGTTTATCATGTTATCTCTAACTCTATCATGCCATCTCTATCATTATGTCGCGAATTCTATCATCCTATCTCTAACTCCATCATACTATCTCTACTTCCATCGTGATATAGCCAACTCTTATCATGCTATCTCTAAATATATCATGTTATTACGATTTTTATCATGCTATCGCTAACTGTATCATGTTATCTCTAACTATTCCAGGTTATTTCTACCTTGTTATCGCTTACTCCATCATATTATCGCTACATGTAACTCTATCATGCTACATGTATCTCTAAATATATCATGTTATCTCGAATTTTGGCATGCTATCGCTAACTCTATGGAGCTATCGCCAACTTTACCATGTTATCGCTAACTCTATCATGTTATATCTAAGTCTATCATGCTAACGCTAACTATAGTATGTTATCGCCAACCCTGTCACAATTTACATCTATAATTTGTTCTTCCGTTTCAAATTTCATGTACATGATTATTGAAAAGGCCCATTGTTGTATTAAACACACCTCGCTTACACACAAACCACTTTAATTCAAACTGTTAAAAATTTAAAAACTAGGTAAACTTTACCTGGCGTCTGCTTGAATTGTGTTTTCTCCCTGAAAACATGATCAATTCGGATGTTGTCAAAATTGTCCCAGTTTTGAGCAGACAGTATATTTTTTCAATGCAGGGTAAGTGTTTCAATTACGCCGTATGTGTGTCTTAGCTTTGACGTGCAATTAAACCCCGCGTATTGGAACTCTAATATACATGTACTTGTCCGTATTTGTACGTATCTGTTTGGGTATGTAAGACAGGTAGCAACTCAATGCAGGGTGGAAGTCATGCTGGAAGCTCCTCTGGAAGCAGTTGTCTGCAACAAGCCTACAACGTTCTCAAGTATTCCTTACTAAAACTTCGAATAATGGAGGATTTACTGTGTATGTCATATGACCTAGCTGTCATTGTTTTTGGTGATAACTATAATTAGATCGGGCAGCGTTTGTTGTTTTAACCCTTTGTCTGTCTAAAAACATGTCTGCTCAAACTCAGATATTAAGAAATTTGTTTTTCATTTACATGCGATTCGTTCTGTGTTTTCAGAAACCACTGACCTGGTATCAAACAGCTTGGATCCAATATGACATGTCGCATTACTCGGCGTCTCATCTGGATCCAAGATGTTTGCAAATCACGGCTATGTCGCGAAAGGATTAAACAAAAAATATCAGATCAACAGTACTCACGGTATTATCAATTCATAATATGTTTTAAACCTTTCCAGTTCTATATTTAGTCTAATGTTCAATACCTACTGAATATTTATGGGCACAACAGTTACAATGCAATATGGAAGGTGCAACATTGCAACCAGTTTAGAAAGAAAAGAAACAGTTATATCAAATCCTTTCTTTAGCAAACAGAGCAGACCCTGATCAGACGGCTCCTATAGGAGCCGTCTTAGCTGGGTTTTCTCTGTTTGTAAATGCGTGAAACCACGTTTATATGAAGGAAAGCGTTATGATCGGTGTGACCGACACTGGTTAAGAGATTGGGATTAGTCGGAAACGCCGTGTAACTTTTTTGTCTTACGAAGATCCAAACTGACCTTCTCTAACGTTTGAACGTATAAGTACAAAGTAACAGTCGTGGCAGACCCGGGTTTAACCCTTTACCTCATAGGATATTTTTAGACCCAGCCTCTTTGAATAAACCTACCGAAAAGGAGCATTAACAAGAGAAAAGGAAACGATTAGAGTTGTGTAGTTCTGAAACCATTGTGATAAATGGAGCATTTGCTCCTATGGAGCAAAATGATCTATTTATCACAATGGTTTTAAAAAGTGATTTTTACAGATGCGTCAAAAGGCGTCAATATGAGGGAATGGGTTAACACTTTCTTTCATAGATAAGCCTTTTGCAAAAAGAGTAGACTCAGATCAGACGACTCTTATAGAAGCGATCGGATCACAGTCTGTTCTGTTTGCTTATAGAATAAAATTGATTTAGATCTGATTTTACAGTTTATGTCAAGACACCTTGTACGCATTTGCAAACAGAGTAAAAGCAGATCCTTGAGGAGCCGTCTGGACAGATTCGGCTCTGTTTGCTTATGATATAATACATGTATAAATATGATTCTACATTTTCTGCCATGGCCAAACATTCCTGTAATCATGTGTTATTATAAAAAATAAATCAATTTAAAAAATATATATATATATATTATTTATGGTGACATTATTTCTTACAGAAAAGGGTTAAATATCTTTGCAATGGGAAACCGACATCGTGTTTGTGTCAAACCCGGGTATACACTGTTTGTCAATTTGAATAAAGTGATATAAAGCGCGGCGAATAATGAAGATCTTGATCAGACACCGCGTCTCTGACACAAATGTTTAATATATTTTTTACGCCTATAAATTTACAAAGTAAATCTTACGTCATGTCCTGAGCCCCCCGTAGACTTCTTTTTCTTCCCCATGAAGAATCAGTGGACGTCAAATATTTAACACTTGCTCTGTGAATGCATACAAGGTCCAGTCGAAACTGAGCCCAACTATGTAGAGATTTTAGTTACGGCTTACATACTTCTACATACCCTTGAATGAATTACCCGACGGAGATCTATAAATAGCACACAGTAATTGCACGAATCGATGCAGTATTTGTGGTCAAAGCACTAAAATAGGACTCTTTTTATTTCGCCTAAAATAGGCAGCAAAGGTTTTGCTTTAAATTAAAATTCATCTTAGACTGTCATTAACCCTTTACTCCGTGAATACTCATGTAAGAAAAACTGACGATATGAATATAGGAACCTATAGGAGCCGTCTGATCTGGGTCTACTCTGTTTACAAATGCGTAGAAAGATGTATTTATGGAGAAAAAGGGTTAAAGACATATACTGTACCATGTCAAACTGTGACAAATTATGGCGAATGGGAACCAATGAGTACGAACAAAGAGCTTTGACTGAGCCAACAGGTCACCCTTTTCATACAGAGTAAAAAATAATGTCTGCTCAAATTTGGATCTGTTGCAATTTAGACTACATCCGGCTATTGAGAATACTCGTGACCGAGTGTCAAATAGTTTTGATCCTGATGAGACGCCGAGTTATTTGGCATTTCACCAATATCCAAACTGTTTGCAAATTCGAGTCAGGTCCCGTTTAAGCGGGATAAGAGTTGGTTAAGCATTTTACCCCTTTGTAAAATACATGTATTTACCCAGATTAGTCATCTGCATTAAGACCTGTCTGGTATGGGTATTCCATGTTTGCTTATATTATGTGATATACATTGTTTTATGTATCTGACATGGCAAAACTCTTTTGTTTCATTTTCCATGTTTTCATGAAATTAATGTACGTGTATATATATGTGCATAAAGCTATAGCTTCTTATATGAATATTCATAAAGTGAAAAGTTAAACCCAGACAATTTGTTGCTTACAAACACAGTGTCTGGTCATGATGTCAGAGTCGAATAGTCCATCAATGCATTATTAATAAATCCATACAGTTAGAAAGGGTACACTTTGCGAGAGGATATTTTATGAAAACAGTGCGTAACTGGCACAAACACATCATATTATCTAATAAACAAAAAAGCGCCGATCCTAACCAGACAGCTTCGACAAGAGCCATCTGATCTAGTTCTACTTTGTTTCCAACAGCGTCAAAATGCGCCATATTCAGTTAGAAGATATAGAGAATAATAGGTTAGTGCCGTAGATGGGACGCTTTATCCGACGAGGGGAGAAAACGTTGAGGCGAGGCTTGCCGAGCCTCAACTGTTTTCTCTCCGAGTCGGATAAAGGCGTCCCATCTACGACACTAACCTATTATTCGATTTATCCAGTCAATATAGTTAAATGTCTTTTTTATAGACTAATAACACTCTTGAAATAATTTACATTGAAAATGCAGTTTTTCGATCAACGGATCCCTCCCTTTTCACTTCCATTTAGACGTAAATAGATCTAATGAGCTACCGCAGAGGAATATAGTTTCGATACTTGTATTACTAGAAGGGAAACGTGGTTGAATTTGAAAAATAAGATGATTTGAATCGAGGGTCGATAAGTTATTTAAAACAGACATGATCTATATTCTTTGGTCAAATTCGAGTTACGTAGTCTCGGTTTCTATTTTTAGATTCTACCTAACGTCACTCAGAAATCGATGGAACTGAACAGGCTATATTTAGGTTTATGACTATCACCGCCCCTGTAAGAGTTTATCAATCAAATAATCATGAGAGTGAAAAGAAAACATTTACTATTTATCTGTCAATCTTTGCTTCCAGGTTTGATTTTATCAAAAACGGGTTTTACCAGCGGTGGATTAAATTAATAAAAGTGATAAATCAACATCATTTTGTATGTGGCCTCAGTGGCGTAATCGGTAAGGGCGACGTCTCTAGAGAGATTAGAATTAGTTTTTGTAGGATTCGAATCCAGCTGTAGCCAATTATTTTTATTTTTTCTCATTTGAATAATTCTTCTGGTGACCAAATAGATCTGTTAGATCTATTCCATCAACATGTTTATGAATGTTTACAGAAAACTAAAATAGTTCCATGGTTATAGAATCATTACGCTTATCTACTAACCTAATAAACCTTCCACTACCGGAAGTAACCAAATAAACCTAAGTTTATTTGCACCCCCTTTATTATGTCACTAGAGAAGCCTGGTGACTGGATAAAAAACAGTAGGCACCTGTTCGATGCAAACGAGAGTGAAGCGATAAGCCTCTGTTTGAAGGATTTCGTCCTGCCGTAAGCTATCATCCAGTCTTAAATATTTAAACTGTAATTTTGTTTAATTAACGTACCTCGATGTGACAATTTGCTATTTATTCAATACCTACCCCGTGCCCTAGCGGATAAGGCATCTGCTTCGGGACCAGGAGATCGGAGGTTCGATCCCCGTCTAGTGCTCATTCTGATATGACCGGTTGGTGAGCCGCCAGCTAAATAAAGAATGGTTACCGACTGCTTACATGTCTCTTGCCTGGCATTAAGGTGGGGGGGGGGGGGGAACGGGAGGTTCTGTGCAAGAGAATAACGTGTCTCTGAAGTCTAATTGACTGGCCGTTTCAATTAGGATGATACTATAATAAACAAACACGTTACCTTTACTCTTTTTCTAGATATGCAGTAAACTCTCTCCAGACCGGACCTTAAATGTAGTATAAATATCGGTATAGGAGACGGGTGGCAGCTTAATGCAGGGTGAAAGAACTGCAGAAAGCTTCTCTATGAGCTTTCTGCATGACTTTCACCCTGCATTAAGCAGCCACCAGTCCAGCCTGGACGTATTTAGATTATTCTCTACTAGAATTCCGATTCAGAGGAGTTTTATTGTATTTGCATGAGACTTTCCGTAGTGGCCGTGTGATCAGGGTATACGTTTGTTTGCTTATGAATTACTATAGACCTGGCTCTGACTGCAGTTTCGATCCTGGCCAAATATATCGGTGTGCATTTGTCATTATGAAAGCTAATTATGTCAGCTAATTAATTATCATTATGCCATTATTTCTGAAATGAATAATCAGAAAAGTTGTATTAAACTTTATCACTGAAGAAAATGATCATTATGATCATTATGACCATAAGTGCAGACCCTGATCAAAAGGCTCCTTTAGGAACCTTTTGATCTGGGTCTGTACTATTTGAAAAAGTATTGCATTATCGGTTCCCGTACATTAAGAGCTAATCCTTTCAGTGAAAATACCTGCCACTGGGGTTTACTAGGACCAGCGGTCTCGCCTCTGATTGGTGCTTGACTTTGTTCTGCACTGTGAACCAGGTTGGATAATACCACATATCATTCATGGCGTCGAACACTGTAGAAATTGTTCAAGCTTAACCCGCTCCCTAATGTTGACGCCTTTTGACGCCTCTGTAAAAAAAGAAATGAAAGATATTGTAGCTACTGTGAAACTCGTGATATTGAAGACGAGATTCATTTTGTTCTTATATGTAGTTCGTACACATACCTGCGTAAGAAGTATGTAAAAAAGTATTATTATGCTAGACCAAGCTTTGTAAAGTTTTGTCAGCTACTACAAAGTCAAATCCGTCAGGAATTAGTTAAACTGGCTCTCTATATAAAGTATTCCTTTTGCAGGAGAAACGCACTTGTTAACGCTTGTACATGTAAGTCATCTCAAATCTGAATAGACAGCACTTTATGTACTACGTAAATGTCATTTTCCTTTCAAGTAAAAATTTTGCACATAACTAAATTGATTGTAATTGTAATATACTGTCAATCTGAAAGATTGTTTGACCTATGTGACATATGCTATGTATATGTATTTATAACAACAATGTACATGCTTGTACACGTTGAATAAAGATATGTTCTGTAAAAATGACGTTTGAAACCATTGTGATAAACATAGCATTTGCTCCATAGGAGTATCACTAACCATTTGTATGTCCCAGTTACTATTGTTGATATCTGAGTTTAACACTTTTCCCTTCATGTAAATACCCTTTCACATCTTAACAAACAGAGAAGACCCAGATCAGACGGCTCCAGTAGGAACCGTCTGATCAGGGTCTGCTCTATATGCTCACGGACTTATAATAGGTCTAACTCTAAAAATTCTACGGAAACCAAAATATCATGTATGTAAATGCCGTTGTAAAACTTCAGCTAATAAATATGACGTCATTATACGTCATTATGGTATTCATCAGGGAAAGGGTTAAAGTTGAGTCGCTGTATAGTAAAACCCCTCTAAACCGGAATTCTAGTAGAAAAGAATTTACATACTTTTAGGCAGGTGGCTGCTTCATGCAGGGTGAAAGTCATGCAGAAAGCTCCTCTAGGAGCTTTCTGCATGACTTTCACCCTGCATGAAGCTGCCACCTGTCTCCAAGACCGATATTTATACCAAATTTAACATCCGGTTTAGAGGGGCTTTACTGTACTAATGTCATGGTTATATGAGAAACAACCTCGTGCCATCGACAAAAAGACGGAAGTTGTATATCATTGTCAATATCGTTGACGTAGACTAAAAAGAGCATAGTTAATTACCTTAACACAGATGCTACTAATTGCTGATATTACACCAGAATTAAAACTATATTTCCGACAAGCAGCACACATCATGAACAAGGACCTCTGTTTGAAATATGTCGATAGTGGTGATAATCATCTCTTCACCCAGCAGTATTGCGGATGAACAGTTCCCCAGTTTTATTTGTTGATATCTGAGTTTAACACTTTCCCCGTAGTATGTCCCATATATTTCGTTTAGATATGGGTCTACAGAGTATAGGGTATCAGTACATCTTACCTCTCCTGTTTATTCCCTTGATATACTGAAAATCTACCGTAACGTTAATATAGAATTGTTTCCATGTTCATGCTTTTATTGTTAACAAGGTTGTCATTTTTGTGTAATGTGATTGTTGTTTGTATTGTGAAATCTATCTATCTATCTATCTAGTATCTATCTATCTATCTATCTATCTATCTATCTATCTATCTATCTATCTATCTATCTATCTATCTATCTATCTATATATCTATCTATCTATCTATCTATCTATCTATCTATCTATCTAACCTACCTACCTACCTACCTACCTACCTACCTATCTACCTACCTACCTACCTACCCACTCACAAAACCCACCCACCAAAACCCCACCCTACCCCACCACCAATATTGGTATCTTGGGCATCTTGTTCGCATTGCGACCCGGTCATAACTAGCGTCAGGGATTCCATTTAAGTGAACCCGGGTTCCCCATTTGGGTTTATCGGGGAACTGGATTATTTCATTCACCCATTTCCTCCTCCTAATTCAAGAGGGGATGTAATAAAAATGTGGTTTACTGTGGCTGGCCTCGTTCTATATGGGGCGAATATCTATCGTCCACGCGCATGCGTCAACCGGAGGCTCAGGGGAATAAACACAGATTTTACCAATCTAATTTTACTTTGCAATCATGAGGTTCCTTCCAGTTAGTGATTTCATATTTATTGCATATCCATTGCATATCTTTCATTAACCAGATAGACAATCATGCGATTCCTTCCGGTTAGTGATTTCATATCTATTGTATATATATATCTAATATATTTTTCATTGACCGGATAGACAATCACGTGGTTCCTTCCGGCTAGTGATTTCATATCTATCGTATATCTATTGTATATCTTTCATTGCCTGGGTAGATAATCATGCGGTTCGTTCCGGTTAGTGATTTCATCCCTGTGAAGCGCTTTTGAACTCACGTATAATGCATGAAAAGAACGCTATATAAATGTGGTATAATAATAATGATAATAATAATAATAATAATAATAATAATAATAATAATAATAAAAGTAATAATAATTTCAGCTATATCGCGCTGTCCAACTAATTACAGGTGGGGGGATGCACAATGCACAGAACTAATTGCATTGTTCCGTGCGTAGAACACTCGGGTAGAAACCATCGGCCTACCACAAGCCAGCTGGAAGGCTTCATAGCGTGAAAAATCCTAAATCCAGATTGAGAGAGTCTAATATGGATAACACACTCTGTATGACTTTATCATAAATTGGACGTTAGCATACTAAATGGTATCTAACGTGCAGGTCACATTTGGTTTAAGCATGTTTTATTTGTAAATAATTTTTATAAATATTGTACAAACACAAAGAAAAATGGGATGGGAACGAAAGCAAAACTGCTGATTGTGTTTATCTCCCAAATGTGCAGGTCACATTTCAACGTGCTGTCTGTCGTTAGCGAAGGATGACAGAACAATATAGTCAACCTGATTGACCCAATATCATCATTGTAATACTCGCCCCTTGTAAAAGTATAATGTCTGCTTAAATGTAGGTCTGTTCAATTTTGACTATGTCATACTGGATTAAACTTTTGCGAAGATATTTACCGGGTGTCAAACAGCTTGGATCTAGATGAGATGGCGAGTATAAGGGTAACGATCTTCCTTTTTGGTATATGTCAATACCTTACCTCATCTCTAGAAGATCATGTTAACCCTATTCATGTTAGACATGTTTTGACTGGCATTTTCAAACAGTTTGGATCCAGATCAGACGCCGACTAACTCCGCGTCTCATCAGGATCGAAGCATTTTGCCACAAAGGCAATCGTTTACCTCAAGCCTAAGTCTACTGGATAATTTATAACATGACTTAGCTGACATCATTTTCATAGCACGAGGGGTGCATCTTACCAAACTTCGCTACACCTTTTATCACGGAGCGGCGCAGTTGATTTTGCCCAAATTGGCATACCAAGTTGATACCTTTTTTATGTTTACGAACATGATATTATCATGTACATGTACTCCGTTTGAAGGCTGTATGTAGATGTCGCTGAAATCATTATTAATGCAATGTACAGTAAACCTTTACTTAAACGAGTACCAGAAATATGTCAAGTTTTAATAATTATGTTCAGGGATTTCCCAGATGTCTAATGTTTGCTTCTCAGAACCATTCTCTCATAGAAACACCCTTTTCGCGCCTTTGCAGACAGAGTAGACCAAGATCAGACAGTTCCAATAGACGCTGTCTGATCTGGGTCTGCTCCGTTTGCTTATGTAATTCCAATATATCTAAATCCAGTTTCTCCCAGTAACGAAACATTCTCTGTACATATGCCAGTGTAAAAATGAAAGAAGCGTTTGTATGAGGGAAATGGTTGATTATAATGATAGGATTTGAGATAATTACCAATTGACCATATTTGTCGCATGTGTGGAGGGTTTCAATATTTACGGTGGGTTACAGTCCATATCTGGAGATATTAAACAGTGCTACTTTCATAGTAACCCTCGTCATGCTAAGTGCGACCTGACTGGCGTTTGGATCTGCATCAATAGGTCTCAAAAACAGCCTGGTTCCAGATCAAAAGGACTCAAACTTTACTCAGCTGTTCATATAAATAATTGTGCGCCGTGGCTGAACCATTAATGTATTTAACAACGAAATAGAACATTTGCCAACCAGCCAACCAACCCACCAGCTAACCAGCCAATCATCCAACCACCGAAAGAATGAACAATGCACAAACGAACACGAGCGAGCGAACGAACCAGCTAGTCGACCATACAATCAACGAACACTTACGTACATGTACTAAACATTTTCAAATTCCATTCTGATGAACCATATCGACGATGTGTAAAGTTTTCTTTAACGCTTCGAATTCTTTATGTGAATTAAGTTTAACCCACGTATACACACCGCCCCTTAACCCTTCGCTTGCTGAATTTTAAAATACACTTCTCCTTCTGTACCCATGCCCTGTTGTATAATTGCATATATCTTCACTGTGTTCAAGTATTTCGCTGTGCAATCACTGCTGTGGAGTGCACAACTTGTAAATAGTGCAGGCCCTGATGAGAAGCTCCTGCAGGAGCTGTCTCATCTGGGTCTTCACTATTTACATTTAGGTTTACATGTATATTCACGCGAATAGTAAGCAAAGGGTTAATTGTGATATAGGTAAATAGAGATAATGAATTAGAGTTGTTTTGTTCCATAAGCAAACAGAACAGACCCTGGTCAGTATAGGAGCCAGTCCTCATGAAATACAGTATACATGTACCACAGGGACCAGCGTTAGGGTAAACAAGAAATATCTTTTAAAAAGATATTCAGCGGCATTCAAATATTGACATAATGTACAAAACAATAATGATATTAAATCTCTGCCAACTTAATTTCAATGTTTCGAGATTCTGTTAGTACAGGGAACTAGATCTATGAAGGGTTGCTTTTAATTATACTAGCAGAGAAGCAAGCAATGGAAATGACTTGGAGTAGAATAAGCAATTATGGAAAAAATCAGGTTACTTTTATAGGAAATCACTATTAAAATGTACAATGTCAAAGTATTTTTTTAAAACTATCTGGAGTTAGTTTTCATTTTACCTATTATAAAAATTTACTTGAAAGCGTGTATATTTATATTGATATGAAGATAACTAATTGAATACACTTTAAATAAAGCATACATAATTTAGTTTTTGTTTATGCAGAGGCTGTAATTACTTAAAGAAAGGTATTTATCTATAGCCTGGATCAACGCATTAATTGACGTGTGTGCATCATCATTAGTGACACCATTAACTGAATATACATGTATTTTTAAAACAATATAAAGTTAGCTATCTCAACATACTACTCGATCCAAAGCGCCAGGTGATAGAGCCGTCACAATAGCCTTCAGTAAGTAGCTTTATATCACAGAGAGCGAATAACCAGAGCCTTAATTGGTGCTGTGGTCGGGGATAGTAATTAATACTATTAATGCCACTACTATAATATACTAAATAACATTTCTTCTTTATTTCCTATAGCATTGCCTGTATTTATGGTGGTTTCGGCAAACCACCTGTTCGTCAAAGTGGATGTGATCAAATGTGGTATTAAATTGATAGCAAAATGATAATAAATGTTTAAAAGTTTAATAGTGATTTTGGCAAACTGGCAATAATGCTCAGCAATCATTACCATGAGGTGATAAGTACGATAATGGGTTAGGAACTGATGACACACCAAAATTGAATAGTCAAAATTGATCCACACCTTTTGAGGATAATAGATCTATATAGTTTTATTCAGTAATATTGTTTATGTATTATATACTCTAGTTTTGATAATGACCAAAGTAATAAATAATTCATATTGTTTTACCGGTCATGGTAATAAACAACTATGTGACTACATTATTGTACATGTATTTGAATCCACCAAAAGTTGAACTAAACAACATTTTTACTGAAAACAAAAAGCATAAAGTGAGTGGCAAACAGTTTGGACCAAGACCAACATCAAAACTGAATGGGATAGTAAATCATTAGTAATGTGTTATGTGGTCTGGGGCTGTTTTAATGACTAAACAATGTGACTATAGTATTTGAAAGCACCTCTTTATCACTCATTGTACCCAAGGTTGAGTAATTGTGAATATGTCACCTGCTTAGCTAATATCCTGATCTGTATAAACCAAAACAAATGGACCACATATCAATATTTAACATATAGATAGTTATTTAATGATTTTGATTATTCAATTTTTGCTTTTTATACAAATTTTCAATTTTTGCCGAAACGTCCTAGGCCGAATAAATAGATGGCCAAAACGTCCTGGGTCGAAACATCCGGGGCGAAACTTCCTATGCCGAAACGTCCTACATTCAGTTTGGCCATGTGTAGAGGCATTATAAAAAGGCTGTATGCCAGTCAAGGGATTAACTAATGAAAACACGGTTTACTAGAAAATACTATGAGGTCATATGCAAATTACAATGTAACATAGTTTCTGATTGGTGGAAAACTAGAACAAAAGTGAAAATAGACAGCTAACCGCTGAAAAAACTACATTATGTATACAAAACCCATAGGCGCAATTTGTAGAAACCATGGACTTAATCATCATTTGTATGCAGACGACTCGCAGCTATATATATCATTTGAACCCATTGACACTACTACACAAATGGAAGTTATAGGACGAGTGGAAGCCTGTCTTAATGATGTTGTTTCCTGGATGCACCACAATATACTAAAACTAAATGCAGATTAAACAGAACTTATACTGTTTAACTCAAAACGAAATGCAGAACGTGCATCAAACATAGAAATAAAAAAGATGCTGAGATAAAACCATCAACGTGGGTTCGAAATTTGGGGGTATTCCTCGATTCCAACATGAACATGGAACAACGGGTAATTTCTGTGTGTAGGTCGTGCTATGCCCAGCTACGACACATATACCATATCAGAAAATATCTTACCATTGATGCTACAAAAACCCTAGTAAATTATCTTGTTACATCCAGACTCGACTATTGTAACTCCCTGCTTTGTGGTTTACCAAAGACAACTTTGAACAAACTGCAGACTGTTTAAAACGTTGCAGCTCGTATCATTATCAGGACATCACGTTTTGACCACATAACACCAGTGTAAAGGAACTTCATTGGCTCCCAGTGGAACACCGGATTGACTTTAAAATTTTGACTCACACCTATAAAGCATTGAATGACAAATCTCCAAGTTACATCACAAACATGTTAAAGATATATAAACAACTGCATGATTTAAAAAAAATGACTTTATGGCCCTCGTGATATCAAGATCCCGCACAGTTACCTATGGTGATTGTAGCTTTGCACAGGCGGCTCCTAAGTTGTAGAATGAACTTCCGGTGGGAATACGGAACTCAGCTTCACTTGAATCTTTTAAAAGAACTCTTAAAAAACTCATTTCTTTTCAAAGATATATGGTGACTGATGTATATTTTAAGCCCAAATAGCTGTTGCATGTTTTAACTCAGCTACACTTGAATCTTTTAAAATATCTCTTAAAAAGCATTCCTTTTTAAAGAATTATGGTTGCTGATATATAGTTTAAGCCCAAATAGCGGTTGCATGTTTTAACTTTGAAATAGTATGCCACCAACTTTGCCTTATTCTCTTATCATAATTGTACTATACCTTACTTGGCATATGGATTTTAAATTTTGAGGTTATGCGATGTTCTTTTTATACTTTAGAAATACACTGTAAATGTTTTTGTTTTGTTTATTATGTTTTTATTTCTATTTCATATCTTATGTTTTCTTTAATTTCCGCTTTAGTAAGTATAAATGTTTTAATTGTAAAGCACTTTTGAACGCATTTAGGTATGAAAAGAGTGCTATATAAATATGGTATTATAATAATAATAATAATAATACAAATAATAATAATAATAATAATAATCTGATCTGGGTCTGCTCTGTTTGCTTATGATATAATAACGACACGATTCTACAGTTTCTGTCATCGCCAAAAACAATTTGTGTCTATTTGATATTATAACAATTAATCTAAATGGTATTCATGATATCATTATTTCTTACATGAATATTCCCGGAGTAAAGTGTTAAGGATAATCTACACGACATTAACCCATTCATCCCAATTTTAAGTATCTTATGGAATTCATGTTTTTTCATATTAAGGGGACACAGTGAACAAAATAGTTACTGGTAAAGTAAAACCTCTCTTAACCGGAATTCTAGTAGACAATAGTTTAGATATTTTAGGCAGGTGACTGCTTAATACAGGGTGAAAGTCATGCAGAAAGCTCATCTAGGAGCTCTCTGCATGACTTCCATCCTGCATTAAGCTGTCACCTGTCCCCAAGACCGATATTTATGCTAAATTTAACGTCCGGTTAAGAGAGGTTTTACTGTATAAACCACCAACATCATTTTTTTCAGCAAACTATGTCCTATTTACGGGACAGTGGGAATATATGATTTATAATAATGGGATGATATAATTCCGAATGTGTGAATCTACATTTACAACCTGAATTGTGTTTCTAAAATGTTCTGCTTTATCAGAATAGAAAAGGTCGTATTCATGTTACTACTATCCGAATTTAAACTGTAAACCCTCTTTAATTCAACTACCAAAAAGGGGTCAACTTCTTTGTCTCAACCCATTCCCTGATATGCTATTTTTGGACCCATACGCTTTGAATAAATCTACCGAAAAGGAGCACTAAGTAGAGAAAAGGAACAAGATATCTTTGTAGTTTAGAAACCATTGTGCTAAATATAGCATTTGCTATTATGGAGCAAATGCTCTATTTATCAAAATAGATTCAAAAGGTGAGTTTCACAGTGGCGTCAAAAGGCGTCAATATAAGGGAACAGGTTAAAGGTAGGTGGTTTCGTCCTGCAATAAGCAACCACTTGTTTTAAAGGCATCTACGTTTATTCATAGTGGTCGCTTTAGAGGGGATTTACTCTAAGTATATACAGTAAAACCTCTCTATAACGACCGCAAAATTGTGTTGATTAGTTGGTATTTTGGGTAGGTGGTTGCTTAAAGCAATGTGAAAGTAAAACAGAACGCTCCTATAGGAGCGTTCTGTTCTACTTTCACCTTGCTTTAAGTATCCACCTGCCTTTAACACAAAATACTTTATTTAATTTAGTGGTCGTTATGGAGAGTTTTTCTTAAATGAATTTGTGCATTTGACTAGACACAAGGTATACTATTACTTACACTCAGACCTGGTGAAACATATCGGTGATTAGCCTGTGGGAACAGTGTCTCAAGTAACCAAAATAGCTGTTACTATAAACTTATAATTTTGAACACGATATTAAATTTTTCATATAAAATACAAGCAATGTCATCTATTCGCTGTAAACGTTTGAAGCTGCGTTAAATGTTTCGCT
Organism: Azorinus chamasolen; assembly: GCA_963576725.1. Taxonomy (NCBI): domain Eukaryota; kingdom Metazoa; phylum Mollusca; class Bivalvia; order Cardiida; family Solecurtidae; genus Azorinus; species Azorinus chamasolen. Next base: position 84,226,687 of record OY755238.1, read on the forward strand.
GCCAATGTCATATCTGTGATTACTTATGCAAACAGCTTGGATCCAGATGAGACGCCGAATGACTTGGTGTCTCATCAGGATCCAAACAGTTTGTCGTCGTTTCTTAAAACATAAATCAAGAACATAACAAGACCCCCGTGTGTCGGATCATTATACGCCCAAGTATGTGCTGTCGTAACATGCACACTATTAATTCGTATTTGAACGTCACTGTGACCTTGACATTTGGCCCCATCGACGTCAAAATCAATAGGTGTCATCTACTAGCCATGACAAACATTCCAACTAATAATGAATACAGCACACTTAACACTTATCAAGTTATTGAGCAGACAAAAATAAATGAGTTGAAGGTCACGGTGACCTTGACCTTTGACCAAAAGACCTCAAAATCAAGAGGGGCCATCTACAAACCATGACCATCTCTCTTACTAAGTATGAAGACGGCACATCGAATACTTATCAAGTTATTGAGCGGACAAGTTTTTAGTTGAAGGTCATGGTGACATTGACCTTTGACCTACTGACCTGAAAATCAATTTGGTTCATCTGCTAGCCATGCCCAACCTTCCAAATAAGTATGAAGACAGCACACCTAACACCTATCAAGTTATTGAGCAGACTCAACATTTTTGAGTTGAAGGTCACGTAGACCTTGACCTTTGACCAAAATACCTCAAAATCAATAGCATCTACCAACCATGGCCAATCTCTTACTGAGTATAAAGACGGCACACCTAATACTTATCAAGTTATTGAGCGGACAAGATTTTTGAGTTGAAGGTCACGATGACCTTGACCTTTGGCCTACTGACCTCAAAATCAATTTGGTTCATCTACTAGCCATGCCCATCCTTCCTACTAAGTACGAAGACATCAACTCAATAGTTGTCAAGTTATTGAGCGGGCAAAGTTGTGACTAACGGACGGACAGACAGACAGACGGACAAGCGTCATGCCATAATACGACCGAAGTTATCTTCGGACGTATAAAAATGGAAAATTGTAGCCGACGACAAAATATGCTGACGACAAAATTTGGCATCGAGAAAAAGCAGTTTATATCACATGTTAGTCATGTGACTTATAGTGACAGCTTTGCTGATTCTGTGATCATCTTTGCAGGGCAATCCACTTTATCTCCTGTATCCACCTAGCCCTTTCCCTGGTCGACGTTTACTAAAAATGTCAGTACCTATGAATATTCATGGTCAAAATAGTAATAATGACATAAGGAAAGAGAAACATTGTAGCCATTTTAGAAAGTAAAGAAACAGATTTTTCAAATTCCATTAGCAAACAGGACATACCCTGATCAACCGTCTAATATGGGTCTACCCTGTGTGCAAATGCGTGCAAACGTGTTTATATGAAGGAAAGGGTTAAGCATTTACTTGACTGATACGGTTTTTTCATGCCATTACACACATAATAGACCGAGATCAGACATCTCTACTTACCTATGGGAATATATGGATCTTATTCTAAAGTTTCTGCGAAAGCAAAAAGAAACTTCACTTAATACATATCCATACTGTCATTATATCATAAAGCGTCTCTTTTATGTACATGGTTGCTTAATGCAGGACGACAGTTATGTAAAGGGTTGACAGTGCCGAGACAATGGCTCAATGCACTATGGTAAGGAAAATGTTATATCCGTTGTTCTACTTATATGACACTTATCATCAGTGATTGTATACAATTCAAATAAAACAAAAGATCTCTCTAAACCGTACGTTAAATGTAATATAAATACAGGTATTGGGAGACAAGTGGCAGCTAAATGAGGTGTGAAAGTTATGCAGAAAGCTCCTAAAGGAGCTTTCTGCATGACTTGCATCCAACATTAAGCAGCCAAATGCCTTAAGTATTTAAATTGTTCTCTAATAGAATTCTGGTTTAGAGGATTTTACAAAAGTATCAGAAACTCTCTTTAACCCATACCATCATATTGGTGCCTCTGTTAAAGTCACTTTTTGAAAACCATTGTAATAAATAGAGAATGTGCTCCATAGGAGCAACTGCTCTGTTTAATCACAGAGGTTTGAAAACTACAAAATAATTATGGTGTCCTTACTTCTAGTAAAATAATTGTTTAGTAGATTTGTTCTAAAAGTGGCTTATAAGGGAACTGGTTAAGTAAGGAGGCAGGCTGATACAGGATGAGGGTCTTACAGAAAGTTCATTATGCATTAAGCAGCAACCTGTGTAGACACGTAAAATGAAAACAAAATACGAGAAATAAAAAAACATATTTCAAATCCAGTTAAGAAAGGGAACATTGCAACGAAAAGTGAAACACATTTTTTTTTCAAATCACGTTTAAAGGTTTTGACAGCGTAACATATTTGAAAAAAAAATCCAATTCCGTGGACCCTGAGCCTATCGTTTATTGCATAATGGACAGACGGATACACGGACAGGTGCAAAACATAATGCCCCCTGACTATCGTCAAAAGGGGCATAAAAAAGAACAAAATTCCAATAAACAAAAATAAACACAAAAAACCCCGAACACAATCAAACAAAAATCCAAACAAAACTGAATACAAAACAACCATACACTGAATAAAAAACAACCATACACTGAATAAAAACATACCATACACTGAATAAAAAACATGATGGGAAATGTCCATTTCAATACAAAACAACCATACACTGAATAAAAACCATACCATACACTGAATAAAAACCATACCATACACTGAATAAAAACCATACCATACACTGAATAAAAACCATGATGGGAAATGTGCATTTCAATATCAAAAGCTGACGACACAATCAGACGACACTGTAAACTGAGGAACTGTGATTTTATTGTTTCTATTGTTTCCAATCCAGCCATACAATGTCAACCATCCTATTTTCAAAACATGATTTACACATACACGGTCAAAAATGGCTGACCATTAGTTACGCCGCTTGTAAGCCTTTTGTGCAGAATTCAAAATACCACTTAACCTACCTCCGCTATCCGCGGATCTGACAAACATTTCCTGACAGACTGGTTCCAGATGAGACGCCGAGTTATTTGTCAATAGTTATTCTAATGCTTTACCTAATAGGATGAACAACCTCTCTATAACGACCACTAAATTATGTTGATTAGTTGGTATGATAGGGCAGGTGGCTGCTTAAAACAAGGTGAAAGTAAAACAGAACGCTCCTATAGGAGCGATCTGTTTTACTTTCATCAAGCTTTTAAGCAACCACCTGTCTTTAACACAGAATACTTGATGTAATTTAGTGGTCGTTATAGAGAGGTTTTACTGTTGTCCATTCTGCAGCAGATCACATTTTGAGCAGATGTCAGTGGTTTGTTTTCAACTCACGGTAGGCGTTAACAAGGAAGTGGCATAGTGAAGTACATAAATTCGCGACCTCTTTTATTCACTACCTGAATACATCTCGACGCAAGGGCTTTATTCATCAAAAGAGTACATACCTCCATATAAAAGCAATATTAACCCTTTCGCTGCCAATTCCGGATCTGTGATTACCTATGCAAACTCGGCGTCTCATCAGGATCCAAACTGTTTGTTACTGTTACTATGTTTTTGAAGCAAAAATGAATAAAATCAAAATAATGAAAATTTGTAGCAGACGACAAAGTTGGCAGACGACAAAGTTGGCAGACGACAGAGTTTGGCAGCCAAAGGGTTAACCCAATTAGTGCCTTTTGTCCCTTATTATCAATGTTATTTTCTTTTTCTCCTTTTTGTATAGAATATGCTATTTCCATACATGAAACATGTAGATAGCCGTTTCCCTTCTTTGTGACTGTGCGACTGTATTACTGTATGCTATATTTAGATGTTAATGCTTCTTGCAATAAAGCGAGACTTTCCTTAGTTTTGGAGTAAAACTGAAACTTAAACCTTAAAAAGGACACTAGGTAAACAGTATAGACCCAGACCAGAGGACTTTCCCAGGAGCACTTTGATCTGAGTCAGCACTGTTTGCTGAACTCGTTAATGTTAAATCCCAACCAATATTTTGTTTGCTGTGTCCCCCACATTAAAAATGGACGTTTTACAAATTATGATCTGGACGAGTTTTAGTTAACTCTGTCGGTGCCAATGTCGCCTGGTGGCACCATCGAAAACAGTGCAGTCCCAGGTCAGGTGCCGCGTTTTCAAGGCGGCATCTTACCTGGGACTACACTGTTTTATGTATTATTTAAGCCCAAACATACAGGTTTTTAAACACAAATGTTTTACAAATATACCTTTGTTATTTAGTTTATAATTATTTTGAATATGACATTATTATTGCAGACGACACTTTTAAATATGGCGCCAAAAGAGTTAAACTGATATGGGAATAAATGGGTCTTAATTTCGCAATATGAAAACTGAATTGTGAAATATTTTGCAGTCCGTTAATCGCATACGAAATAAGATTTACAGCTGTACTTCGATATCTCGAACAATAGACCATGCAAATAATATCGAGATAACAGAAGTTCGAGTTATCCAATTTCTTATCTAGACAATCTCTCAATTTCACAGCTTGCTGCATGTCAAAAGTAATGCTGAAAGCTCTTGAATGGCTTTCAGCATTACATTAGACATGCATTAAATTACCACGTGTTTCTAGATATGCGTAACGTTTTAGAGCAAATCTGTATTGTAAATTTCGGAAGAACCGAACTTTTAGTTCGAGTTCCCAAAGTTCGAGTTATCCGAGTTCGAGATATCGAGGTTCCACTGTATATTGCAGTTGTTCAGTTGAATAACGAAACGTTGAAAACAAACCCAATCCGCACACTAATATTACAGAACTCCGGATAAGATATTTAAATTTAAACATTTTCAATAATTGCTCCTTTATATCTCCACCAAACCTTATACTGTAAAACCTCTCTTAACCGGACTTCTAGTAGAGAATAATTTAGATAATTTTGAGCAAGTGGCTGCTGCATTAAGCTGCAACCTGTCTGCAAGACCGATATTTATATTGAATATAATGTCCGGTTTAGAGGGGATCTACTGTACTGTGTCCATTCTTCTTTAAACTTGTTTCGAGACGATTCTAAAGAATGGTCACAGTATAGGGTTTGGGGAGAAATGAATTTTTTTTTGTATTTGGGTACGCATCGTTATCTGTAGCTCTGATAATAATTGTTTAGTACCATGCAGACCTTACGAATTTTCTTACTTTTATGCATACATCTGAAGCGACCATACACGTATTAAACATAGAAGTCTGAAAATGACAAGTGATTGCTTAATACAGGGAAAAATCAATAAAGAAAGCTGCATTACTTTCAACCTGCATTAAGCTACCACGTACCAAAGTTAGACATGTTTATAATGGTCGTTTACGTCATATTCTATACGTACTTAGCTGTTCGTTATTTAGTTGCAGTACAATATGTTTAACTTTGGTATTACTTTAATTAGATTTTCTAAATAAAAATTATATCGACCTTCAAGGGACCATACAACTTACTTCGAGACAACCAAAGTTTGAGTTATCCAATTTCTAATCAGAACAATTTCTTAGGTTCCCAGCTTATTGCAGGTCTAAAGTAATGTTGAAAGTGCATGAGCTTTCAGCATTACGTTAGACATGCATTAAGCTGTAACATGTGTTTCTACATATTAAACATGTTAAACGTTTTAGAGGAATTCTGTATTGTAAATTTTGGAAGGACTGGCATTTTAGCTCGAGTTATTCCCGATGTTCGAATTATCCGAATTTTAGATATCGAAGTTCAACTGTACGTTTAAATTTTATATTTTTCACACGTCGTGATTCGAATGACAGCCAACCGAACACTTCCCTAATAAACACACTCTTAGCATGTTAGATGTGAATTAGTAAAATAAAACGCAAAACCAGTTTCACACCGATGTCCGTGTTCATATTTTAGATTCGTCCGTGCGTCTGTTCGTCCATTCACAAGTCCATCCGTTAGACATTTGTGTCGTGTATAACTGAAAAATATACCAAGTGTTTGTCGTTGACGCTACAATAATGAAACCTGAAAGGACTACAGTGCTCCCTCTCTACAACGACACCCTTTGGGATACGCAGATTGTATGTGTTGTTCAGAGGGAGTTGTTATAGGGAGGGAAAATCAAACATAATTAGCTTGTTTGCAGATCCCAGATAAAGTGCATGTCGAGAACTAAACCGTAATGCCTCAATCAAACCCTATGTTGTGACCACTCTTTAGAATCGTCACAAAGTGACGATTCTAAAGAGTGGTCACAACATAGGGTTTGATGGAGGCATTAAGAAAATACGATAGAAAAGGTTGTTTCTGGAGCCTTGTTGTTTCGGAAACAATGACATGCGTTGTTGTACGGAGGGAATCGTTATTGAGAGGGCCGTTGTAGGGAGGGAGCACTGTATCAAATTATTATGTGAACTTGTACATATTGCGCATGGTTATAAAACAGTCAAACACCCTCTAAACTGGAATTCATGTAGAGGTGGATTTAGATACTTTTAGGCAGGTGACTGCTTAATGCAGGGTGAAAGTCATGAAGAAAGCTCATACAGGAGCTTTCTGTATAACTTTCATCCTGCATTAAGCTGCCACCTGTCTCTAAGACCGATAGTTATACTAAAACTGACATCCGATTTTACTGTATTAACATGTTACCTGACAGGGACGCCTTTTCAAGCATTTGCAAACAGTGTAGCCCTATATCAGACTACTACTACACAAGCTGTCTGATCAGAGTCTGATTTTACAGTTCCCGTCTGAGTCAAAATGTCCAGTGTTCTTATGCCGTTGTAACATATGGTAAAATTAATATTTATGATGTCATTATTTCTTACACGCATATTCAAGGAACGGGTTAAGTCACAGCCTAGAACATTTCAGTCTAAGTTCACATGCATATTGCACCAAAAATGTTTTAAAAGAGATACACATTATTCATAGATGCATTATTTGTTTATGAAAATTGCTTGGTAACTACAAAGGACCCCCTGCGATTTTGTTATTTGATCTGAAATACAATTGCATACAAATTTACAGTCGCAATTTAGTTTTGATTTCAACACTATTGCGCCTCACTCTATCTGCTGAACCAAAGCTTTCTCATCAGGCGGCAAGGCATTTGCGAAAGAAACGTTTAACCTTCTGCACTCTGAGGATTTGTCGTCTGCTTCAGTTCTCTAAAATACATTTTTCTTCTACACGTTACGAAAAGGAATGTACCCATATGGATTCAAACCGCTTGTTAACCGTTTCGCTGCCAATGCCGGATCTGTGATTACCTATGCAAACAGTTTGGATCCAGATGAGACGCCGAGTAACTCGGCGTCTCATCAGGATCCAACCTGTTTGTTACTGTTACTATGTTTTTGAAACAAAAATGAAGAAATAAAAAATAAAATTGATAACAGACGACAAAGTTAGCAGACGACAGCGTGCTACAGGTTAACCATTTCCCTGTTCTATGTTTATTCTAAATTTAAATACCTACTGAGTATTCAAATAGTTATAATGAAATATGGAAGGTTAAATAGTGTAGTTATTTCAGAAACTAAAGAGACATATCTATCAAATTCCATAAGCGAACAGAGCAGACCCTGATAAGATGTCTCCTATAGCAGCCGTCTGATCTGGGTCTACTCTATTTGCAAACGCGTGAAAACACGTTTATATGAAGCAAAGGATTAACCAACATCCTAATTGGCCTGTCTGATCAGGTGCTGCTGTTTTGTTTCTTATGATACAATATTATGAATATACTACATATCGACATGTAACCAGGTCAAGTTTTGGTGCTTATATTATATTCGGCATCGTAAGATTGTGGTTTCAATGTCTAGTTGTCTCAAAATAATCGTCGCATAATAAATGTCGCAAAGTTTCACTGGTTTGGGTTTGGAGACATGGTCAGATTGATGGAAGGATTTGTAAGTCTAAAATATTGCCTGTTCGTCGTTCGCTGACTTATACTTGTCACTCTTGTTTAGATAATATTTTGTAGATTCTGACAAATTCTATATACATCAGTTTTCGCGCATTAGGACAATGGCAACTTGGAATTTGTCGTTTGAACTCAACCATGCGTTTTACTCACAAGTTGCATGACTCTTGTTTAAATAGCATAAATACGATACCTGTTATGGTATGCTACTCTCTTCCCCAATTTACACTATCCTGGAAGTTTTCTTGGGAGTCCCGCGGAGTCGGCCGCATTAACACAGACAGTACCGCACAGCGGCAGGTCCGCGTTTTATTCCTTCTCCCCCAGGACGCCATTTAATAAGCCGAGTGGAAATAACCCCCGACCTTTTTTTTTTATTTATTGTGCCTAACCCAATATACTAAACATTACATTTATCCTGTCATATTGTGTTGTTTGTTTTCTGTGAACTGTGTGTTACAAGTGTTTGTTTTTTATCAGTTCATTTTCTTGTGTTAGCGGTTTTTAGCTGACGGCGTGTCTACTCGCCATGCCGCTTTCAAAAGCCAATCTTCCGGGACTTGCGGCCACGTCAAGGCTTATTGAGATACTCAGGCCAATTGCCTGTCGTGTTGTAAATGTTCACAGTCCAATCTTTGTGAATTATCTAAGGATTGGACCGCGGATATTTGGACCAAGGCTGAGTCTCGGAGGACTTATTCACAGAGACGGAGACGTTCTCGAGCTGGGTCTATTATAGACTCGGCTGGGAATCGTCCCCTGTCAAGTTGAACCACCTTAGTGCATCTGTTTTACCAGAGCCAACGGTGTCTAAGCCTTCGGGCTCCGGTCCTCTTAAGGACCTGTTCTCAACTTCGAGCTTGAGCTCTACCTCTAGTAGCTCTCCCTCAGGTTCTGAGAATGGGCGTGGCAAGAAACGACTTCGTCCTTCGCCTTACGTCTCCCCCAAGGCTCGACGTCGGTGCTCGAGAGTGAGCGTTCGTGCTCACAGCGACACATTCTGTCTCAGACCGTACGCCCACGTGACCACCGGTCACCGGGTAGCGGTCACCGGTAACCGGGAACCGGGCAACGGACACCGGCTTCCGGTCATCGGGTACTAGGCACCGGGCAGCGGTCAATTCTGCTCCTCGGCACCTATCTTTCCCCTTGATTACAATTCGGGGATATATACTGACTGTGTGACCGGTCAACGCTCACCGGACCGGGCAACACGCACTCGGTACCTGGTATCGGGTATCGGCCACAGGTACGAGCCTAGGCTTTGAGCCCCCCTCGTCATCGGCAGAGGGGTACTCAAGGGATCGCTCTCGGTGTCCTGTTGATCTTCGTTATAGGTATCTTGGTCATGGCCTACGCAGGCGCCGAGAGTGGGAGGACTCCAGTCATTTCATGCCTTATCCAAATGACCATAGATCATCGGGGTATGCCTCCGTTTGTACCTCATAGTTTGCCTTATTCTTTTGGCAAATTTCGGGGGAATTCGCCGGGGAATTTACTTCTCTTATCCCAGGGAACATTCTAGTACCAAGCGTCGTGTCTCTGCTACTGTGTCTAGAGCGGATCTGTCTGCGGATAGGGGTGGTTCTCCTTCTCCCTCTCATACCCGAGAGGCTGTGCGGGATACTTCACAGGTTATCCCAATTCCTCTTTCACCTCAAAGGTCTGATGAAGAATTGTCACTTTTTGCCCTTCTGATGTGTGTCCTCGACCCTCACCTTCTCACGTGAAGGGTCAAGACACGGTAACTGAGGCTTTAGCCCGAAAGCTTTTTCCGGACAAAACCCCCTCTGGAGCACCGACTTTACAATTACCTATCTCACAGTCTGTTTAGTCTTCCTTTGAGCAGATGGAACAACATAACCGGACTAGTCTCCCGACTCCCTGGTCTATGCCTGCTTATGTCATAAAGGCTTCGGAACATGCCGGCTCCTTTACACATCCGGTTCCCGAGACGTCGTTCGGGCTCGATCTGGGTCAGCTTCCACCTTTGGATGCTGACTGTGATCAGGCTATGTTATCTAAGCCTCGTTCTTCGTCTCCTCTAGTAACACAGTTTGGGTTGTTAGAGTCTTGGGAATTACGGGAGAGGAAGTCACTGGGTATTGCTTCGCAACTCGACTTCCTCTTGGCCACCTTGTTACAGCTTTTAACTGATAACAAGCAGTGCTCGGACGAGATTTATTTCACCCGATCGACCAAGAGCCATGCGGCCAATACTTCTGCAAATCTTGCAGAAATGTTGCCGCGTAGAAGAAGTGAAATTTTGTCTATTTCTCCTTCGGGCTTCTTACTTACTTCAGCCCAGAACCGTCTTTTGACGGCTCCGTTGTCAGATGGTACGCTCTTTACTGGCCGAGTGTCAGATGCTCTATCATCTGACAAGGACGATCAGCTTAGAGCACTGGTGACTTCTAGGGATCCGGGTAGTAGGCATACATTTAAACGCTCGCATGCTACCCCTTCTGTGCAAGCCCATGCAGTTAAGTAGAAGAGGAATTCCCTCCCTTCTTCTAAGCAGCCGAAGTCTGGTTTCAATTCAAGTAAAAAACTGGTATCGAAAACCAGGTACTAGACCACAAGTGAAGCCTACCCGTACGCAGGACGCAGCCCCTAAGGCTCAGTCCTAGGGACTTGCCCTTTTTACCGCCCTTTGCAGAGGCCTGGGAAAAGACCACCTAAGATCCGTGGGCGCTTCACATTGTAAGAGAAGTCTATGTGGTACCTTTCCATCACAAGTCTCCTTTTGCACGAACTCCCATTCCATTCACTTCGGGAAACCCTTCAGATGCTGGTCAACAATCGGAGACTGGGAAATGTAGTAGCTGTACCACCCGAGCAACTACACATCATGGAGGAGGAGCCTTTGTGCATATTGCAGGATGGATTCCCTCGCAGCAGTCAGTGTAGCTCGAAATACTTAGAAAGGATTGACTCTGTACGATGTGTGTTTGAATTTTGACCAGCTGTACTTATATTCCAGGGCACGATATAACAACATATTCTGCGTTTTCTGCATCGAAAACATATTCCCATTACTAAGCTCTGCTTGCAATTCGAATTGGGGCCCATCAGCTAAAACAGCGTCCGAAGAATCACAGCCATTTTATCCCCTGATGATGAAATGTCCAAACAAGATACACCCAATACCAACAGCACTGCATCACGAATGAAGTGTGGATGCGGTGATTACTTTGATATCAAAAATGTATGTAAATGCATTTAATCTAACCCTAAAACCTAACTTCAGCCTTTACTCCATAAATACGCAGGCAAGAAATAATAACATCATGAATATCAATTACATTAATATTTATAATGGCACTATGCGCAAAATAACGTCCTATCGTGACAGAAACATGAGAATCAAACTTACTGCATTAAATTACCACCTATATTACAGACCCATAATTAGACGTCTTATTGATTGCCGCGTAAGACGTTATTTTAACCCTTTCGCTGCCAAACTCAGTCGTCTGCTAAATTTGTCGTCTGCTACAAATTTTCATTCTTTTGATTTTCTTCATTTTTGTTTCAAAAACATAGTAACAGTAACAAACAGTTTGGATCCTGATGAGACGCCGAGTTACTCGGCGTCTCATCTGGATCCAAACTGCTTGCATAGGTAATCACAGATCCGGCATTGGCAGCGAAAGGGTTAAATATCATTGACATGTTACAAATGTGTACGTGCAATACAAGTTCACTAGTGATACAGGGGCCAGACCCGAGGTTATAAAACGTGTTGCTTGAGTCCAAGACCATTCTCAAGCATCTGACAAATCAGACACAGACTAGAATTTTTATATCCCTGGACTCTGTTCTCATTCTAACAGATTAACAGCAACAACAAATCTTAAATGACACCGATGACGTTACCTACCGTTAGAGAATATGATGTTACGCTAACGTGTCGTTGTAGTCCCGATTGCCCGTGTGTTAAATGAATGAACTGAACTATGACAATTAGTCATAATGACTAATCTACCTTGAGGCTCTCAAACAAAAACATTTCATACAAAATACAAAACAGTAAAACACAGATAATTATATATATGCACATAGAAATCAATGTTCGCAAATTAACTCATTGCTCGCTAAGTATTAATAATTGTTGTCTGCTTCAATTTGCAGATCTATTTTTCAAGGACACACATTTGGATCCTGATAAAACTCCGAGTAACTTGGCGTCTAATCTGGTTCCAATCTGTTATTACAGTTTTGGTTTGCCACTAGCATCCAAACAGTTAATATAAAGCTAGCTTAAGTGTTGCACAAAAAATGAAATGCATAAATGCCATTTAACCCCGATTCAGGTGGATGAATGCACGCGCTATTAAAACCACATATATAGAAAATTAGAAAAATGCAGTTAGAGTTTAAACTAATTGAACCTGATGAGACGTTTAGTTATTCAACGTCTCACCTGGATCCAAACTGTATGCACAAAATTTATTACGAATTGAGTGAATGAATGAATGAAATGTTTGAAATTAAACCAATTTATCGAAATAAATGAATTAATGCTACAATACTTCATTTAATGAGGGTAACTTCATTATCCTAATGGCTAAGCATCCCCGAGGCCTTGTTAATCAGTACATTTCATACATTTATATGCCAACCCCCCCCCCCACCCCCACAACCCCCCCCCCCCAAAACCCCCAAAACAACAATCACAGAACATATCAATAAACAATGTGTCCAATGCAGTAATTACCCTTAACCATTTCAATAATGCAAAATAAAATCAGCATAATTATACAAACTACATATAATCAGATAGAACTGAACCAAGCGAAGAACTTCTGTGGAAAGTTTCCTACATTGATCCGTTCCATTTGCACCATGTGTCTATGAATGAATGAATGAATGAAATTCTAATCTCCCCCCTCCGAGACCCTCAAAATACGTACTTTTCATACAATATGACAACTTTAAACAAATACAGAGCATACTAAATAAGCATATTAAATAATAGTGTACAGTACCCTTTTCTAAAAGATCTTTTCACACAAACAGAGAAATCCGTTATCAGAAACTCTGCATGAAGTGTCTGATATGGGTTTGCTCTATGTGTTGTTAATTTTTCTGATGAAAGGCAATTAGTTTTCAGGAATATTAAAACTACATTTTCAAGTCATACTGATATTTCCATGAATAATAAGTGTAATAAGAAGAGCAATGAGCACATATACGTATAGAAATAAGATTCATTATTTCATATCTACTTGAAAAATTAGGCGGTTACAGAGTAAATTTAACCTGTATTACATGAATGAATGAATGAAATACTTTATTTAACGAGGGTAACTCAATTAGTCTGAAGACTAGTCTTCCTTGAGGCCCTCGGTTAAAAGAATCTCATACAAAGTACCAAAGCATTAAACAAAACAACAATTCATTTACAAAGAATCTCATACAAAGTATTTTATACCAAAACATTAAACAAAGCAACATTTCCTCTACAATGTGCGAAAGCGCTCCTCTGTCGCAAACAAATACTATGAAACTCGGGCAACGAGGAGTATGTTTACAATTAGGGGCAAAACCAGACTGAAAACCCGGCTTCCGATCTGGTCTATCCAGAGTTGTCGTTCTTTACCCGCGCTCTCCTCTTTCTCTCCCTTTCTCTCCCTTTTTTCTCTCTCTCTCTCTTTCACTCTCTCTCTCTCACTCACTCTCTCTCTATCTGCCTCTCTCTCTTCGGATCCATGTTCTACCAATATTTAATTTTCATGGAATTAATAGTTCAGTTCGTTTACAAATGAGTCAAAGGCATGCAATCGACAGCTACTAAGATAGCTTCGAATTCGGAGTACTTGAAACCATCAAAAGTCATACGTAGAGGCCAAGCATCAGAATATTACATGGTAACAACTTAATGTTTTATTTTCATATTTTAACAGAATGTCTGGCGAGAATTGAAACCAGGTCAGGGTGTCATTGCAAAGAATTTAAAAAGAACATTTCTGGGCTGGTCACGCGTGTCTATACTGAATTGACTGTGATGTTGCCAATGGGTTATAACTCCACATGTAACAATTCTGGCGAGTACAACTCTGATGAGTACGTACAGAACGTTGAAGGCCTTATTTCAAGATATTGTAAATATCATTGGAAGTCCGTGCATTGTTTTGTCATTGCAATATTACAACAGCAACAACTCTGCGATAAAGAGAAACTCAAATTTCACATCCTATTAATAACAACGGTCAAATACGGCTACAATGGACGGGAAGATGTGAATAACATATTTAACAAGCTCCGGATAGGAAAACGAATTCGCTTGAAAAGCATTCCAGTGTTGCTGACACTTGGTCCAATCTATAATTTTGTTACAAATAACTACGGCACAACAATCGGAATAAATTCTACGAGCATAGTGCCTTCATCGAAAAATATTGGACTACATGTTTCTCACTCAGCAACCCTGAGCAAACTATTGTTTTGCGAGCAAATACACTTATTCGAAACAGAGGTCGATACACTACTTGAGTTGACAAATGCGAAGAGATATAGTGCTTCTCGTCTTACCCAAATCTATCGGAAAGAGGGGGCGAGACTTTGCTTTGATGACTACGTGAATATTTTCTTAAACCCCTCATCAGCAGCATGCCCGATACTAATGGAATATTTACACTTCGGATTGCTCATTGTCCTGTGTGCATTGTTTTTATAAGCTATTCGCACGCAAGGTTTAATGCAGACGTAGCGCCCTGCAATCTATTGGACTGCACACTGCCTCGGGGCAATTTGGCGTTTATTTTGACACAAAGCTCAGGAGGAATCTCTATTTTGAAGTTATATTTTACAGTTGACATTTACGAGGCGGGTAAAGAATGCAATTGCCAAACAATTTGCAGGGGCGTAGCTAGCGTACGCGCTTACGCACATGCCTAACATCAATTTGAAGGGTAACAACATTATTGTTGCCAAAATGGAACAAAATCGTACCCTAAGAGGGTAGAGTTTGATAAACGTTATATCTTGTCATGTAAGCTTTAAATAATTCCCTCATATTGATGCCGTTTGACACCTCTGTAAAAGTCATTTTTGAAACCATTGTGATAAATAGAGCATACGCTCCTATATGAGCAAATTCTGTGTTTATCACAGTGTTTACGAAACTACACAATACTAAATTTTTCCGGGATGCATGGTCCCGGGACCCTATAGGCACGGTGCGTGTGTCACATTTCGATTCAGATACGCTCGTGCTATATATCTTAACCTTTCTCAAAATGAAAAAATATGTCTGCTAAAACTCTGACCTCCTGAACCGTTTTACTTAAAATTAATGTCAGATTTTAGGTGCTGTATACAATGGGTCTGACAAATTTGTTCGAATATGCCATCAATTTCTTCTAGCTCATTTAACATAAGATCGTACGACTGCAAATTATGATAAGAGAATCGTCTTACGGCAACTTTCAGTCGTATGATCTTAAGAACGTATGATGACTTCTGTGTTTAGTCTTAATTCCTACACATAAGATTGTACGATAATTTCTGTGGTAAGTGTTATTTTTTACACACTAGAATGCTACAGGACCTTTCAGAATTACTTTAGATCTGCATTAAGCTGAGAACGTAAGAAATTATCCAGATCAGAAATCGGATAACTCGAACTTCTTTTATCTCGAAATAATTCGTATGGTCCCTGGAAGTTAGAGATATCGAAGTTCAACTGTAATTCCATAGCCACAAAATTTATCTCGCTCGATGACGTAATTGTCAATGTACAGCTCTACATGACGTCTAAATACTCAGTGACGCTCGTTAGACCTGTAAGAAACACATCTAGGATTGTCTGAGAACAGTAATCTTCGCCATTGTCGCAATGGAAATAGATTTTACTTGTGCCTGTTTAATCAGTAACGCCTGACCTGACTGCCTTGAGGGGTTAACGGCAATCCCCCAAATATGGACGTTGCGGTCGGCTGTTCAGAAGTGAATATTGCGGTATTTGTACTATATCCGAGTTTTCTGTGCAGTTCCATAGCAGTACTAATACGATGCCGCAAATGAGTAAGGCGTCTGTACGCGTCCTGGTGTTGTGCTGTGTTACACGAGGACGTCCGCTTCTTTGGCGATCTCTTGTTGGGCCAGTTTGCCCAAATCTGTCATACAGACGAAAAAGCTGGGACCATAGTCGTAGAGAGTATAGTAGTGACCGCCTCTTGACTGCTTACATTATACAGCATACTGACAACCCCTCTAATGCGACCACTTAATGAATAAACATGTCGCTCTTTGTAAGCAAGTGGTTGCTTAATGCAGGACTGCATTAAGCATCCACCTGCATCTACCATCCAGAATTGTACTTATTTTTGGTGGTCGCATTAGAGGGGTTTTACTGTATATAAATATACACAAAATCTATCATAACGAAAATGTAGCGTTTCTATTTCGTGCCAGTATATATTATAAATGTATAAACGAGATTGTAATATGTATTGCACTGTTTATGTTACACTTGTCTGTCACGTGTACCAATACTATTTACTGCTTGTATTGTAGTTATTGACATGATGATGAACTGTATACACTTCAGTTTAAGTCAATAAATATTATCAATCTATCTATATGATATATACAGTAGAACCTGTCTTTAGTGACCGTCAAAAAGAGGTATAATGATGGGCCTATAAGGAAGGTGGTAGCTTAATGTATGTCAAAAGAAATGCATATTTTCGCCCTGGATTAAGCAATCAACTGATTTTTTAAAACTCCTGTTTTCATCAGTAAATGAATTGTCGCTTAAGACAGGTTCTACTGTATCGTATCAGGTCATACATTGCAAAATAATCCTTGAACTGTATCATCAGGGCTATATGACTTAACCCTTTCCTTCGTATAAACTTTTGTCACGCCCATGCAAACGGAGTAGACTCATATCAGAGGCTCCTGTAGGATATGAAATTATATAGATAGGATCGTACAGTTTTTGTCGAAGCCAAACTTCATTTGACAACATTACATTATACAATTGGCATGAGTATTCATTAAGTGATCAGTTCATGTATTAATAGTCATTTGGGATAGTGTTATGATAATAATGGTTGAGATCAGTTTGATGATATGAATAGGAAACTTATGTTCGGTACAATGACCCTCATGCGGTAAGTCAAAGCGAAATGAAGGCTAGGTATATAATACAATGAATAAATGTGCCTGACATTTGGAAAAAATTCCTTTAAAATTGGAATTTAAAGCATGTACGACGTTATTAAATAAAGCACCGTCAATGAGCCCTTAGTTCTACCCTAAACTTTGATGAAATCACTTTTGGATATAAATTGTGTCCTATACATGCGTTCACCCTTTCCCCGTTCTATGTTTATTCAAAATTCCAATATCTACTGACTATTAAATAAATAAAAGAGTTATAATGATACATGTATATGGAAGATGAGACAGTGTAGCTATTTCAGAAAGTGAAGAAACAGATGTATCAAATATTATTGGCAAAAGCACAGACCCTGATCAGACGGCTCCTAATAGAAGCCGTCTGGTATGGATCTACTATGTTTACAAATCTATGAAAACACGTTTATTTGAAGGAAATGGTTAATAGTCAGTTTTTATATAAAAATCTTGTTCTAGGACATTTGAACGCACCCACTAATGTCTGCTTTGTGTTGTTTGTTTGTTATTGTTGTTGTTTAACACATAAGGGTGTAGTGTAAATATGCAATTGTTAATTTACCTTTCGTACCAAATTAGTTAAATTTGAACCACGGGTTTACAGTTAACTCAGTGTTGATTTAACCCCTGTTTATACAATTGGGTGCTGAAAGCCAAGTTCAATAGAGTCTATTTTGTTCTGTTTCTTCACCCACTTTACTACTCGGTTTGATTATGTATACGTTTCCGATGAGATTTTATAAAATATTACACCCTATATTACTAACCGATTTACTCCGTCCCCATGTTGACGTGTATTTACTGTCTTTATCCATATCCCTATTAAATATGCATGTACGAAATAATGACATCCTGAATATTTATTACCTGAATATGTATCATAGAAATTAATCACAAGAATGTTAAACCTTGGCAGAAACTGTAGAATCCGATCTACATAATTTCAAAAGCAAACAGACTAGACCTTGATCAGACAGCTTCTATAAATTTCTATAAAAACTCGTTTTAGGACATTGAACGCACACAATAATGTATGGTTTGTGTTGTTTGTTTGTTGCTATTTTTTTTAAAATAATGGTTGGGGTGTTGGTATACAGTTGTTAATTTACTTTTCTTACCGAATTAGATTTAAATCTAGGGTTTACAGTTAACCAAGTGTTAATTTAACCACTATTTGTACCAAAGAAGTGGTAGAGTCAATGTATCACTCATAAATCACTATAGCCAAAAAAGAAGCAAAATGATAAAACAAAAACATTTACATCAGTACACATCCTATTTGTTGTTAACACATATTTGTTAAAGGCTAGTCCCAGAAGCCTGTTGATACCATTGTGAATAAGATGATAACTTTCTACAATGATAACTTTATTTAATTTGACAATTGTCGGTACTTGCATTACCGGTATTACAAATTTTATGTCAGCAAACGCTGCTATTTTGATGACGGGTTGCTTACATGTTCACTATTGATAATGCAAGGTTACAGCATACGTTTCATATGCTATAAATGAACTTAAGTATATTTTCCATTTTATAACTACAACACGGTTGTAATTGTGTAACAATTATTTTGACAAAAATGTGAATTAGCATACTATAACGAGAAATGTTCAGTCTTTCTGTCTATCTGTTGCTTGTTTGCTTGTCTGCTAGCTTCTTTAGATGACTGACTGATTGTCTATTAGGACCGAAGTCGTTTGACACTCGGTGAATATATATGTTCTCAAATGTCAAGTTAAAATTGCATACAGTGATGAAGAAGCATTGGCCTTTAATGTTTAGAACATTTTCTACAGATTAGTTCTTTACAGTGGTTACGAAATTCAGATCCACTTAAACAGTAGATTATTGGATTTATAGCATAATTGACAAAATATGAACGGAGAAAAAAGTTGTGGACAGCGCGCCCCTCATGGGACATGTTATATACAAAGTTTTTGATGCCGAGTCTACAGAACAGCAGAATAAAAAGTGGAGTGTAACTCAAAAGAAAGGCAACAGACACCATACACATGAGTAATGCAGTTTTGCGAGTATTTGTTCGTCTTGCGATGGATATAGTCAACGGAGATTTATTATTCCTGTTTTGGTTGTTATCTCCATTCGGCACTACAGCCACTGGGCTAAATGTCAGGTTCGTTTGCGATGCATCGCGTCCGTTTTCAGGTTTCACGTTTGGATACAGTGAAGCGCTTTCCTTTGAGAGACACGTTAATTCTTTCCTGTTAAGGGCTTTGTTATTTCCATCGGATGCTGTTTTATTACCATCTGTACAATTAACGACATATTTCATGTTGTCTTTTATATATGGAGCATTGTACGCCTCTGACCTCTGTCGATTTAGACTGTAACTGCCTCTGTCTTTGTTTGGTCGAACTGGCACTGAACCTTCAGAATAGACGCTTTTAAACCCCAATGCCTTAAACATTGTCTTTTTATGCTTAAGTAGTGTATTCCAAATAATATTGTACAATATTGCAATCAAAAGTACGTCTGTCACAAATATGCCGGACGCTAAAAACAAATGAAGGGTTGGAAGTGTTTTGCCTACCATAGCATCGTCCGTCCCACATTCTGTTCCAACAATTTCGTAGTCTGGCACTACATAGCTATATCGCCCGTAAGTGAAAATGACCGGTAATGCTGACATCGCACCACATATAATGGAAAAAATGCACAAGTATTTCCCGGCCTTTGTTGATATTTGCCATTTTGAATGTTGACACACTTTTCTGTATCTCTCGACAGCTATAACACCAATTAACCATGACGATGAGAAAGCAGTAAAAAAATTAGTATATCGCGATATCTTACATAGCCATATTGCCTCAAATGTGTATTGGTCCAATATGGTAAGAATTTCCAAAGGCATGGATACGATGCAAGAAAACACGTCAATTACACACAGACACAGGATGAAGGATTTCGTATTTGAGGATTTGTACTTGGTTCTATACAAGTGAAATGCAATTGCATTCCCTGTTGTCCCGCTTACCGACAGGAATGCCAGATATACAATAACTGGTATGAGCCGGACTAAATCTTCATCGTTTAGTGTACGGAGTATTGCAAGCACATCGGTGGCGTTGGAATGATTCTTGGGAACTGTTGCCATACTTTAGCCAGTGGTAAAAAAGTATCGGTATCTCTAGTAAAACTGGAAAAGAAACATACAAGTATCAGTTTGCACCTAATGCTGTAATATATTATGGTTTATGTGTCCAAACCGTTCTACCTGTAAGCAAAAGTCGCGTTAAAAGTATATAAATGAGTCATGCAGGAAACTCCACATGCAGAACAAACAGTCGCCCGAACACAAGGAAACAGCAAATGTACATAACTATTGAAACATCAAGAAACACACAAAGACAAAACAAACATACAATACGGGGAAGATGGAAGTACCGCCTTGGAACGGTCAATGACAAAAGTCACTGGGGTTAAACCGGTTTATGGGCGCCCAAACTCACACTGTTTCAATCCCCACCCTATAAGACAAACAGTGTAAATAAACGTATCCCCTCTCCGACTAAGCTACAACAACCGCGATGGCAAATACAGTGGTAAAATCTGAAACAATGGCTGACTTAAGCCGGTGCTAGGGGACATGAGTAGTGTTGCACTTTTGATTAACTACTCATGAATAGACTCAATAAAACCGAGTATGCAATATTCTCTTTTTGCATTTCTACTTTTGCTGTCGAAGGATCGCCCATTTTCAGAATACGAGTACATGAACTTCACAACAGCAGGTGTTAAGTGCTTGTGTGGCGGCTGTAAAAAGTCGCCCCGTACTTCATTCTCAGTGTTGTTATATTTTCTGGTCCTTCGGGATCATTAGTTTTTTTTAAGTTATTAGTTTTGAAAATTGAACACTACTTCAGCCGGTGCTAGGGGGTGTGAGTAGTGTTGCTCTTTTAATTACTACTCATGAACAGACTCAATAAAACCGAGTCTCTTTGTGCATATCTACTTTTGCTTTCGAAGGATCACCCATTTTCAGAATTTATATAGTCCAAAAAGAGAAAAATGCACACTGTTGTTTTGAGTATGTTCATGAGCATAAACTATAAGAAAAATACTACTCACGCATTCCAGCACCGGCTTCAGCGGTATTCAATTTAAAAAAATATTACATCGAACCTAATTATCACAGATGACCAGATAATATAACAATACTGACAATGAAGTACAGGACGATTTTTTACCGTCCACCATACAAGCACTAAAAACCTGAAAGTAGGAGCCTAAATAAAACATGTAAGAGTTACTGTAAACATTTTAACCTTTAATATGCGGGAACCTAGTTATCTTACATTTGCCATACAGAAACCCCCTGATCAGGGTCTGCACTGTTTGCCATTTAAGTTCAACGGCTTGGTGTAGTTCGGTTAATTGTTAGGTGTTTCTCTTAAGAATAAATATCGAGTACATCCAGCAAATCTCTGTCGTTACTGTTTTGTCATTATGGTTGTTGTTATTAGGATTTGGGGTATCTTGAACAGAATCTCAGGCATTGTCACCATAGTCACTTTCTGCAAAATTTACACCACTTTCCGTTTGGAGTCCGCTTTATTTTGGCGCGTTGTAAATACATCCTCTTATATTTGTAGTCTGGATTGTCACATCATATCATATGTGTTCCATCATTTCCATCCTATGATTTTTTACAATAGCTAAAGACAGCACCTTTCTTTTCTTGTAGAAAGTCTGGTCTGTCTTCTGCCACTGTAATCATGGGGCATATGTGATGTTTCCAAAATTGATCATATTTGGAAACCATTTCATCAATGAAAGCATCATCTCGATTTACCAGAAGAATGAGACATGTTTAAGTCGTCCGGACAACAAAATGTTATCAATGTATAATATAAGTGTAGGTTCTAAATGTGTGTCGATGCACGAACAAAGCAAATATATTGAAATGTGTATACCGTATAACGGGTTATTTTTACCTGCTGCTAATTTTTACTTATTTTTACGACCAAAGTCATTTTCGTAAAAATATTCCTCATATATCTTCGCCGCGTAAACTCCGGTAAAAAGATGTATTTAACCGTAAGCAGGGTAATCTTATCAAAGTCACCCTAATATTCCGATACACTAGAGCGACGTGTTATTGTTAATACCTATGCATGTAGTGTACAGGTGTTTCAGTGCAAAGTGTAATAGACTATCAGCATCAACACAAAATATGAAGATACAACACATTATCTGACAAACGTTTTATTGGCCGAAATCGAAACATACGAGAGGAAATGAAACAGTCATCCAATCAGATGCACGGTTACTAACCGATTACGATATTGTAGCTGGTTTCAGTCTCTAACTGAATTGGTCAGATAAAGCGGGGTACCATTGCTGCATCAGTTTCGTCCCTGTTGCTATGGCGCTCATAACGTATATTTTATTTACCAACTTCATTTCTGCGGCAGACGTCGTCGTTGGCAGAACACTGGACCATAACAAACATGGGGATAAATGTGTACATGTAGTACAACATAGTCAATTACGTTAATTATTTTGTTTGATGCTCAGTGCGATAGCCGGTACATGTGTTTGCTGCACAGTTACCGTGGTAGGTGTGAACTACTTGTCAAACTGCGACATACAGTTGACTTTGTATAAACCAAACTATTTATTGTGATTTTTTGATGATGTAAACTTTTGATGAGCTATTTTTTTACGTGTCTTCATAGATTCGTAAAAATAAAAGTCATAAACAATCAAATCACGTGTTTTTACCCCAAATCCGTAAACTTTTACAGGAGTAAAAATTACCCATTATACGGTATTTGATATGGTGTTGATCGAGTCAAGTGCATCAGTGAAAGTAAAATGACGGTTTGTTTAATTCATTTCAAACATTGCAGCCTGTCGATTGAAATTGTCACATCAATAATTAACAAATAACTCATCTATTACATTATATCAACAATAAGATTTACATACACTTTACATCTAGAAAGCTAATGTAAACTAATAAACAAATAATAAGATATATTTACCTGCAGATATATTATGAAATATAATTATATATTTAATACATTGTTGACCAAGTTAAGTGCGTCAGTGGAAGTTAAAAAAATGTTTGAGTTCCACAAATTCACTCGATTTGCCAACGTCAACGGACGGAGGAGGTCGGGTATCTGTACTCGTTTTTGTCGTACCCGTTATTAGTTTTCTACAGTTACTCTGTTTGCAGCTTAATCATTGAATACATTAGCGATAGGTGGATACGGTTTGTTTCACTTACATGTTTTCGTTTTACATGCACTTTATCACTGTATTTGCCATTGCGGTTGTACATTAGTGGGAGGTAGGATACTTTTATTTACCTGTTTTGTTAAAGTGGGGATGGAATAAGTGTGAGGTTGGGCGCCCTTAAACCAGTTTAAACCCCAGTAACTTTTGTCACTAACCGTTCCGGGCGGTACTTTCATCTTCCCCCTATTGTTTATTTGTTTTGTCTTTGTGCGCCGCCTTATGTATTTAGTAGTTATGTATATTTGCTGTGTCAATTCATGTTGTTGCTCGGGCGGCTGTTTGTAACATATGTTGTGTTTCCTGCATGACTCATGTTTGTACTTTGCATAATAATAGACGGGTAGCGTGCGATCGCTGGAAAGCTAGAGCGAAATAGAGAGAACGTACGAGTTTTAGATAGATGATACAGACTGAAGGTCAGACAGGCAGACAGTCATAGACAGGCAGACAGACATAGACAGGCAGCGAAAGAAGCAGGAAGATGGGAGAGACATTGAGAGAGAGATGATCAGTAGACATTTCAACATTATTTATGTCAAGTTGCTAGCGTTGAAATATACCTGGCGATAGTACTTGTACATGATATATGTGTTTCAATGTATCTATATTTACATTATGCGACACACTGTCCACTTGTGTCATAACTAAGTTACATATATATTGATCGTTGAGTGTTTTAGGTAAGTCAGTTATCGAAAATACACGATAGTTTCATAAGTTATTCTATTAAATTTAACATTGAAATTAATTATCGAGACAGGTTGCCCAATTTTAGACATTGTCAAGAATAACACATTTGTTTCTCCACCAAACCCTTATTGTAACCACTCTTTAGAATCGTTTCGAATAGACGATTCTAAAATGCGGTCACAACATAGGGTTTGGTGGAGAAATGACGAGTTTAGTATCTGGGTACGCATATTTATCTGTTGGCCTGGAAATGAGCTCCAACCGATACGATGTTTTCATTTGCAAGAGATAAACATGTAATTTGAATATGATAAAACAATTCTGAAAATGGGTGATCTATCGAAAGCAAAAGTAGAAATGCAAAAAGAGAAAATGCAGACTCGGTTTTATTGAGTCTGTTCATGAATAGTAATTAAAAGTGCAACACTACTCACGCCCCCTAGCACCGGCTTAAGCAGTATTCAATTTCCAAAACTAATAACATCAAACATAATGACCCCGAAGGACCAAAAAATATAACAACACTGAGAATGAAGTACGGGGCGACTTTTTACAGCCGCCATATAAGCACTTAACACCTGCTGTTGTGCAGTACATATATTCTAAAAATGGGTGATCCTTCGAAAGCTTAAAGTAGAAATGCAAATAGAGAAAATTGCAGACTCTGTTGTACCTGAAAGGCAGACATCAGCGTTTAATGTTGCAGATTTACTCGAAAGGCACTGGCATATTAACAAATTGATTCCAATTTGACTATTTAGTTTTTGTAACGACAGACAAATCAAAGATGGTGAAATCTGGCGCGTATATAGTCAGCATTGAGATTCACTCGAAATTTGTGTCCGCTCTAGAATGTATGGCTGGCTAAACATTTAAAGAGCCAAATATTGATTATGTATCATTATTATTATTATTATATATATAAGGCAAGACAGGAAATAACGCACGAAAGTCAATAGCAACGACAAAAACGCAATTAAATGTTCGCTCACAAAATCATACATTGCTTGTTTCACACCAACAGCGTCGTAAGACTAGAATTTAACAAAATCAGTTACTCTGTTTGCAGCTCAATCATTGAGTGCACTAGCGATAGGTGGATACAGTTGTTTCACTTAAATATGATTTCGTTTACATGCACTTTACCACTGTATTTGCCATCGCGGTTGTTGTAGATTAGTCGCAGAGGGGATATTTTTTTTGCACTGCTTGTCTTTTAGGGTGTGGTTTGAATACATATGCTTTGCTTATGAATTATATACGAGTATTGATCTGATTCTATAGTTTTTGCCATATTAACCAAACATACTGCGATCATAAACTGTTTATAGTTTAACTAAATAATATAGGTCTTTGGGGTAAGAGTAATCGGGATTTGAAATAAACTATACATAGGTGTATACAATAAAAACACATCAGGTGACAGGAAAGAAGAGTCAGAACAATCAGAATCAGAATCGGTGTACTCGGACTGCTTTAATATAAGTTTACGGGGTTCGACACTAATATTCACCGAGAAGGAATTGGTAAATAACATTATAATTTTATATTATCTCCTGGGGAAATAAAATTGTGTCGTTACTGACTGATAATCAAATCATTTTGTTTCATTTAATTACGAACGTAGTCTCAGGAGTCGGGACTCTCCTAACCAAAGGACAGAAATATAAATTACCCTTATTAAGTTTGACGCGTGCTGTACTCATATTGTGGAAGCTATGCAAGTACTCTGCATCAAATGGTGTCGACGAGAACATGCTGGTGATAGTGCCCTATTGGATTGGAGGAAACGAATGCATTTTTCACATTTAAGATGTTCATTCAAATTATGGTCGTACTCCTGCGGACAAGGCATCAGATAATGTAATCATTTGAACATTGTATCATTTTGATATTTTACAGAAGGAGTTGTCTGTTTCATAAACATTATATAAAATGTCATACACATGGACAAATATAGTCTAGAAACGTAAAACAGCATAAACTTACTAATATGTAAGTAGCTCCGAGGATACATAAACATGCTTTTAAAACGTTACTGTGATCAAATATATGGAAATTCTAGAATTAATGTGTTTGGTTCAATAATTCAAATAATATTTAACTAAGCAAGGATATAGATACCATACACTAAGAAAACTTTCTCTAAATTTTACTATCGAATCCCTCGCTTATTGGCAAGTACCAATATAAGCTCAAGGCGCTTCTGCGACACGGTATTTCACATCCTGAATTTTATGGTGATGTGATTTACAAACTTCGTAAAAGTATTGGACATACCCATTTTCTCACTTTGTTCATCACATATGTTAAAAAATTCATTAAAAAGGGATATGATCCTATAGTACTACATCATACAGCATGTTTGGTTGTCAACCGTTTTACAGTTGGCAATCGCGATGCCCTCATTGCATGTACGCCGACAAGAAAGGTTTAGTACTCTATGAAAGCGACCTCTTAAATCCAGAAACGGAAGGAGAACGTCGGCTATATGTACTATATCGTTTTTGTCGTACCCTTTATTACTGTTCTACAGTTACTCTGTTTGCAGCTCAATCATTGAGTACACTAGCGATAGGTGGATACAGTTTGTTCACTTAAATGTTTTCGTTATACATGCACTTTACCACTGTATTTGCCATCGCGGTTGTTGTAGATTAGTCGGAGAGGGGATACGTTTATTTACACTGTTTGTCTTTTAGGGTGGGGGATGGAATAAGTGTGAGGTCGGGCACCCAAAAACCGGTTTAACCCACCTGTGACTTTTGTCAATGACCGTTCGAAGACTGTACTTCCATCTTCCCCCTATTGTATGTTTGTTTTGTTTTTGTGTGTCTCTTGATGTTTTTATAGTTATGTACATTTGCTGTTTCCTTGTGTTGCTGTTCGGGCGCCTGTTTGTTCTGTGTGCATTACTCGTTTTTGTACTTACTAAATTAATCCAGAAAACATTTGCCAGAGAAAAAAACATCAGCTTTGAACCAATGAAATATTACACCAATCGGACTTGCTCAGAAGTTTGGGAATCGCTATTTTTTCTTCTGGATAACATGTTCGTATGTTAAGTAATGCTATATACCGTCAGGTTACTGGTATTCCTATGGGTAAGAACTGTGTACCACTGGTCGCAGATTTGGGTTTTATACTGGATTTCATATTAATCTATTCTGAAAGTAGGAGATCTTCCGAAGGCAAACGTTGCAGTGTGGTAAGCAAATTGCAGACTCAGTTTTATTGAGTCTTTTCAGGAGTATAATTAAAACTGCAACACTATTCACGCTCCCTGTCACCGGCTTAAACAGTATTCCATTTTCAAAACTAATACTTTGAACCCGTAATCTCAAGCAAACGTCATGAAGACCTTTAATGAAACGTGTCGATATTTGGATAATATTTTCAACATATATAAACCTTTCATTGATGTTATTATTCCTACTATTTACCCAAAAGAACTCAAATTGAATAAAGCTAATCCGTCTGATACTTATGAAGATTTGCTTGATCTAGACCTTAAGATTGACAATGGAATTATTTCTTCAAACTCTTTTACAAAGTAGACGATTTTGATTTTAATATTGTAGATTTCCCTCATAATCACGGAGATGTTCGTCGTGCTCAATCTAACGGGGTTTACATATCTCAACCTATTCATTTAACTAGAGACCGTTCTTCTGTTGACGAGTTAAACAGTCGAAATCTCATTTTAACTGAAATGCTGCTTAAGCAAGGATACAGACAGCATAAACTAATTAATCCATTCTCTAAGTTTTACCACAGAAACATGTAAATGGGGCTTAAATGTAATCTTATGGCGCTCCTGCGACACATGTTGAATTTTATGATGATGCGATTTACAAACTTCGTAAAAATCTTGGGTCTACTCATTTTCTCAATTTATTCATCAATGTTTTTAAAAGCATTAAGCGGGATATGATCCTGCAGTATGATCATACTGCAGGTCTGGTTGTCAACCCTTTTACAGTTGGCAATCACGCTTCCCTCTTGTCATGTCCGCCGACAGAAAAGGCTTATTAGTACTCTATGAAGGTACCCTCCAAAATCCGGAAACGGAAGGAGGACGTCGGATTTTTTTAAATATCTCGTTTTTGTCGTACTCTTTATTACTTTTACCACTTCGATCTAGAGTTACATTTGGCTATTTGAAGAAAAACATTTCTAATTTTCATTCAAAATATGTTCTTGTTCCTGCTGACAAGGCATCAAATAATGTAATCATTATTTGAAGATTGTATTATGTTGATGTTTTAAAGAAGGAACTGATTCCCAAACTTATATAACAGTTCAAACACCTGAAAAGGATATAATATCAGAACATGTACAAATGTGCAATAATTTTAAGTCTGGTCCTAACATAAAACAACATAAACTTTCTACTTTGTACTGGATTCCGAAACTACATAAAAACCCTTATAAGGCGAGTTTTATTGCCAACTCTAGCTGTTGTACCACTACTAAAATATCTAAACTTTTGGCGTCTTGTCTTACTACGATCAAAGAACATGTAAAACGTTACTGTGATAAAATCTATGAAAGTTCTGGTATTAATGTTTTTGGTCCATAAAAAATTCAAATAATGTTTTAGCGAAACTTGAAAATGAACAGTAAAACATTTCTTCACTGAGCTCTTATGATTTCTCTACACTCTATACTACTCTACCTCACCATCTTATACAGGATAAACTGATTAAATTAATAGAAAAAACCTTTGCCAGAGAAAACAAAATTTTCATTGCTTGTAATGTTCAACGTTAATTCTTTTCGAGTTCAGAAGTTGAACATTACACACTGTGGACTTGCCTTGATGTTTGTAGATCTCTTACCTTTCTTTTAGATAATATATTTGTGCGTTATGGGGATACCATATATCGTCAAGTTGTTGGTATACCCATGGGTACAAATTGTGCCCCTCTTGTTGCAGATTTGTTATCGTATTGCTATGAGAGGGGTTTTATGCTTAGCTTAAAACCTGATACACAGACCGATATTGTTAATGCTTTTAATAAAACTTCAAGGTATTTAGACGATATTTTGAATTTAGATAATAAATTCTGAAGGGTGGTGATCCCCCGAAAGCAAAAATTGCAACACAAAAAGAGAAAATTGCAGACTCGGTTTTATTGAGTCTGTTCATGAGCAGTTATTGAAAGTGCAACACTGCTCACGCCCCCTAGCACCGGCTTAAGCGGTATTCAATTTTCAGAACAAGAAGTACTGAAATTCATGATCTCGAAGGATCAGAAGGTATAACAACACTGAGAATGAAGTACGGGGCGAACCCTTACTTTGAAACTATGATTTCTTCAATTTACCCAAAAGAACTCTCTTTAAACAAAGCGAATCAATCTGACATTATAGCTTCATTTTTAGATTTGAATTTTTCAATTACAAATGATAAAAAGTTTCCTCCAAAATATACGATAAAAGAGACTATTTTAATTTTAAAATTGTTACAGCTGTTCGAGCAGGTGTTTGTTCTGTATGTGGTGTTTCCTGCATGACTCATTTTTGTACTTTTAGAAAAAATCGGGTTCATATCCATTGTCATGATTTGTTTATAAATCGCATTAAAACATTTAAGAAGAAAGGTTAAGATCCCATTATATTGCAACGCACTGCATGTTTGGTTATCGACACTTTTACAGTCGGTAGCTACGCTTCCCTCTTTGCTTGCGCGATGACAGGGTAGTACTCTATGATGGCATACTCTTAAACTCAGATACGGGATGAGCATACCAGACTCATGTATTACTTTTTCCCTGTCGTGCCCTTAACGGCTTACCTGCAGGTGCTCTGATTTCAGCAAATTAGTTGAGTACATATTTGACGGATTGTCACAGTTATTATGCTATGTTTTACATGTTGTCCTGTGTTCACCGTCGTTTTTATTGTGGGTAAGTCCGACGGGGATACCTTTATTTACACTATTTGTAAAGCTAGGGTGACTTTAAGAGAAGTGTGAGGTTAGGACGTCCGTAAACCGGTTGAAACCCCAAGTGTTGTTTTTGCTACTGACCGTGCCAAGGCGGTACTCTCTTTGTCACCATTCCTTTTGTTTGCCTTACGTCTTTGTGCTTGTGATTTTGTTCATGTGTGGAGTGTTTGTCTCTAGTTCTTGTGTGTCTGTCGGTGTTTTCTATGTTCATATCGTGTTTGTGTGTGCGTGCGTGCGTGCGTGCATGCGTGCGTGCGTACGTTGTGTGAGTGTGTGTCTCATGCTATCTATCGGTGTTTTGGTGGTAGTTGCGTCTTGTATGTGACTTTGCCTGCTTGACTTTTCTACTTTTCCATTTTTCACAGTTACACTAGCGATAGGTGGTGCCAATTTGTTTCACCTGCATCGTTTTTTGTTTTACATGCAATTTACCACTGTATTTGTCATCGTGGTTAGTCAGAAAGGGGATATTTTTTTTACATTGTTTGTCTTTAAGAGTGTGGATGGAATAAGTGTGATGTTGGATCCCCCCCCCCCCGTAGTAGCCGGTTTTAAGCCCCAGTGACCGTTCCAAGGCGGTACGTTTATCTTCCCCATATTGTTTGTTTTGTCTTTGTGCGTATCATTTTGTGTTATTTCTTGCTGTTCGGGTGGCTGTGTGTTTTGTATGTAGTGTTTCCTGCATGCTCATACATATACTTTAAACCCAAGATGTAAGATGGAATGTTAGGAGTAGCAAATTTAATAAAGTGGGATAATTGTTTAATGTACATGCATAATACCTAAACTCGACAAATTGGATAAATGAAAATAAAGCATTGAAAGAAACAATGCAAATTATTGCATCTGATCAGAGACCAAGGCATTTGGCACTCAGTAGTTTCTCAAAGCTCCAACGAATGTCAGGTAAATCTTTTGTTATATCAGAATTTGAGCAAACCTTATTTGTTTCGACAGGATAAGGGTTATAATGTTTATTATAAGTGTTAAAATGTATATCAAATGTTTATATAGTAACACCCTCTAAGCAAAGTGGTCGATCAAGTAAACCTCAATCTTATCACATATTTACACGGACATTCCAAAGGGTTAAACACCTATCCGGGTAACTAAGACATTGTCAGATATACTATACACACTGAGACAGAAGTCAGTTCTAGAATGAATTTCAGGGAAACGACAATTGGGCAGCATCCAAGCGATGTTGTTCGTCTGAAAAATATTTCGTTTGTTACAGTGTTACCCCTTTACTTTTCTTTCAAAAGCATTACCGCAATATTAATCCTTTACATGTTCTGTATTAAGGCCAAATTTCAATACTTAACTAAATATTCATTAACAAACCAGTTATAATGAAATATGGAATGTGGAACATTGTAGACA
Organism: Azorinus chamasolen; assembly: GCA_963576725.1. Lineage (NCBI taxonomy): Eukaryota > Metazoa > Mollusca > Bivalvia > Cardiida > Solecurtidae > Azorinus > Azorinus chamasolen. Next base: position 84,258,040 of record OY755238.1, read on the forward strand.
TTTTATAACGCAAAGAAACAAATCTATCAAATTCTATTAGCAAACAGAGCAGATCCTGATCAGACGGCTCCTCTAGGAGCCGTCTGATCTGAGTCTACTCTGTTTGCAAATGTGTGAAAACACGTTTGTATTAGGGAAAGGGTTAAACAGTTTGTTCAACATCATGTGTCGCCACCTGACCTGTTTAGTCTCGCATTGCCCTAAACACCAAAGTATCCAATTAAGTATTGCAGTCCTAGACCAAGTCCTACCGAACACCAGATTCCTATTTCCCTGTCCGACTTCTTATCTATTTTAAATAAGCAATCCATTACTTTTTATGTACTTTTCCTCTTTTATTTATAATGAATGCGAACGTGTTTAGGTGTATTTTTTTTTTATTAATTTTGAATAAGTAGAACGTTTAACGTAACTGTTATTTAGTTATGTAACACATTTTATCAAAAATAAAATACACCTTACCTTTGCCGTAGTCATGTGAAAGTGCCTGTATTTGTCACACATGTCAAACAACAAGCTGTGTATGGTATGTAATACCTAACGAAGATCGTTCAATATGACATTTACAAGTCGTCAACTGTATTGCAAATGTTCAAGCCAGCAGATGATTATATGAGTGGTTCTGTACTTGCGCATGGGCGACTGGTGTGTTACACTCGATTAACGCTCCCTTGAGAGTACTGATATAGATTATAAGCTTTAGAAATTGCTGATTATTTTTGCTTACAGTTTGAGCTGAGATGAAATGCCGTGTAGTTAACATCTAACAAGGATCCAGACTGTTTGACACTCTTATCGTGGCTTTGAAAGAAGCAGAATATGAAATTGTCGCCTAATCTTGGACAAGGATCATTGCAAATGCCATAAAGGAGTTGCACGTATAAAGCCTGAATTTTAAACGGTCATATACATGAAATAGCTGTTGTTTTTATATGAAAATAGCTACTGGATTTTAAATACACAACATTAAATTCGAAAATTCTAACCAATGCAATTAACTAGACTGTATATCTATTCATATTTTTGTTAAATACAGTATTTAAAGTAAAACAAAACACAATTAAGATGAAACTCTTTACAGAAGTTATGATGTGTTCAGATTAACTACATAATTACTTTCGCAAAATGATCTTTCTTAAATCGTGTATTTTCATGTTAGTATGGTATTAACAGTATTGATATATACTATAACTCTTTAGCGAATGTCTACATCCCTAGAATTGTCAAATGGATACTCTAGTCCGACAATTTTGTTATCATTCGACTGTCCCTAACATGTTGTATTTTGTTTCATAAATACAGGAAACCCCGCTAATGCGACCAACTAAAAGAGGTTCAATTATCGGTGCTAGTTACAGGTGGTAGCTTAATGCAGCACAAAAGTAATGCAGAAAGCTCCCTGCATAAAGCAACCACCTGCTTATAAAGGCAGCTATGCTTATTATTTAAGTGGTCGTATTAGAGGGGTTCTACTGTACGCATTTCAATATATTTGCAAACAGAGTAGGAACCGTCTGATCAGGTCTGTTTGCATATGAACAAATACAGATATTACTCAACCGTTCCTGCCATTGCTAACATTTCTTGTGTTCGTTTGCTATTACCTAAACTAATTGTTTTTCATATAGAAATTTCTCAAATGAATATTTATGGTGTAAAGGGATACAGGCGATTAACTACCCCGTTGACACAGCGGTAAAATGCGGTAAGCGATTAACTACCCCGTTGACACAGCGGGTAAAATGCGGTAAGCGATTAACTACCCCGTTGACACAGCGGTAAAATGCGGTAAGCGATTAACTACCCCGTTGACACAGCGGTAAAATGCGGTAATAAATATCGCGATATCGTATTAACCCTTTCGCTGCCAACTTTTGTCGTCTGCAAACTTTGTAGTCTGCTCCAATTTTCAATTTACAACTTTTCTTTTTTTTCCATTAAATAGTAACAGTAACAAACAGTTTGGATCCTGATGAGACGCCGGTTTATTCGGCGTCTCATCTGGCATAGGTATTGACAGATGCGACATTGGCAGCGAAAGGGTTAAACTATATGTAATTCAGTATCTGGTAAGAATCTCCAAACGCCACGATGTAAGAGAACATGTCAAATACAGTAAAACCTCTCTATAATGGCCACTAAATTGTATTAATTACAGTAAAACCTCTCTATAAATCGTATTAATTACAGTAAAACCTCTCTATAACGGCCGCTAAATTACGTTAATTGCAGTAAAACCTCTCTATAAGGGCCACTAAATTGTGGTAATTAATTGGTATTTAGGGCAGGTGGCTGCTTAAAGCAAGGTGAAAGTAAAACAGAAAACTCCTATAGGAGCGTTTAGTTTAACTTTCACCTTGCTTTATGCAGCCACCTGTCTTTAACACAAAATACTTGATGTAATTTAGCGGCCGTTATAGAGAGGTGTTCCTGTACACAAATACACAAGATGCAGGAGTTCATATTTGCGAATTTGTACTTGGGCCGATAGCGGTTGAAACAAATGCGATCCCTGCAAGAGCTGCCTTTTACATGTCACGTGTAAATAAGCTCTAATCCATCTGACTTTCCAATAATCAAAACCAATTTATAAACAATAAATGATCAGTATCAATCCGAATGAGTGTAACTATGTTATGTAAAAGTGTTTACTTCTTATGTGTTATTTGTATGCGTCTAAATCTAACTAAGGTTATGCAAATCTCAAATTAATACGGAATGCAGTATTCCATTAATACACTTATTTTTGTTATAGGTGATTCCCGTTGCAGACCTCCCATTAACATATGTGGCGTTCATATCAGCATTATATTCAATAAAAAGAACCTACTTACAGCGATTTTACACGAAAACGGGGTTTAACTGTCCTTTCTGTGTTTTTACATGTTCCTCTCATGTCAGCAACTTTTACTTTGCATGTTCGAATAAGGCAATGTATTTGCTTACGAAATAGGTTTTATCTGATCGAAATCGGTGCATTTGTTGCAGTGCGAAGGGTTTAAAGTAGAGGAGTGGGTAATTTGGATCTTTTGAAGTCCGATCCCTTCTTTCTATATATACATATAATGACTCAAACGTGGCACATGTGCTTCCGACACGACCAAGCTTTTGAGAACAAAAGTGTAATTCATTCCAAATCCTGATGAACAGCCCAGTTACTCGGCGTCTCACAAGGATCCAACGTGTGTGTAAATCCCGTTTAGAAGGTTTAGAAGTGAGAACATGGGTTTTTAGCTCCGCAAAGTTTTGTGAAAACATGTGGTATTTTGGATTATCTAGTGAAACTTATCTAGTGATCCAAAGTGTGTGTAAATGCAAGCTAGGTCTCTGATAGGGGGTAAATGGTCAAATTGACTCGAGCATCGATACGGTGCCTTCGGTGTTCATTTTCTCCCCCGAGCATCATAGATATGATTTTGTAACATTTTTGCACTTAAGATGGAGTGAATGATCCTACTGATATAACCAGTTTTTATTATCTGAGAACCAAGTAAGAAACAAAGAAAGTATATCAAATGTGTTCTGCTTTGTTAATAACTGTGTCGGATGTCTGTACGGGTTTCCATAGCTTATCTCGTTAGATATATTTTATGCATTAAGAGTTGCAATAGTGCTACAATGGTCAAATGTAGTTATTAGTTCTCACATGCGTCTTCAAACACACAGTTAAAGTGTGAAACAGCTTGGATTCTGGCGAAACACTTGTACATTTACGTTTAATATGTAACCCTTTCCTCCATAAATACGCCTTTCTACGCCTCTGTAATAGTCACTTATTGAAATCATTGTGATAATTAGAGCATTTGCTCCATATGAGCAAATGCTCTTTATATCACAATGGTTTCAAATCTATATATTATTCGAATTCAATAAAATAGAGGGAAGATGGAAGTACCGCCTTGGAACAGTCAGTGGCAATAGACACTTGGGATTTAAACAGCTGTCACATTCTGTAGAAACTAATTAATTTTACCTCTGTCGTATTTCAACGTTGAAAACAGGTGCCAAACTGTATAGATTTCGTTCAATATTACAATAAGCATGGACTGCAGCCCTATCGGTACTAATTAGATATGGAAACTGAAACCCGGTTAAACACCTTAAGATGCTATACTTGCATCAATATGCATCAAGTTACGTTCGGATGGTCGCTAAAATTGATAGTTTACCAATTCCTCATATTGACGACTCTGTAAATGTCACTTTGAGAAATCATTGTGATAAAGAGATCATTTGCTTCTATAGGAGCAAATGCTCTATTTTTCACAATGGTTTCAAACTACAAAATTCTAACATGTTCATTTTCTTTAGTTAATGCTCCTTTTTGGTAGATTTATAAAAAGAGGTCGTGTCTAAAAATAACCTATGAGGTAATGGGTTAATGATGTATATCATTCACTACTGAAAATGTACTGTACATTGTTGTTGTTGCGAAGAAATGTTGGAGATGGGTGTAATAGAAAGCCCTTAGTATTCAAGTACAGTCGATAAATGCTTTCTGTCTAGTATCCTGCCATGTTGTGAATTGTTATGTACAGTTTTTAAGCTTATGTTTTCTATATGCAATCAACTTTCAGTATGGCGAACTCGCTTGATATGAAGAACTTTTCATTCTATATAAATATAAGTTCAAAAGACGAGTTCGGTAAGTCAATGTCATTTTTGACCCAACCGTGTATGTTTGCGTTCTAACATTTTTTGGTGGGCGGACTGCGCAGTTTGAAAAGCACACACGCACAAACGCACGCATGAGAGAAAGAGAGTGGCGCAACTATCAAACATCAACAAACGTACAAGAACTAGACATGGTACAAGATACTAATAAAAGTAAGGGTGACAAAGACAGTGGTGCCTTGGAACGGTCTGTGGACCATCATAATGCAAAGGGACAGTGTAGATAAACTTGTCCCCAGACTTCCCAGAAACAGGGAAGATGGTCAAAACAGGACAATATGTATAACAAAGAAATAAAACAACTTTGAAAGTCCGTCAAATATGTACCCAATGACCCTACTGAGTTCAGGGAAAAGGCAATACGTAAGTCCGGAGAACTCATTCCGTTGCCGGGTTTATGAGTGTACCATCATAGAGTACTACGCCTGGTCTTTCATCGTGCAATCTAAGAGGGATGCGTGGCTGTAAATGATGTATTAAATGTATAAAAACTAATAACAAATGCCCACATCTTGTCTCAGATGCTTATTTATGCTACTATGTATTCACATGACGTGGAAGCATTGTTACCTCATCTCGGATCATTAATTTATAATAAAAATCTGACAATCATCGACATGTTTTAAATATAACTCAGAAGGATGCTTCTTTTGAGTGGCCCTAATATCGAGACCAAACTGTTAATTAACCCTTTACTCCATATTACACCATTCATTGACATTGCTAACAGTGTAGACCCTTTAGCACGTATGCTTTTTTTACTGAGACTAAACAGTATTTTTATGAGCCGTCTGATCAGTGTCTGCTTATAGTATAATATAGATCTGATTCTATACTGTCTGTCATGGCCAAAACATTACGTGTCCTTGTGCTATTGTAACAATTAATACTATTCATGATATCATTGTTTCTTACATGAATATTCATGGAGGCACGAGTTAACTTACTAATAACCTTACTGTTTGATTTAGTATGTACAATTATGTGTATGTTTTGCACTATTGTTTATGTGTCTCCATAGCACGAACTGTAGCATTTTTTCCTTGTTTTCTTGTCCAGGAGGCCCGAGATGTATTTCTTGTTTCACTCACTTAGTTACACCACTTTTTGTTACGCGATTTGAGTGTCTTGATTTATGGAATTGTGCGTCAGCTTTTTAACCCTTCCTTCATAAAAACGTAGTTTTACGCATTTGCAAACAGAGAAACCCCAGATTAGATTCAATACGAGCTGTTTGAGCAGGGTCTTTTTTCTAATGGAATTTGATAGATTTGTTTCTTTACTTTCTAAAATTGCTACAATGTGCCACCTCCCATAATACATTGTTACTATCTTATCAATGGATATTCAGTAGGTAATGAAATTGGAATAACCATAGAAAGTGTTAAGAAATCATTTAATCGAAACTATTTTCATATCATCGCATCCTTAACCCATTTGCTGCCACGATCTCATATATGGGACGAGGGCAAACAGTGTAGACTCTAATCAGACGCCCGCACATCGGCGTCTGATCAGAGTATACATTGTTTGCTGATAGGAAATTCAATATAAAACAAAACAAAAATGAAAATTTAGACAAGACATCCTTTAGATAAAAGATAGACTAATCCAATATATAAGCATGGAAGAATCCACTGGAAGCAAATGGGTTAATGTACTAGTACAACTGCGTGTTCCACAATGTAACTCGTTTTAACATAATTTGCATTAAACCTTTTCTTCAAAGAAACGCATTTCACGCTGTTTGCGAACCGAGTAGACCAATATCCCAAATCAGACGACCACCGTATTAGTCATCCTTTCAGGGTATGTTGCCGTTGTTGATGGAATTATATAGATCTGTTTCTATCGTCTATGTCATGATCAAATCTTCCTGTGTCCGTATACTATTGTACAAAATAGTCCAATAAAATTAAATCAAGTAATATTCTTGGCTTACACAAATAGTCATTAGAGAAAGTTTTAAATGGTCAATATCGGAAGGCGAAACTATTACATGTAGTCATATGTTTAACTAAGTTATATAGGTCTTTAAAGGTGATCTAAAATAACAATACATATTATATAGTAGAACCTGACTTAAGCGACGTAATATTGATTGGACACAATATTCTTAAAAAGCAGGTGGTTGTTTAATGCAGAGCGCTTTTTTGGCGCTTTCTGCATTACTTTTGACCTACATTAAGCAACCACCTGCCTTACAGACCCATACGTTTGCCTCTTTTTAATGGTTACTTAACCCTTCGCTGGCTATTTACGTCAATATATCTACCTGTAAATAGTGAAGACCCAGATGAGACAGCTCCTGCAGGAGCTGTTTCACCGGGGTCTGTCCTATTTACAAGTTGATTGTGCAACCAGCAGTGATTGCACAGCGAAATACTTGTACACAGTGAAGATATATGTAATAATACAACAGGGCATGGGTAAAAAGGCAGAAATTTATTTTAAAATTCAGCAAGCGAATGGTTAAGACATGTTGTACTATACTGTATAAAAGGTTTATCAGAAGGCAGAATCATAATGGATATGTTCGGACTGCTATTATTCAGTTTTATAAGTTAGTGCTGTCATGCTACTTTGTTTTATTTAATCTCCACCGCTCTATAACATTGACCGATTGGGAATTCGTAATGATCGTTTCCAGTTTAATCACAATTTATCGTATCACCTAGGGAAATTACACTGCGTTACTAATTGCTGATAGTCATCTGATTCTCTTTCGTTTATTTACCAAAGCAGTCTGTCTATGTTCCAATTCGATAATGAATGTTACTTTCCGTTTTTTAGATCGATATTATGCAGTTCCTTTATGAAATACTCGATACTACGGACACTCAAATACGTGCCGTTAGTTTAAACATAATTTATTTCCATATTAGAGGAAATCGGGTCGGGTCACAAGTTCTTACAACATTAGATTCGACCCTCCCCATACAAATCATTCATATATACATGTAATGGCAAACAAAATATGAAACTTGATACAATGTTTGTGAAATATATAGAGTGAGAGAGAGAGAATGGATGAGAGAGAGAGAGAGAGAGAGAGAGACATGTGGCGACAGATATCCTAACTATAGTAGCACGATCAGAGAACACTTAGACGTCTTAGCATAAGAACATACCGTTATAAGTAAGACATCTTGGCATAATCTTAGAAAAAGTATAATATTAAACTAAGAGTTAGAACACATCGATAGTTGCACAATATGTGAGGTAAAAACCTCCGTGATTGCTTTTTATAACAATGCACGGCAGCAAATATGATTTTAGTGTCTTCATCATTTTGATTTTGTTTGCCAAATAGAAGCATTTCGGTATTTAGAGGATGGTACCTTTGTGTTGTACGAAATAGGTTTAGTCTCTGGTTTTGAAAAAGACTACATTGAAAAAAGTAATGTTCGGCATTTTCAACTTCATGTGAACATTCACATAAAGGATTTTGATTAAGATGGGTTTTTTAAAGATCACCATTCAGATTGCTACAGTTGTTCCTAATTCTGGCGTGAATAGCTGACAAATACCTATCTCCAAAATAGTAGTAAGATGGAACGTTATAATTGCTAAAATTGTTCCGCAATGAGTTTTTAAATGAGCTTAATTAATTAAAATTTATGTTAGTGATCTTGTAACAGCTTAATCTAGGAGCGTTCTGTATGAATTTCACCCTGCATTAAGCAGCCACCTGCCAACAAAGACATAACTAAATTTTTGTGGTATCGAGTTTTTACTGTATATGTAAAATCTCACCAGTGTTTATCCAGTTCGCTTATATGCTACAGATCTGAGTCTGTTCGGTTTGTCTTAGAAAAGCGTGCCCTTGTGTACTTTTTTTTTTTATCGATTTTCATAATAAGCCGAGTCATCCCATATTGCATGGCTCTCGTCAACATGTCACGTGTAAACAAGTCCTACGCTTTATCCGGCCAACCGTGACTGTAGTCGTTTTGTTTGCAAACAACTTGGACCGAGATCAGACGTAGAGTAACTCACCGTCGCAGCAGATCCTTAGCTGTTTGACAATTGGCCAAAAGCTTCTCAAATGCTTGTCAACATTGTCTGAATGATTGAATCGGTAGTACATGGAGTCAAAACAAGGGCTACAGATAAATGTGCGTACCCTAATACAAAACTAGTCATTCGAGACGAATCTAAAGATTGTTCACAGTACAAGGTTTGGTGCAGAAATAAAGGAGTTATTCTTGAAAATGTTTAAATTTACGCATCTTATCTGGACCTCTGGAAACTGAATATTTCATATTTGAGGTGAACTATGCACTTTACCACTGTATTTGCTGTCGCGGTTGTTGTAGATTAGTCGGAGAGGGGATACGTTTATTTACACTGTTTGTCTTTTAGGATGGGGATGGAATAAGGGTGAGGTTGGGCTCCCATAAACCGGTTTAAACCCCCGGTGACTTTTGTCACTGACCGTTCCAAGGCGGTACTTCCATCTTCCTCCTATTGTATGTTTGTTTTGTCTTTGTGCGTCTCTTGTTGTTTTTTCTACCTATGTACATTTGCTGTTTCCTTGTGTTGCTGTTCGGGCGAGTGTTTGTTCTGTATGTGGTGTTTCCTGCATGACTCATTTTTGTACTTTTAGTTATTCACAGCGAACTAGGGATGAATCTATGTTACCAAAAACAGGTGAACTTCGATTTCTGGATAAATCGAGGTAAATGTTCCGTTCTTCCCAATTTATAATACCCAATTGTTCTTAAATATAGTTCTAATTATATCCATAAACACATATGACAGCTTATACCATGTCGAAAGTAATGCTGAAACTTTCTAAAGGAGTTTTCGGTAATCTTTTAGACCTAACTTAAGTTGTCCATATTGGAAATCGAATGACTCGAACTTCTGTTATCTCGAAGTAATTTGTATGATCATTCAAAGTTCGAGATTTTGAAGTTCGGCTGTATTTGTGATGCTGAGTTCGTTGTCTTTCAGTCATATTATATGAGCTCTACTATACGATGATATACATTTAGATTTTGCCAACGGTGTAGATGTAGATCATGCATCACGCTGAAAACGACGTGCCTGGTAAATGTCTGCACTGTTTACAATCTTTTTTACCTAACAGTTGTGACAAATATAGTAGAACTTGATCAAACGAAGCGTTTCAAGGATAATTGTCGTACATGTGTACTTAATGATATTGTTTTCTCTTGGTAGGGTTTCTGTTTCATGCAATTGAGTTCATTGAATTATTGAAGAACTTTTAATTTCAGACCAGCTTACCCCACTTTAAAAGTAATATCTCCTTGACCCTTTTCTTCATATAAACGCATTTTCACTCAATGCAATCAGAAAAGACCCAGATCAGACGTTTCCTGTATGAGCTGTCTGATCAGGGTCTGTTCTGTTTTTTATGGAATTTGATTTGTATATTTATTGAGTTTGTAAACCGGTTACAATGTTCCATCGTATATATAGAACAGGAAATGAGTTAAATTCAGATCTGACACATTTTGACTTCTTCCGATTCGATGAAGTTTCTGAGACATTTGATACGATGCCTTCGGTGTTGTTTGTCTCTCCCGGTCATTATAGATATGATCTTTAATGTATGGATAGCACTAATCATGGAGTGCATAATCCTACTGATAGAAATAGCTTTTAATATTTGAGAACATAGAAAAAACATTAGAAAATAGGTCATGTGTGAACTGATATGTTTATGACGGTATCTGATGTCAGTTTGTTTATGGATAGATATATAGATAGATAGATACTTTATTGAGATGGCAAATAATGAATATTACACAGAATGATTTAAAGATCCTCATATACTCTACATACATTCCAACAACCATACGCATGCAACGTGTTCGAGAGGGAAAGGTCTTATTTTGTTTCGGTAATTTGTTTTCGCATAAGACAAATTAATAAGTGACACATTATACTACATAACCACCAGTCAGAGTTCCGACTGTCACAAGCACTCAGTTACACGATCAGCAATCTGTAGAATGTCACAGGCACACTCAGTTACACGATCAGCACTCTATAGACTGTCACAGACACTCAGTTACACGATCAGCACTCTGTAGACTGTCACAGGCACTCAGTTACACGATCAGCACTCTGTAGACTGTCACAGGCACTCAGTTACACGATCAGCACTCTGTAGAATGTCACAGGCACTCAGTTACTCGATCAGCACTCTGTAGACTGAAAAAAGTACCGTTTGCATTAGCAGTTAACGAAAAATACAGTAAGTACGCGCTGACAGTGAAAGGTGTTTACCCCCGACAGAGAGGTAACTCTCGAAATAAATTGAATGCATATTTTGAAAACACGAATTGTAGTTATTGTAATTATTATTCTAGAATTAAATCAACTTCATTAGCTCTAATCATCGACTAATTTGCTATAAATGAACTAAATGGCTTTAATTAAATCTGAAAATCATTTCTTTCACTTTTATTTTTTTTTATATTACAAATTTTGTTTCATGATCAGATGATTCTCTACTAGGCATCTGATCTGGATCTAAACAACTTACAGAAAGATTTTGAGCCAGCTAAGCGTAATATCTAATCTCTAAGGGATTTCACGTGTAGACCTAGATGTACCACTCATATACAGTTTATCATTTCTTATTTTAAAAGTGTTATATTATAATTTCTTTATTAACACTGGATTTTCCATTTGCATCAGTTCCATAAACGTAGGAATATTTGGGGTTCGCCAGAATTAAGGCTTAATATACATTCTAACTAAAAACGGAACTCGTCGTGAAGTATGTTACATGTGTGACAGTTTCGTTCATTCCTAGGTATTTTAGGTTTATGCCAGCGTCCCGTTTTTTATTTCTAATCTGTGTGAGGAAAGCCTGAGTCTAGCTAAGTCATGTCTAAATTTTGTAACTGTCACGTGATCCAAGTACGATTGGAAACTAAAATCTGTAAACAGTCTGTACCAATCTGCGCGCGTTGAGTTGCTAATCTCTGAGTTCCACGATTGAAGAATTGGTCAGATAATCTCTGTTTACACAGTTTTAAGAATAAATCGACACTATCCACTCCCTGATTTAACCAAGCATAATTTAGTTCAAAGTTATCTATTAAATACTTGAGTTTCGATGCCCAAGACGGCTTATTTGGATATTTTTCCATATCAGTAAACATCATAGTGTAAACAAATTCGATGTATTTGTGCAATGTTTAACCAGTATCTGATAAGTACGGAAGCCAATTAGGGACACTTGTCTTATTGTTTATATATTACGTCTTACGTATTATGACTTACGTTTTACGTGTTATGTATTATGTTTTGCGTAATATAAGTATATAAGAAAAGGGAAAATAACCATGATCGTCCATTTCAAAGCGACATGAAAACTGCAGTAAGTTAATATTCTTTATATTATTTCAAGTCATTCCGTCAGCCGACGGTTCGCATTTTGGCTCTTTACGCTGCTACTCTGTAACTTTCGCACACCCTACTATTTCACTACGGTGGTCTCATCCCATGTTGCTCAGCATACCATCTCTATGGTTGAAGTTTGCATATAAATAAGTAGTAGACAGGCATGTTTGTAACGAAAATAGTGTATTTATTGCAATAGGCTTTTTACTGGAGCTTTGACGAAAGTGTTGGTATCGAAGATGATCCGGTTTCTTCATCGCTAAACCTTCATTTATTTTACATAAACTGGAAGTGCACACTTTATTTTGCGTTTGTGTATACATCCAAAACTTCATGCGCATATTTCTTATGTTTCCAGATGAATGCTGTGATGGTAATTCCGTGGTTGACCATACTCCAGTGGTCACCAGTGACAGCAGTTGTGTCATCAAATATCCTGGAAACGGGTACCAGTACGAGACTAACATTGATAAAACAATACGTTTACTGTGGATTTACTTATCCAGAGATTAATATTGGTAATAAATAACATTAAACTATCGCTCAGCTAAAGAGAGATGCTAAAAAGGAAGAACTAAGACGACGGTCCATATTCACGTCTGATAATGTTGTTATCAATTAAATGTTTATAAAAGAAATTGAAATTAGTGACCAGTGCATCGGCTACCGATCCATGTGGAGACGTTTGGTAAAAGGTGCCCAAATGGGGTGTTGATGGATACGATAAGCTCAAACCTTACGGCTTTTGTGTCCATCGTGCTATCGGTGGTTACAGCAGGAGAATAATTTGGTTAGAGGTTTCGCAGAGTAATAATGGCCCCGCTGTTATTGCTATGTATTATCTAGGAGCATTGAGTACGCTTCTTGATAACCTATAGAACATCGCGACCTTTACTTGTTTCTGTCTCTGCCTGAGCAATTCGTGTTTAGCATGGCACCAACGCTGCTTCTTTTGCAATAATCCAAAATTATTAATCCAAAATAACAAATATGGTAGCTCTGCGTTGGACCATCTCCACACGTTTTGTCATGGCATTGGTGTGTGGGACCAAAACACAGGATTTTGTACTCAACCTGCAGACTGACCAGGGGTTCGTAACATACCTCCTTGGTTGACTTTTGGCAGGATCCAAGGTTCCTGCTTAGAATGTCTGTGGATCAATTTGCCTTCTTTATGACTCGGGATTTCCAAAACAATTTAGAAGACTGTTGTGTCCCAAGTTATGTTGATTTCTTTGTTGTCTTCCGTCTCTTACCAGGGACACTAATATGGTCTCTATGTGTGTCTTCTTGGTAATAAGCAGTACCTAGCACTTCTCTGCATGTACCCAGTCTCTCTCCATTTCTACAGACTGTCGATGTCATTCTGGAAGACGTCTGTATTTGCTATTGACTCGTCACAAAAGTGAGGTGTCAGCAAAGAGTCGAAACGAAGAGCATAGGTATTCCGTGTGGTCATCATTGAATCCGAGGGAAATGACAGGACTGAAAAGAGCAAATTGATGAACACCGGATGTTATCGGTACTGACTCGGTCCGTGTGACTTGTTGGCTGTTGGATGCAATCAAGCATTTTGCAATACACATCATAGTGTTGGAACTTAAGAAGCAGGTGTCTGTAAGACACTTTGTCAAACATTTTGGGAAAAGTCTAGCAAGATGCGTCAATCTGATGGGACAATGATGTATTCCAGGATATAACATGTGACAGAATTTAGAGATACATGCCAGTAGTTTGACGAGATTATTCTTAACCATTTTCTTGTAAATAGGATTTACATTAACGTTTTCCAATCACTTGAGACTTTATCCTGGTCGTAATGCCTGGAAGATCAGAGCAAGAGCAGGAGCCAGTGAATGTGCCATCTCTTTTAAGAACCTTGATAAACTGGTGTCTGGACAGGTACCTTTGTGGAGATTAAGGCCAGTAAGAAGCTTGCAGACACACTTTATGATGACATGAATAGGAAGGGCTTCCGAATAAGGATACTCTCAAACGGCACTAAAGAGAGATACGTCCTCATGTGTAAAGACAGAAAACTAGTAGGTCAGCATTTTAACTTTGATTTGTGTATCACAATTGTTAATGTAATCATTCTTCAGTGGAGCTACTCTCGAGCTGTCACATTTCTTGTCTTGCTCCTAATAAGTGTAGAGCTTCTTACAGCTGGTGTCTGTGACTTTGTCAATCAGATACCCATCATGAGCTTGAGCTTTCTTGCACTTCTTATTTGCAAGTTTTCTGTACCTCCTTGTATATGTGACAGTCCTTTTGAACCTTGGTCCTCTGCACTTTTTTGTACGAACATTTCTTCTTTCATGAGAAATGACGGGTGGTGGAGTTGCGCCATGACTGGCCGAACCTGATGGACGTCAACTTAGAAGGAGAGAAAGTTATAATTATATTGTATGATAATGTACCGTAAATGTATTTAAAAGGATGTTTTCCGAACTTGAAATCTTCACAGGTCACTCAAATATTCCTGAAATGTGCCATAAATATTTTAATACTTGATGTGGAGACATTGCTAAGAAACTAAATGTAATAAAAGTATTGAAATTGTCAAAATTACGGTTATTTTATACTATATAGAAATTTTATTACATGTTTTCACCCATTTGACATTTGACCTAGTTTCTGACCTTCAAAGAGGGTTTTGGAAATAGCATGGGCCAGAACCACAAACGATTAGTATCTGGCAACACAATTATGGTATTCAAACATTTCTACTAAAAAATGCCACGGAACTCGAAAAATAAGCGACGTTTTACACCTAGGATTCCCAACTACTAGCACTACTCCAATCGTTCTTCCGGTACACTGAAAATTGCAGTGTGGCTGGTCTCAAGAGTTTTGTATATGGAAAATGTGTTTCCTATCAAATAATAGAAACGTATTGGGGGACTTTAAGACGACAGGGTACACAATTGTGGAGTTCTTATTTTAAAGATAGAAAGGACCGTAACGAATATGAATAAGTTAATCCACTGTATTTCAAATGTTTACAGTTCTGTTTTACATCTTTGGCAAGAAGGTCGACCAACAAGATATGAACATATGCTGTGAAATGTATGCAACGCCAAGGAACATTTGTTGCGAAGACTTTAAAGACCCTGCAATGCTTCTGAAACCGGACCTACAAATGTCATCTATGCACAAAGGGATTTGGAGTTGTATAGAAAGCAGCTAGTACTCATTGTAGAACACTTGCAATGGGTTCACTATTTTCGAAATTATAATTTTCGCTCTTCAATTACGACAATGTGAAGTTTTCAAATATGCAACTACACTGTATTCGAATATTTTGTTACTTCAGTTTTATAAGATAAGTCAATTTATTAAGTTATATATATATATACATTTTTGTAAGAAACAGTATAGACCTTGGATCATCTGTTCTCTCATGAACAGGTAAATTGAATCAACACTGTTCGGCCAAATATAGTTTTTCGGAGTTAAACTTGTTTAAAACGCTTATAATAAATCACAATGTCATTTTAATTAGATTAACATATATTCGAACACTCAACTTGTATATTCGGATATTCAAAAGAATTGTACATAACATTCGAATATACATTACAATCTAGTCCTTCGAACGATACTATAAACCGAGGTCCAATGTATCAGTGCTTTACACTGGGCATCTAAAAGAACCAGAGAAACTCAGTCGATAAAAAGAGTAGGGCATTGCGTCCGGGTTTCTCTGTATCCTCTCCCCTCTCTCTCTCTCTCTCTCTCGCTCTCTCTGGGGCGTCCAATCAGCCCATAGTGAGCAGAAACGGACGTTAATCAACACAAACAATACACTCTCTACTTTTTAATTTTCTTACTAATAAAGTTTATTTGACTCGATAAATTTCTTTCAAACATAACCCATCGCTTGGAAAGTATTGCTTAGTACGAACCATCACTATGAAACACTAAGGGTTGGATCTAAAGAATGGGCTCGAGCTGTATGAAGATACAGCTTGGACTGCACATGTAACTGTAAATTTTCAAACAACCAATCAAATTGATATTTGCAAACCGATATACTATCTTTAGTTCCCTTTCAATGTGGGGAAATGCGGCATTGTGAGGGAAATGGTCAAAATGATTTAATAGAGCATAGACATGAAATAATTTTGCCTATGTAGATACTGAAGGAACAGCAGGATGAATTTCAATAAGCAAACACAGGCGACCCTGATCAAACAGCTCCTGCAGGAGCTGTCTGACCTGGGTCTACTCTGATTTCAAATGCAGGTAAATGCGTTTATATTAGGCAAAATTGTTAAGTTAAGTCGAAAATTAGGTTGCTGAAGCCGGTCACCCTCATCGATGAAATAAATTATCAGATTTCAATAATGCAGTGAAAATTATAAACAGTTAAAAGAAAGAATTAGACTTTATTATAAAGGTTATGACCCTATTATATTGCAACACACGGCATGTTTGGTTATCGATCCCTTTACAGTCGGTCGCTACGATTTCCTCTTTGCCTGCACGATAACAGGCCGAGAGTAGTACTCTATGATGGTATACTCTTAAACCCAGAAATGGGATGATCTTACCAGACTCATGTATTACCTTTTCTATGTCGTGCCCTTAACGGTTTCCCTTCAGTTGGTCTGACTTCAGCAAAGTCATTGAATACATATTTGACGGACTTTCACAGTTGTTATGCTATGTTTTTTCTATAGGAGCCGTCTGATCTTGGTCTACTCTATCTGAAAAGGTGTAAAAATGCATATCTATGGAGTAAAGGGTAAAGTGTTGCCCTTCTTGGTATGTCTTACATTAATTTGTTCCGTTTGTTCTTCCATTACTTTTCAAATCATAGGTTAAGTTTGCTGATAAGACGATGTGTTACTCAGTGTCTCATATGGATCCACAGTTTGCAAAGGTTATAATTAAATACATGTATCTCTTTTCTTTTTATTTCAGAAAATGACGCCATGGACAACTTTCCAATCAAAAAATATGTATGTGAATATTATGCATCGTGTACCAAGAATATAACCACAGATAAGAACTCTATAAATGTATAAGTGTATTGTAGTGCTTGTGATGCGTCTTGTATACAAGTAATGTTTTATTTTTTATTATTCTGTGTCATACTGTAATTAGGTCATTATGCCAACAGTTGTTTTTAAAAAGAATAGTTCCTGAGTGACTGATTGAAATTCAACAAAATCCTCTTTGCAAAGTGCTTCCAAAATATCTATGAATTACTCTACTTGCCCTTGAGACCCGAAGCTAGAGCATTGACAAGCATGAAACCATACGGATGCCAGAAAAGAGTGAACTGGTATTAACAACCAGTGTATACCAAGATCAGATCACTCCTAGAAGAGCCTTCTCATTAGCATCTGCTAATTACATCAGAGGGTTCCTGGAGGAGCTCCCTAATCAGGAACTACACCGTTTGTCATTCAAACTAATTCTGTAGTTAAACACTGATGGGCTATTTCCGATTATTCAGCGTTGAAATGGGTAAAGTAAGCATGGCAGTGTTAGTAGGATTTTCTAATTATTGAAGATGACTGATTGGTCGTCCGAATATTTAGGACACTAATTACTGCTGGATCTGTCAACCCCTAATCTCGTTAAGATTCTTTTAGCAACATTGCAAACAGAGCAGGCCCAAATCAGATAGATATCTAAGCAGAGTGTGCTATGTTTGTTTAAGCAATACTATACATGAACTGTACATCTGATGCTACAGTTTCTGCCATGACAGAATTTACAAGTGTTTATTAACCCTTTCCCTGTTCTATGTTTATTCCAATTTTCAATACCTACTAAAATTTCATGGACAAAATAGTTTTAATGACATTTTGAAGGTGGAGCATAGTAACCATGTTAGAAGCCGATCTACCAAATTCCATTAGATGATAATGGTCAGGAGCGTAGCTGAATCCAAAAGTGACATGCTCCCCAGGGAACATTTAGAAGTGCGTAGTTTTGAAACCATTTTGATAAAATGAGCATTTCCTCCTATAGGAGCAAATTTTTAATGCTCTATTCATCAAAAGGTTTTCAAAACGCGATTTTTTACAGAGGAGTCAATATGAACGTAAGGGTTAAAGCTTACATGACAAGTGCGTATCCTTAGCTACGCCTCTGGAAATGTGTGTTTTCTCTATTTCTATTGTCCAGCAATATAAGTCACGTGATTACACAGCCAATGTAGTATTTTTTTCGTGATGAGACAACCGGAATTTAAATAGTTTCAAATAACTTTCTTGGAACAAAATTAGACATACAGTTGTGTTAAAGTGTATTATTAAGGATACTGACAAAGATACGGATGGAAAACATGGCAGGTAATGAGAATTTTGACAATTTCCACTCGTCTACTGAGACAAAAGATGTTGAGGGTCAAGGTCAAGATGGCCGCCAAGACGGACCCCCATTAGTGTTTATGAGAGAATCAACACTTTTCGGTCAGAGAAAACCCACTCAAACTGAATGGTGACATTAATTACACAGGGGGTGCCTTTAAGGGGTAAAATTGTTCCAATTCTAAGGACAAACCCGAACCGCCTAGACGGAGAAAATACACTTAGCATTCGGAACATTCCGCTGTCTGTTGAAGACAACTCAATCACAAGAGTGTTTACCTTGAAGAGTATTGATGTTATTAAGGTTTATCGTGAAAAGCTACGTATAGACGGAAAGCTGACTAACTGTGCCACAGGAGATAGGATTTTCATTGTCAAATCCTCTACACTTAAAGAACCCCTCCCGAACTTTATGACTTTTGGCAAGTTCACGGGTAGGGTGATACATTTCGGTCAGAACAGGAGGGTAGTAGCTGGACCTTTTAAGTGTTCCAAATGCCTGGGGGAAGGACACCGCTTCTCTGAGTGTGTAAACGATTGGAATTGTACATCTTGTCTTCAACCTGGTCATAAGAAGGCTGATTGTACACAGCAAGGGTACCCTACGGGTAGCCCCGAACAGTCTGAGACAAGCGATTCGTCCCCCGAGCAGAGCGAGGACGAATCGATCGACACAGAGCCATCGCAACCGACCGGCATACAGTTGCCACAAGAAGCACGTGCACCAAGCGATCAACCGCAACACACGGCTAAGCGCATCCGACGACATCAGAAAAAAGGTTCGGGTAAAGTAACTGTGCAAAAGACACTCACCGGTTTTGTTAATCAATCAGACAAAAATGCCTCAACGCCAGACAAAGACAGACGTTCCCGTTCGGCAGTTCGCTCACCGCCCACGCCTGCTGCGCACCTCCATGACAATAGCAAAAAAAGTAAAAAAGCGAGATAGACAATATGCCCCCGCATGACAATATCGCCAAACTATTTGCACGTTAGCTACAATTTCTCGGTTGTATTTCAAAATAGCGTGGATCCAGATGAGATGCCGAGTGACACGACGTTTAGACTGGATACAAACTGTTTGTTTACTTTTCATTCCGGTGACTGCTATTACTTACTTGTCTTTTTCTTCGTAGCGTGCAAAAAGTTAAAGGTATCGATGATGGACAATGATAGCAATTAATGGACAATGAAATTGATCATGTTTACAAACTTCGTAAAATTATTGGACATACCCATTTTCTCACTTTGTTCATCAAATATATAAAACAATTCATTAAAAAGGGATATGATCCTGTATTACTACAACATACTGCATGTTTGGTTGTGAACCGTTTTACAGTTGGCAATCACGCTGGCCTCTTTGCATGTACGCCGACAAGAAAGGTTTAGTACTCTATGAAGGCGACCTCTTAAATCCAGAAATGGAAGGAGAACGTCGGATATCTGTACTATTTCATTTTTGTCGTACCCTTTATTACTTTTCTACAGTTACTCTGTTTGCAGCTCAATCATTGAGTACACTAGCGATAGGTGGATACAGTATGTTCAATTAAATGTTTTTTTGTTATACATGCACTTTACCACTGTATTTGCTGTCGCGGTTGTTGTAGATTAGTCGGAGAGGGGATACGTTTATTTACACTGTTTGTCTTTTAGGATGGGGATGGAATAAGGGTGAGGTTGGGCGCCCATAAACCGGTTTAAACCCCCGGTGACTTGGCACTGACCGTTCCAAGGCGGTACTTCCATCTTCCTCCTATTGTATGTTTGTTTTGTCTTTGTGCGTCTCTTGTTTTTTTTTTCTACCTATGTACATTTGCTGTTTCCTTGTGTTGCTGTTCGGGCGAGTGTTTGTTCTGTATGTGGTGTTTCCTGCATGACTCATTTTTGTACTTTTAGTATAAATAATGGTGAATAATTAATTGACAAATTTATTTCAAGAACGTTATTTTCTATGAAAATGACATGCTTGCATTTGTACTTAATCATTATACATCTGATATGTATCTATGCAGCTCCGAGCCATATCCGGTTCCTGCTTCTTTACCTTTACTAGCTGATAACGTTTTTGTGCACATATAGACACGGCTAATTTCGATATTTTACACCTTGTATCTGCAAATGTACAAGGCTTGAGGGATCGTGCTAAGCGGGCTCGCTTCAAACAATGGGCAATTCAGCAAAAAGCCGGTATCATTTTCATACAAGAGAGCCATTTATCGGCCGATATTACATCGTCAATATCAAACGATTTCGATGAGTGGTCACTGTATCATTCATTCGGTACTAATATCAGCAGGGGGTGTTCAATATGCTTGCGGAATGCTCTAGATATATTTTATTGAATATAGAAATACTCGATACACAGTTAAGTTTGATAAATGTATACGCATGTAATGACTCCAAGTCCAGAAATTTGTTTTTTAAAGCCTTATCCAGGCTTATCGAATTTGAAGCTATCGGATTAAAAATTATCGGTGGAGACCTTAACGACACATTAACATTAAAAGATAGAATAACGGAAAGCTTATGTCAGAAATCATGTCCAGTAAGCGAGTTGGTTCAACTAATAAAGAACCAAAACTTGATAGATATTTGGAGAGTAAAAAATAATGATAAAAGGCAATATACATGGAAGCGCAAAAACGGCATTGGACGTAGTAGAATCGACCTTTGGCTAATTGAAGAAAGCGCGTCAACTTTGGTATACAGCTGTGATATTAGACCGGTTCAAATCAATAACACAGATCATTTAGCAATTTCGCTCAAGATAAAACTAACCAAAAAAAGGGGTCCGGGTTATTGGAAATTTAATAATTCTCTCCTTTCTGACCAAGCTTTTGTTAATTGCATAAATAATCTTATTGACAAGGTACTGCATGAAAATCAGAACAAAAACATGACTGATCAAATGATATGGGAATTATGTAAATATGAAATAAGAAACAAAACTGTAAGCTATGCCAAAAACAAAGCAAAACTTAGGAAGAACCATTTAAAGGAATTGAGCAAAATTTAAGTGTATTATACCAAAAATATGAAATAGGGTTTTCACAGGTAATTAAAGCGGAAATCGAAAGTACAGAAAAGGAAATTCAATCCATATATAACCAAAGGGCCATTGGGGCTCTAATCAGATCAAAAGTTAAAATTCTAGACGAAGGCGAAGCAAATTCAAAATATTTTCTGAGTTTGGAAAAAGCAAGACAAGCTAGGAAAGCCATGACATCACTAAAGGTAAATAATAAGCGTATTTTCAATGTAAATACAATCCTAAAAGAAGAAGTAAAATTTTATAACATCTTATATACATCAGAGAAAATCAACGAACAAACTATACATGACTATTTATCTGATTTAAATTTTGAAAGAAAACTTGACAATAATTTATCAGTATTATGCAATGGTACGTTCACTACCAATGAGTGTAAAGCAGCTTTGGATGATATGAAACCCAATAAAAGTCCCGGTAGTGACGGTTTAACCGCAGAATTTTATTTGGCGTTCTGGTCAAAAATAGGAGATATGGTTACCAATTCTTTAAATGCAGGCCATTCCATTGGCAAACTATCTGGAACTCAGAGACACGGTATTTTGTCTCTTGTGTTTAAAAAAGGTGATACAGAAGATATAGAAAATTGGCGCCCAATTTCATTGCTCAATACCGACTACAAAATAGCAGCCAGAATCTTATCGAAACGCTTACAAAGCGTTTTACCTTATATTGTTAGTACTGATCAGCAGGGTTATATAAAAAAACAGATTCATTGGTTTTAACATTCGGCAAATACAAGATATAATAGACTATGCGGACAGTGTAGATATAGAAAGAGCAGTATTATTTTTAGATTTTTGGAAGGCTTTTGACACAGTAGAATGGAATTTTATGTTTAAAGTACTTGAATGCTTTGGGTTTGGTAATTCATTTATTAACTGGATAAAAACACTGTACAGTAATATTACATCGTGTATTTACAACAATGGGTGGAGATCGGAAAATTTCAGACCATCAAGATCTATTCGGCAAGGGTGTCCTTTATCGTCACTTCTGTTTATTCTCGTCGTTGAAATCTTAGCAATGAAAATTAAATCTGAGAGAACAACTGAAGGAATAAAAATTAAAACAGATTCTTACAAGTCATTAAAGCTTACTCAATTAGCGGATTGGATCCTCTAAGAACTCAGTAAATACTCCTGGAAGAATTAAATGGTCATCAGAAATAAAAGCGCTAGGGGTATATTTTGGACATGACAGAGACAAATGCAACAAATTAAACTGGGAAAAGTAAAGTACCTAGTTATAGTCTACTTTCAGTCCGAATGACCGTTCAGCCGACTGTACATTTACTCCCCTGGTCATTGAGTCATTGACCTACAATATTGAGCACTGCTAACATATGGCGCAATCATGCAGCCGCAGTACCGGCGCGTGACCCTCACAGGTACCCATTTTAACCCCTGGGTGGAGAGGATGTGCGGGTGGGAGACACGGAAAAGCGTCTCTGAATTTTCCGGGAGAGACCGGAAGATAAATTTAAAGATTGTGAGAGGGTAATAAATCTTTGGAATAAGAGAAATATAAGTTTTTATGGAAAAATAACTATTATCAAGACACTTTTGCTTCCAAAATTTATATACCTGTTTCATTCTAAATATGTACCGGAAATCGTCATAAAACGAATTAACTCGATATTCTTCAATTTCCTATGGTCAAACAAATCGGAAAAAATAAAACGAAACACTCTGATAGAAAAAAAAAGCACGACGGGGGCATCAGTATGATTGATACTAAGTCTTTCATCAAAGCCACAAAAATCAAATGGGTTAAAAATCTATTATCGGAAAAACAGGATTCCAATTGGACAGTAATTCCGAAATACTTTTTTAATTCTATATTGGGGAAATTGCTTAATATTTTATATGAACATAAATAACTTCAAAAACCTTCCAAAAGTAAAACGGGCCTTACCCCGTTTTTATCAAGATCTGCTAAGTACGTGGATAGAATTCAGGAAAATGACTAATAATGCGAAAATAATTAAGTTTTTCGATATTCGTAAACAATTAATTTGGGAAATTGTCATATAAAAACCAAATTGGGTAAATTGCTAATATTCGATAATTGGATAAAATCGGATATCTTGTTTGTTAACGATATTTTATCAAAAGACGGTAAAATAGATGAAAAACTTATATTTCAAAAACTTAGAGATACTAGGAACTGGATCGCAGAAATTAATATTTTGAAACGAGCGCTGCCTAAAACATGGGCAAAAATATTAAGATCTAAAGACTCAGTACAAACACATGTTAAAACAGTATTAAACATTGAAATAAAAGAGTTTCGATATAGCTTTCCAAATATGACCAATAAAGATTTCTATAACGTATTTGCATTAAACAATTTTGAAAAGCCATACATACATCAATTCTGGGAAAATAAGTTTTCTGAAAACCGGCTGTACTGGCCATCTGTCTACTCAGCCTTATACGAAACTGGCATAAACAACAAAATTAAGCAATTCAAATATAAGTTGTTACATAACATTATCCCAACAAAGGAAAATCTCTGTAAGTGGAAAATCTCGACTTCGTCAAATTGTGCACTGTGTTCATGCACAGAAGATTATGAACATTTTTTCATGAACTGTAAAAGCATTGCCTTATTCTGGACAGCCATTCAAAATGCATTTACATCATGTGGCATCTCAAACAATATGAAACATATCCGACACATTATCATTGGCTACAAGGTACCTGAATACACCGATGTTAATATCATTCTTAATATAGTAGCTTTTACAATCTACAAGTCATATTTTGTGAGTGAAAAGAGAACAAAAGAGATTAGCATACTAAACTTATTCAAAAGCGAACTCAATTTTATAACTGATTTTATGAAGTGGACACACAGATGTACACATTTTCTAGAAAAATTCAAGAACTCTTTGCACACGTGTATAGATTAAGGGCAACAATATGCTCTCTATTACTTTGCCTAGAGATCAGTGTAATGCGCGGCTTGATAACTACTGCCAACACGTTTGAAACTTTGTGAGAAGCTGCACTGTAGGCGACCCACAAAGAGCAAAATTGTATCAGCAGTGATTCCTTGTTGTGTTATTCCTCCCTTCCTCTATGTTTGTCTTCTCTTTATAAGCATTTCGTCCACACTTCCTCTTCCCTAAGAGTTCCTCTTAATTTTCATTTCGCCAAGAGGAATACATACATGATCAAACATGTACATAGGGATTTTCGCACTTGTCCACATATATGAATGGGTGATGGATGGGTTCACGCTTGTCCATGTATGTGTATGGGTGGTGGAACTACCGATCTAGTGTTCGTTGTTGTTATATAATGCTTTAAGCAAATGTTTATTAGCATTAACTGTTCACAGAACTAGTGTTTTCAGTTTGTGTTGTCATTTGTGCTGTTTAGGATAACATTAACTATTCACTATTCAGAAAACAAAAAACAACAACAACAGAGTAGACCCAAATTAGATGTCTTCTATAGGAATCGTCTTATCTGGGTCTGCTGTTTTTGCCTATGAAATGATAAAGATGATAATTCTGCAATATTTGCTATGGCCAAACTTTCCTGTTTTGATATGCCATCATAAAAAAATAATCTAATTAAAAAAAAGAGTTAAATACTATTATATAATCGCATGTTTACGCTACCTATCTTAGTTGTTATTGATTGTGATGTGATTATAGCTCTTTGCAGAACTATTTATACATGTACTTCACTATGTACTTCACTATTAAAAAGAAATCAAAGTACTGACAGTACTGAAGGTTTCGGACATAATATATATTTATTATATTGATTGTTTGCTGTGGATTTTTCTGAAAATCATGTCGGTAGTTTGGAAGACATTTAAAGAAGTTTTTATGAACATGTCACACACAGTGCGATTCCAATAGCTCAACTTGCCTCTTTGTGCCAATAGAGCCAAAATTGAGGTTTAATGAAGTATAGAGCCATCACTGCATTATTTGAAAGTAAGGGTCATACTTCTGCTACTATCTGGTGGACCATAACAGTAATTAGCAATCATCATTCACTTATCCATATATACACTTCCACCAATTTTAGACATATTCATTATGATTCTAAATACCCTACACAATAATTGCCAAATATACTGTGGGTGATATTAACAATATGACAAATTATAAAGTAACAAATATATTTCAACTTAGCATGGCAGGATACAACAGGGAAAATAAAGTTAACTAGAAAGTTGTTTCTGATGAACCCCCCCTAACAATATTGTCTCTATATCAAGCATTTTTGACTATGTGTTATACAGTGAAGAAAATTTCAGGGTCCCATAACTCTGGTAAAATGGTCAGAGCAATAATTACATTCTTTAAGAAAATCTTCACATTAAGGTTGACAGCTTATCATGGTGAAAAATTGAAGTAAAACCTCCCATTGGTATATGGGTTGTTAAACACATAATATTGTTTCACTTTATATTATATAGTGAAGACGATTTCAGGGTTCCATATCGGGTACAATTTGTCTGAGCAAAATAAGCATTTCTGTGCTTTTGCAAACAGAAAAGACCCTTAATAGTTTATCCATGCCTATACCTTGTCTTTTTGTGTGATTGTATATTATTTTCTTACTTGAGTCTGTTCAGGGTCAATTTGTGAGTCTGTGCTGCAAACAATACATACCCCGATCAGTTACCACAACTGGCCAGGGTCTTTGCTATTTGCAGCATCATACATGTAACAAGTATATCAATAAATGATATAATTAAAAATGAATTATAGTCATACATGCAAATTACAGTTAGTGCTATCGTAAACACTACAGACCCTGATCAGTAACCGGCGTCATAGAAATAAATGATATGAATTAGAAATAAATTACATACATTACTATAAGATACTATAAGACACTATAAGATACTATAAGCCTGACACGTAAATCAATAAATGATGAAATGTATATAAATTAAAAGATAAGACAGTGCTTTGTCTCATTTTGTTTGCCTTTCTCCTTTTTTTCATTTTAATGATTTTTTAATAATATAAAGGATACAAAAACCCTTGTTTCCTTTTAATAGTAATTGTTAATACTACCATCCAAGCTACTTAAACAATAAAGGCTGGCAAAGTGGGACACCCTGTTTGGATTCAGATCTAATACCAAGTAACTGTCTGACCAAAATCTAAACTGTTTACAACTTGTGACAATTTTGCCTTAGGTCAAAATGCCTAAAACTGATCTTTTAGAAATTCAAATGATGACAAACCTGAAGCAGACGATGTTACAGATCTCTACAGCTTGCTTAATCCTTATAATGCTGAGTGATGTTTCGTTTGCAACAATTGACGTCTGCTTCAATTCTTCAATAAACTTTCTTTCATTTTATGCAAAAATATGATCAAAATGACAAACAGTTTGGATCCTGATGAGGAGCAGAATTATGTGGCCTCTCATCTGGATCCAAACTGTTTGCATAGGCAATCACAGTTTCGCCGCTAGCGTGCAAAGAGTTAAGCGTATGACCTCTAGAGATTTTAGCATGATGTAACAGTTGCCCTGCACTACTGACTACCAGTGCGCTGTAACCTTTATACTGCAAAGGACGTAAAGAACAGAAGAGGTCTATTTAACCCTTAATTTCCCCATATAAACTTGTTTTCATGCATCTGCAAATAGATTCGACCAAGTTCAGACGGCTCGCTCCCATAGATTCAGGGTCTGCTCTGTTTGCTAATGGATCAACCTTCCATATTTCATTATAAATATTTTGTAAGATTCCGGAACCGGATTGTAAGCCAAGCACTGCACATGCGCGTATTCTCTTAGGGGGATTCCCGCTAGGTAGCGCTCGTGCAATAGGGTTTTCCGCCATAGTTTGAGTCGCAATCCATTTTATAAGGATTTCGGCAAAAGCCGAAACCCTAAAAAACAAACATCCAATTTGATAAAGCTATGTAGCAACTGTTGACAGAGTGTCAAACAGCTTGGATCCAAACTGACTGCTAATGCACGCCAAGTTGCGAATGGCGGGACGGGGTTAATGGAGTCTCCTTGGGTTAAATCTAGCGGGCAGCTTTTTTCAAACTTTGACAAACCTCTTTTAACCATTTACTCCATAAATATCCTTTCCTACGATTTTGGAAACAGAGTAGACCCAGATCAGACTTATAATGTAATGTATATATGATTCTACACTTTCTGCCATGGCCAAAACTTCCCGTGTCCATGTGTCATTGTAAAAATAAATCTAATTAATATTCATGATATCTTTATTTCATTCATGAATATTCATGGAGTAAATGTTGAATATATATATATATGAATAAAATACAAATGCATACATATTTAAAAATACAAAAGCATGTTTCCATACATTTTGAAAACTTATTATCGTATAAGGACATCGCTCATTCTAATGTACTGGATAAACTGTAGATGTATGAAAAAAAAAAGCATGGCAGTGTTAGTAGAATTTTCTAATTACTGAAGATGACTGATTGGTCGTCCGAATATTTAGGACACTTACTATTTTCAACACTAATTACTGCTGGATCTGTCAACCCCTAATCTCGTTAAGATTCTTTTAGCAACATTGCAAACAGAGCAGACCCAAATCAGATAGATATCTAAGCAGAGTGTGCTATGTTTGTTTAAGCAATACTATACATGAACTGTACATCTGATGCTACAGTTTCTGCCATGACAGAATTTACAAGTGTTTATTAACCCTTTCCCTGTTCTATGTTTATTCCAATTTTCAATACCTACTAAAATTTCATGGACAAAATAGTTTTAATGACATTTTGAAGGTGGTGCATAGTAACCATGTTAGAAGCCGATCTACCAAATTCCATTAGATGATAATGGTCAGGAGCGTAGCTGAATACAAAAGTGACATGCTCCCCAGGGAACATTTAGAAGTGCGTAGTTTTGAAACCATTTTGATAAAATGAGCATTTCCTCCTATAGGAGCAAATTTTTAATGCTCTATTCATCAAAAGGTTTTCAAAACGCGATTTTTTTTACAGAGGAGTCAATATGAGCGTAAGGGTTAAAGCTTACATGACAAGTGCGTATCCTTAGCTACGCCTCTGGAAATGTGTGTTTTCTCTATTTCTATTGTCCAGCATCACTTACCATCAGTTACCATTTGCCTGTTAGATTCAGATCTTTTCTCAATTTCTTTTGAGTGGTTGTTGTTGTACTGTACTATATGCAATTCCAGCAAACAATAGAATGTGTTTACTCAACAAAAATGTTATATATCATATATCATTTTTAGCAAGGGGCAGATGCTGCCCCTTGATATTATTATGGCAAAGTGGGAAATGCTGAGGGGTGAAGGGGAAAACCGATTAACATCGACGAAATAGATCGTCTGTGTTCGCACAGAATATGAACTCTACTGACCTTGTTTACAGTGGATGTTTCTTCGAAAGTATAGTGTGTGGCAGTATATGCTTATTGTATGAAAAGTTTTTCTGAGATTTACAGAGAGGACAATTTTGCGGAAGAATCTGCTTTTTTGTTCACGGGTTGAGCTAATGATCACTGCGTGGCCATGTGCATGATAGTTCTGAAAGACATTCACTCTCAGTAGATTCATTCACAAAAATCGAGTCTAAAAATAGCCCATATGCTCTGTTCCTGGCGATTCGTGTTCCTTATAGTTTAAATTATATTATGTGTATGACAGTTGTGCAGTCTAAGTCCTTTTTAGTTGTATTGTAATATTTTAAAACATTTATTCATCTTGAAATAATAAAATTTCAGAAACAAATCACCAAACGGGTAAATCTATCGAGTCGGCTGCGACGATTTTGACCTAATTCTTATTGGGTCAGTATTAAAATAGCATCCCGGGCAAGAAAATTCATGTTGCGGGATTTTTTGCGGGACTAAATTCGTTCCGATAAAAAAAATCATAATAATTATTATTTTGAGATTTATTATTATACTGCGCGATAGAAGAAAATTGCTGACGTAATGGTGTTTTCTGTATTAACGCACCATTTTCATAGAGACTATTGACAATAACTAGTTCACGGGTTGAGAAAACTACGTGATAACTCAATGCACTAATTGATAGGGTACTACAAATCCATAGGAATTTGCCATACGATTATTTGAGATGCAAACTCCATTAAATTCCCTGGAAGACGTGAGATAAAAAAGGACTCTTTGGTGTTCTAGATAGAGTGTCTATCCATGTGAAAGAAACTGATCTTAAAAAGTTTCAAACATAAGTTTTCGACGTGTTAAATTGACGAAAGTAGGTTTAAATTTTAAATAGGTATCATGTATTGTGCATATCAAATAGTACATGCACTATAAATATATAAAACGAAGACGACCAAGCACCACTGCCTAGTATTTCAATTTTCTGTAAATATGTGGATGGAATAACGGAAATGTCACCAATAGAATTATACAAATACGAGAAAAAAATATTTTTTTTTGGGGGGGGGGGGGGGTTAATAGGTGAATTTCGAACCCACTCCAGACCATACAAAGGGTAAACTTGATCACTAATTCCCAACGCCTTAACTAGTCCACACTCGAACACTGCTATCAATATAAATAGCGCTGATTTTATTAGTGAACATCCCTGCCATGTACGCCAGGCGTGTGCGCTTAGCATAATTAGCAAACAATTAATTACTCAAAGTGCAAACAACAAGCTTACACGCTAATACACATTCTTCTTCTTCTTCTTCCATACGAGTGCAGAACCACTAAAGTATTATCGCACTTTGCGCAGCATTAAAAGGATGAGCATCCTATTTACAGATTCCAGATAAAAACATTTAAAAACATCGTCTGTACTCAGTAGGAGGAAGAGCTAGACAGCAACTGAGTCTTAAAGCCGTGCAGGCTGCCTGCATCAACCATAGGTCCGGGCAGTTGGTTCTTAAACCTAAAGCTGTGAACAAACAGTTTTTCCTTGAGTAAAAACGATTTTATATTGAGCAATTATTGCATTTGCTCAGAAAAAAAAATCATTTATTAGTTTACCAGCTAATGCCATACGAGTACAAAATGATAAATTTTCAAATAGCTAGTTTAGTAAAAGTGGAGGCCTAATTTGAACAGAAACTAAACTAAATTCGGTGGTTATGTAATTGTGTCGTATATTACTAATATGTGCATATCGGATAATAATTCAAGTGTTTGAATTGGAATATGTGTGATACGCATGCAGGTATGCTTTATTCTGAAGTTATTTTACAAAGATATTTAACTCTGAATATATTATGAAGTCATCGACGGAGGTTTCCCTTAGTCATATGGCAGAATCAGATCATGTGCTTGACATTTGCACGCGTACATGATTGATAGTAATTTTATACCTATAGAGTTGGGCAATACATGTATAGAAATGAATAATCTTGCACTTATTCAATCAAATTAAGATAATAAGCACATTAAATTATTGATTGTTCATTTATTTTTGGTAATAAATGTATTTGTTTGTTCTCGACGCTTAATGACAGGCAACCAATTTTCTCGACGCTGTCGAAATTTCGGAAAAGCAGGTCAATAAATGCATGGAAATGATTAATTTTACATTTATTCAATCAAAATAAGACACATAAACAAAATGAATTTTTTTTTTTATTTATTTTGACAATAAAATATATTTTTCTTCTTCTGGACGCTTCTCCTCGCTTCTCGTCACTTCTCGATGCTATTTAGGGATACCGAAATTTTGAGACTGTGATGTCACGGGAAATTTTGCAACGTATCACGTGATCTCGGACTGTGTTTTCAAATATGGCTGATCGATAAACCAGGTAAGAATCGTTTAAATTTTAATTACCGTTTCACTCTGCTTTTAATTATTTCACTTGGACAGTAGAACTGTAAATCGCGCATAATTAGACAAAAGGTACAACTTTTTTGTTTCGAGACACCAGAGGGGTACACACTACACAGTAATGACTAATGTTACTCAGTCGATATGTTTCAAGTCCACAAGGCAAATGTTGAAATAATGACTTTTAACAAGCTAAGATAAGAATAGTATGCTTATAAATAGATTACAGATAAACAATAATATAAGATTAAGAATAAATACATTTTTTTTGTTTTTTATACTTTTATCTCTTTCCCTCATATATAAACGTGTTTTCTCGCATCTGCAATCAGAGTAGACCCAGATCAGCAAGCTCCTAGAAGCCGTTTGATCAGGGTCTGCTTTGTTTGCTTATGGTGTAATATAGATCTGATTCTAAAGCTTCTGCCTGAGCTTAAATTCCATGTGTTCATATGCCATTATGAAGAATTAATATTCATGATGTGCTTTTGAACGCACATACCCTGTATGAAAAGAGCGCTATATAAATGTGGTATAATAATAATAATGATGTCATTATCTCTTACATGAATATATACAACAGGAGAAGGATTAAAACTGGGTCTACATCAGACTGTACAAAAGCTTCATCAGAACTAAAAGATCTAATAATTACACGTTTTTCTTTTTTGTGTCACCTGCCGAGAGGCAGTGTGTCACTTACGGATCACTTTTTCTGTCGTCTGTCTGTCCGTCCGTCTGTCTGTCTGTCCGTCTGTCCGTAACACTTTCTTTTTTTTTTGCTGTCATTTCGAAACTAATCATTATAGAGCTTCCAAATTTCACACATGGAACAAGCATGATAAGAGGAAGTGTCATGTCCAAGGGCCACAACTCTAGCATCAATATTTGTTTAGTTATTCCCCTTTTTCATATTAACAATAAGTCAGCTGCGAGCAGGTGGCACATGTGTTCCTCTGAACACTCTTGTTTTGTGTTTGTGCAAAATATGCAACAGTGTTGTGTCTCTGTCAAATAATATGAAATTGCAGTTGTCTGTAAACATATTGTAGTTGTCTATTTTATACACATGTAATTGCAGTAATGCATCAACAAACCTAAACTATGTAATTTGGTGACAAAACAATGCAGATATGGTGCAGATAGGGTTTTTACTGTAGACATAGTGTGTAGTCAGCAGATAATAACTTCCTTTTCATCAATAATTTTTATGCAATGTGTACTGGTATTTGAAAAGGCAACTGAGAAGAATGTTCAAAGAATGATAAAAAAGTCATTTTGTACAGTTACGTTCCAATCAACCAGGCTTGAGCAATTAACAGTTTTGATCCAAATATGTTGTTTAGTTACTTTATGCTGTATCTGTATCCAAACTGTTGTCCTGGAAAGTTTACCAATGGTGTTAACCCTGTCCTTCCTATAAGTGCTTTTTCACACTTTTGCCAAAAGAGTAGACCAGTCAGATATGGCTCCTATAAGAGTCATCTGGTCATGGTCTGCTGTTTGCTTATGAAATTATAATAGATTTGACTATAGTTTCTACCAATACCCGGAAAACTAATTTGCATATGCCATTATAAAATATCAGCTAATAGCTATTTATGATATCATTAGTTTTACATGGATATTGAACAGAGGAAGGGTTAAAGTCAGTAGCTGATTTTAGGGACATAATCACTGCATGTCCTTTTTCTATTTCAGCAAATGGATAGACTTTGCCCTGACCCAGAACTTTCGGCATTGGTCCAGGCATACCACAGACATGCATGGGAGCAGAATACTATAACAGAGCCATGAGGCATTCCGGCTATGCAATGTGGGAGCAGACAACAGGGAATAATGTCAAGCTACTGTGTTTAGAGGATAAGGGACACCTTCCTGGACTGCATTGACCAGTATACAGGATTTGTCCCCAACAGATACATTTATCATTCTTTTGCTAATTGACTCAACATAAATCTGTAACATCATGGATTCCGAATGAAGACACTGAATATCCCAGACTCTCATCTCAATCAAAACTGTGTGTCACTTATATGGAAAAGAAATTACAATATACATCATCGATAGTGTTTACTTTAGCCAATTACTGGATATACAAAAAGTATATGCCTTTTACAGTATTCATATAAAAATTAATGACATTGTGAATATTTTAATTATGTAATTAGATCTATAACAGTCAGACGTCTTCTATAGGAGCCATCTGATCTCGGTCAACTCCATTTGCATAATGTGTGAAAATGCAGTGATATGAGGGAAAGGGGTAAACAGAGTAGACTCAGATCAGACAGATCCTGTAGAAGCTTTTTGTTCGGGGTCTTTTTTATTTGCTTATGGAATAATATATTGCCAATTCTTTCTTATAAACACATTTTCTCTCAATTACAGAGTAGACCTAGATCAGATGGCTCCTTAAGGAGCCATCTGATCTGAGTCTGCTCTGTTTGCTAATGGAATTTGATAGATCTGTTTCTGTAGTTTCTATGCTAAAATGACAACATCAATATTTATTAGCACAATTTTAACCATGTTAACTTTTCAAGGGAATTGTTTGCTTTGACAAAAACTGTAGAATCAGATGTATATCATGTCAAAAGCAAACAGAGCAGACACTGATCAGACGTCTCCTATAGGAACCGTCTGATCTGGGTCTATTCTGCGTAATTCATGAAAAGACGTTTCTATGAGAAAAGGGTTAAATACAGTAGACCCAGATCATACAGTTCCTGTAGAAACTTTCTGGTCAGGACCTATATTATTCGCTTATGGAATAAACTTTGATTAATTCTGTAGTATCTGCAAAAATGTTCCTGTGCTCACAGACCATTATATAAATATATCCTTTACTCTATAAAGAAGCCTGTCTACGCCTTTGTAGACTGAGACCAGATGGCTCCTGTAGCAATCAGGGTATGGTTTGCTTGCATATGAAATAGGAAAAGTTCAAATCTACTGTTTCTACCAAAGCCAAAATTCATGTGTAAATATGCCAACGTAAAAATCAGTTATTCATGGTGTCGCTACTTTGTACATGAGTGTTCATGCAGTAAAGGTTTTATCAAATTGTTATTCATAATGTCATAAATCAATATTTATGAATCAACACATTTTCTCATAGGGACAACTTTTGACACATTTGCAACTAAGTAGAAGCCATCTGCTCAGAGTTTGCTGTTACTATTCCATGTTAACCCATTCCCTCATAGGCTATTTTGAACCCAACCTGTTGGATACCATAAATCTACTGACAAGGAGCAAGAACAATTTTAGAATTGTGTAGTTTTGAAACCGTTGTGATAAATAGAGCAAATGCATTAAGAGGTGGCACTATGAGGGAATGGGTTACATGTACTGTGTATGGGTAAACTTTAGTCCTGGAATATAAATACAATAAAATTTCTTTAACTAATATTCATGTGGGAATGGTTCGTGTTTCCATACATGTAGTATATTGAATAACGCACGAGTCAACAAGAACTTAGCCTTTCTGAATGTGTCTGCCATATGTACTCTTTCAGCACTCTGTGCTTGTTTTTATGTACTCATTACTTTTTCAAACAGTGTAAAACCAGATCAGAAGGCTCCTATAGGAACCCTCTAATCAGAGTCTGCAGTGTTTGCTAATTTAAAACAGTATCTGCAAAAACCCCAAATTCCATGTACAGTTTGGCGGCAAAAAAGACCTAAAAGACAGCATAAAAACCCTGAATAGCTACTTAGAGTTGATAGGGTCAAAAAGCAAACAGTGCTGGTCACTATACACATGTTCAAATGCTGCTAAGGACTTTATGCATGATTACTTTTATCATGGTGTTTCCCAATTCATTGCTGAACTTTTCCAATAAATGCAACTTGTAGTTATTTTATTCATCTACTCAGAGTTCAGGAAAAGCATGCCTTACCAAGTTATTCTTCAAATAACTCTAACTTATTCAACAATCTATATGGTGTAACCAATTGAACAAACCTTTATTTACACATTATCGCATCGTAACGGATTTGGTGCAAAACTATTGTTACATCTTCACTTTAGTGGCGAAGTTATATCACTTTTGCACCAAACCCTCAACAAAAATGCTTCGGAAGAAATCAGCACTTTGTAACACCAATACATAACCGTCTTTGCTAAAAGCCCCTTGCTAGCAGCACTTTCAGTGCTTTGATTTTTACTGGCACATATTATACTTTATTAAAAGTATGTATCGATATTTGATGTTGTTTATTGATTCTATCCCTTTCTAGATGTTTATGTCACCACTTGGGTTAGATTTACCCATGTTAACGCCTTTAAACACCTATGCAAACAAGAGTAGACACCGATCAGATGGCTCCAGTATGAGTCATCTGAGCAGGGTCTGCTCTGTTTGCTTATGCCATGATAAAGAACTGGTTCTACAGTTTTTGTCATAACAATCCCTTTAAACGTTTACATTAAAAATTTAATAAATTATCATAATGTCATTAATTCCTCCATGAATACTGAACAGGTTAATTTTGGGATTCAAAATGCGCCTTCGTTTTGGTATATTTAGCCATTCATCAGTATTGTATACACATGTACATGGACATTTCCACCGAAAAAAAACCTCGATTCAAACTCAGTGAAGAAGTTTATTGAGATGGACAAAAGATGCAGTACGAACTTCTACATAAAATGCGTTGGAACAGGAGGTAGGCTTTCGAGATCAGCTGATTTGGAGTATAACATATTTGAAATACGTCTGTGCTGTACAAAAATGAGTCATGCAGGAAACACCACATATAGAACAAACAGCCGCCCGAACAGCAACACAAGGAAACAGAAAATGTACATAACTATAAAAAAAACACATCAAGAGACGCACAAAGACAAAACAAACAAACAAAAGCGAGGAAGATGGAAGTACCGCCTTGGAACGGTCAGTGGCAAAAGTCACTGGGGGTTAAACCGGTTCTAGGGCGCCCAACCTCACACTTATACCACCCCACCCTAAAAGACAAACAGTGTAAATAAACGTATCCCCTCTCCGACTTATCTACAGCAACCGTGATTGCAAATACAGTGGAAAAGTGCATGTATACCGAAAAGTGAACAAACTGTATCCACCTATCGCTAGTGTACTCAATGACTGAGCTGCAAACAGAGTAATTGTAGAAAGGTAATAAAGGGTACGACAATACGAAATAGTACAGATATACGACGTTCTCCTACCGTTTTTATACGCCCGTTTGAAAAAACGGGACGTATTATGGAATGGCGCTGTCTGTCCGTCTGTCCGTCTGGTTGTCTGGTTGTCTGTCCGTCTGTAACATCTCTAACTCAAGTTCCGCTTGGTGGATCCTTCTCAAATTTTAACACAATGTTTATCTAGACATGCTACAGTAGCCTGCCAAGTCCCGGTTTGTTTATCCAAGGTCAATGTCACACAATTGGACTTAGAATTTGCGTTTAGCAAAAATGTTAACCGGTCAGTCTGTCTGTAACATCTCTAACTCAAGTTCCGCTTGGTGGATCCTTCCCAAATTTAAACAAAATGTTTATCTAGACATGCTACAGTAGCCTGCCAAGTCCCGGCTCATTTATCCAAGGTCAAGGTCGCTAAATTGGACTTAGAATTTGCGTTTAGCATTTGCGTTAAGCAAAAATGTTAACCTCAATTTATGTGGAACAAGTCCACTTATTTACATAACACTTTGTGATAAAGCTTTGAAACTTGGAACACTTGTTCACTGTCACAACCTTCACCAGTAGGCAAGAGTAAATAACTCTGTCAAGCATTTTGACTGAATTATGCCCCTTTTTAACTTAGAATTTTTGGTTAAGGCTTTGTTAAAGTCCATTTATTTATATAACCCTTTGAGATAAAGCTTTTAAACTTAGAACACTTGTTCACAGTCACAACCTTCACCTGTAGGCAAGAGAAAATAACTCTGTCAAGCATTGTGACCGAATTATGCCCCTTTTTAACTTAGAATTTTTGGTTAAGGCTTTGTTAAAGTCCAT
This sequence comes from Azorinus chamasolen, assembly GCA_963576725.1. Lineage (NCBI taxonomy): Eukaryota > Metazoa > Mollusca > Bivalvia > Cardiida > Solecurtidae > Azorinus > Azorinus chamasolen. The sequence goes on from OY755238.1 coordinate 84,295,247, forward strand.
TTATTTACATAACCCTTTGAGATAAAGCTTTTAAACTTGGAACACTTGTTCACCATCACAATCTTAACCTGTAGACAAGAGTACATAACTCTTTCAAGCATTTTGACAGAATCATTCCCCTTTTTAACTTAGAATTTATGGTTAAGGCTTTGTTAAAGTCCACTTATTTACATAATCCTTTCAGATAAAGCTTTTAAACTTGAAACATTTGTTCACCGTCACAAGCTTCATCTTCATCTCAAGCATTTAGACACAATTATGGCACTTTTTAATTTAGAATTTTCGGTTATGTTTTTTTGTTAAAGTATGCCTATTTACAACCTTGAAACTTGGTCACAAAATTGGACTTAGAATTTGAATTTAGCAAATACGTTAACCCCAGTTTATGTTGAACAAAACCTCGACGGGCGTATATTGTGCCCACTGGCACTCTTGTTGGATTTAAGTTGTAGAGTACTAAACCTTTCTTGTCGGGGTGCATGCAAAGAGGCTAGCGTAATTGTCAACTGAAAAAGGGTTGACAACAATACATGCATTATGTTGTATTACTATAGGATAATATCCCTTTTTAATGAATTTTTTAACATATTATATATTTTACGAAATAATATTTGTAAATCACATCACCATAAAATTCAGGATGTGAAATACCGTGTCGCAGAAGCGCCTTGAGATTACATCGGTACTTGCCAATAAGTGAGAGATTTCGATAGTAAAATTTAGAAATTATTTTCTTAGTTTATGGTATCTATATCCTTGCTTAAGCAACTTTTCAGTTAAAATGATATTTCGACTGTTAAAGTCGTCAATAGATGATCAAGCTCTATCAAAACGAATAAGTTGAGATATATAAACCCCGAAAGAAGGGGCATTGGGAACATCTCCGTCAAGATGAGGGAAACAACGTTTATTCAGCGGAGAAAGGGCTAAATTTCAGAGTGAATTCAAAATGTTATGTTCAATACGTGGTGTATCGAACAGAGTGTCGCTCGAGTTAAATCAAGAGTTAAATCTGCTTGCCCAAGGGTAAATGCCCGAATGTGCATCATGAACAAATCTGTTTTTCATTTTTATCTGTGCGAGTGAGTGTGTGGGGGCGGTGTTTTGTCTAAGTTACATTTAGATAGAAATAGGAAGCAAATAGTACATGCTCAAATCAGAAGATTCTTTTAGTGCCCCCCCCCCCTGTTCCAGGTATACACTATTTGCACATATTCCTACTTCAGGACACTGGGTATGAACCATGAGTTATGGTAATACCCTGGGATGTTTTTTTCGGGTTAACCACTACTCAGCGTCTCATGTGGGTCCAAGATGTTTGCAAATGCGAGAAAGGTGGCGAATATCCGGAGATAGGTCAATAGAATGATGTTTGTTTTTTTGCCATTCACACAATATCTGTTTTACTATATCGAAACTAGTTTCAACAATAGTGTGTGCTTGATAACAGGTCCGCTGTTGTGAATTTGAGATAGAGTCAGTCATTATCCTTGCAAACAATTTGGTTCCAGAGAAGATACATTGTTAGTTCAAAAGAAGAAGCCGGTAACTGGGCGTCTCTTCATGGTCCAAACTATGTGGTTCCAGAGGATACACCAGTAACTGGGTGTCTCTTCATGATCCAAACTGTTTTTTCCAGATAAGACACTGGTAACTGGACGTCTCTTCATGGTCCAGACTGTTTTGTTCTAGAAGAGACGTCGGTAAATGCGCGTCTGTTCATGACCCGAACTGTTTGGTTCCAGAGAAAACACTAGTAACTGCGCGTCTCTTCATGGTCCAAACTGTTTGGTTCCAGAGGATACACCGGTAACTGGGAGTCTCTTTATGATCCAAACTGTTTCGTTCCAGATAAGACACCGGTAACTGGACGTCTTTTCATGGTCCAAACATTTTGGTTCCAGATAAGACACCGGTAACTGGACGTCTCTTCATGGTCCAAACAGTTTGGTTCAAGTAACTGGCCGTCTCTCCATGGTCCAAACAGTTTGGTTCCAGATAAGACACCGGTAAACGGACGTCTCTTCATGGTCCAAACAGTTTGGTTCCAGTAACTGGGCGTCTCTTCATTGTCATCCAAAATTGTTTCGTTCCAGATAAGACACCGGTAACTGGACGTCTCTTCATGGTTCAAACAGTTTGGTTCCAGATAAGACACCGGTAACTGGGCGTCTCTTCATGGTCCAAACAGTTTGGTTCCAGAGGATACACGGGTAACTGGGCATCTCTTCAGGGTCCAAACTGTTTGGTTCCAGATAAGACACCGGTAACTGGGCGTCTTTTCATTGTCCAAACAGTTTGGTTCCAGATAAGACACCGGTAACTGGACGTCTCTTCATGGTCCAAACAGTTTGGTTCAAATAATTGGGCGTCTCTCCATGGTCCAAACAGTTTGGTTCCAGTAACTGGGCGTCTCTTCATTGTCCAAAATGTATGGTTCCAGAGGAGAAGCAGGTAACTTGTCTCTTCATGATCCAAACTGTTTGGTTTCAGAGGAGACACCGGTAACTGGGCGCGTCTCTTCAGGGTCCAAACTGATTCGTTCAGGAGGAGACATCGGTATCGGGACGTCTATTTATGGTCCAAACTGTTTCACACTGGTTGTATTTTTGTTATGAAATTATAGTGAACGCAATTTTGAAACCTGGTACAGACGACAATTTTAGGAAACGATATAATTTGGAAACGATATAATTTTGGCATCGAAAGGGGTTTAGCGCATATTGTGCTAAAACACATGTCTACGAAACACGTGTTTTATGCCATATCTACTTAGATCTACTTCCGTTTCAATCATGTCTTTGAGAAACTTTTGACCGAGTGTCATACAGCCTGCATCCTGATTAGACGCCGAGTTATTCGGCGTCTCATCCGCATCCATGCTGTTTGCAAATGACAGTCAACTCGTGCTTAATCACAATAAAGCTTAATCCAGTAGCTTTGTCTTCCTATAACAATATTATTAATATGTATCGACACAATATTATCGAACAAAAACACGTCTGTACACTATAACATACAACCTACGTTAACTTGGTTAACGGGACGTATTATGGAATGGCACTGTCTGTCCGTCCGTCTCTCCGTCCGCCCGTCTGTAACATCTCAAACTAAAATTCTGCTTCGTGGATCCTTCTCAAATTTAATCACACTTTTTATCTAGACATGCTACAGTAGCCTGCCAAGTCCCGGTTCGTATATCCAAGGTCAAGGTCACAAAATTTGACTTAGAATTTGCGTTTAGCAAAAATGTTAACCTACCTGTACAAGATACAAGATACAAGAAGCTTTATTTTCAGTCGGGTTTACAACAAAAAACATTAGCTATATCAGAAGCTATTTGCCAACTATAGTAACATAAAACAAAAACAGCCTGTAAATAAAGGATAAGTTTAGCATATTTAAACAATACATATAAGATATATAGTTATATTTAAAATCTCAGGTTTAAATTAAATAGTCTCCACCACTTATGATTCTAAAAATAAAAAGTCTTCAAAAGAAAAGAGATCTAAGACAATATTGTCCTTTAAATTGGTAATGCCTGTATATTAAGCGATCACATTTTAATAGGTAAAGGGAGACAATGCTGACAAAGTAAAAAGTGTCTACACAGATTTGCCTACCTTTATCGTATGTATAAGAGAAAAAAAGATCAAGCTTGGTTTTAAGCAACCTGTCTGTCTGTAACATCTCTAACTCAAGTTCCGCTTGGTGGATCCTTCCCAAATTTAACCACATTGTTTATCGAGACATGCTACAGTAGCCTGCCAAGTCGCGGTTCGTTTATCGAAGGTCAATGTCCCTTAATTGGACTTAGAACTTGCATTTAACATTTGCGTTAAGCAAAAATATTAACTTCAATTTATGTGGAACACATTTTTGTAAGTCCACTTTTTTACATAACACTTTGCGATAAAGCTTTGAAACTTAGAACACTTGTGTACCGTCACGACCTTCACCTGTAGGCATAAGTACATAACTCTGACTGAATTATGCCCCTTTTTAATTGAGAATTTTTGGTTTAGGTTTTTGTAAAAGTCCATTTATTTACATAACCCTTTCAGATAAAGCTTTCAAACTTGGAACACTTGTTCACCATCACAAGTTTCGCCTGTAGACAACAGTACATAACTCTGTCCAACATTTTGACAGAATTATGCCCCCTTTTAACTTAGAAATTTTGGTTAAGGTTTTGGTTAATGTTCATTTATTTACATAACCCTTTGAGATAAAGCTTTTTAAAGTTGAAACATTTGTTCACCATCAGAAGCTTCATCTGTAGGCAAGAGTAAATACAATGTAACTCTGTCAAGCATTTAGAGACAATTATGGCACTTTTTAATTTAGAATTTTTGGTTAAGTTTTTTTTGTTAAAGTATGCCTATTTACAACCTTGAAACTTGGACGCAAAATTGAACTTAGAATTTGAGTTCAGCAAATACGTTAACCCCAGTTAATGTTGAACAAGACCTCGACGAGCGTATATTGTGCCCATTGGCACTCTTTTTGTTCGATGGGGTGCTGTCGATGGCTTGGAATTTTGTTGCTGTTTCTGTCGCTGTTGTTGCTGTTATTGTTTGTTAACCATTTGATCTTGCCAAGATCTAGCCAAGATGAACAGAACAGATATTTTAAAACGTATACAAAATTACATCGTCTAGTTTACATGAAAATCGAAATTAATACAACGAGAATAGTTTCAATATATACAATCACATAACAAAGGAAACCACACATCCATTGCATCAAAACATCTTATCAAACTATTCAATAGTCAGTCAAAGAGGAAGCCCCTACAATGTACGCATATTCTCAGTAATATCACAAATAGAGGATATAGCATGAATGGTCATCGAATATTCAAAATATGAAACGAGTTGTCTAAATTTGATATAATGCGAGGTTTTGCCGAACATTATATCATTCTAGGCAACGAGTTTTATATTTGGAATATGCAATGACCACGGATGCTGTATTCTATTTATCACATTACCCCTAAGACAACACATTTACTAGATCTACCTACAGGTGCCTATGAGTACTTGGGGTGTTTGGTCACAGTAGTGTGTGATTCGGTCTAACCAACTCAAAAATAGATCCAAACAAATTGCTAATTGTGTTGCATTGTTGGAAACGCCTAGTTATACAATCAGGTAACCTAGAAATTAAACAAGTGTATTTTTATACATCAGAAACAAATAAAGCAACATCAACATGTGCAGTGGCGTCATTTCTTAACACATCGTGTCGCAACCGAAGCAGGTCAAAATCATGTACGGTTTGAGTGCCATAAATGGCTATTTTTTAATCAGTGTACTGTCGGTCAATCTGATTCGTTTTCCGGAGCGCTGGACCATGCGTTTCATCATGGTGCCGATGTTGCCTACGCCGACCAGAATTCCACGGAACCACACGTCGTTCGGAGAAGGTTAGTGGACATATGTTGATACTATGTAAAATGGACTGTCAAGCTCGGAATAACCGGATGGTCGTCTTATGGCATACCCTCTGTAGAATGCCACTAGACACCCGTTTGGATTGTCCAAGTTTGTCCATGGTTCTGGTTTCACAACGCGTACATCTCGAGGGTTGCTTCCCATACGTGTTTGCCGTCCGTGTTTGTTTTGATTGTTTCACAGCTCGTGTGAATACAGGTTAGGTCAGAATATATCACGAATGACATAACAAAGATTCAATATCGCGAATATAGTACCCAAGTTATCACACCGGACCGGAAGTAATGTGATAAAGCTTGGTATTTGTTATTTTCAATCATTTTTATGAAGGCTATCAATTTCAACTGATATCGAAAAATGCCCCTGTGATACAAAAAACGATTTCGTCAATACCTTTTATTTTTATAATATTATCGGCATTTCCAATTCAAATTGTCCGCTTTTTTGCGATTACATGGCAGCTTTCCTCGGACGTGGTCGGTGAGATGCGAATAACACAGATACGAAACTAAAACCGAACCTGAATAAAAGTGAAACCATCGGGGAATAAAATTTGAATTGTCGATATCAACCACATGGATGTTTTGTCATTCTCAACATTTATAGGATGAGTTTTGATTTGATTTACTACTTTTCAGCACATACACAAATGACTTTTGGATGTTTAGGTAATGTTGAAAAGACTCGAATGTAAGGATTTCTCCTTTAAATATTTACTATAATTTTGAATTCAACCATAAACAGATCAAATTACGAAATGCATTACTCCATAATCAAATCAAATTTAGTTTAGAGGATGATCATACGCTTTCAAATTTAAAATACATTTCCTTAATGGCGCGAAAAAGCGTTTATAACAGTGAAAGGGTTTAAATCATAAAACATGATCTGTTTTTTAAAGAATGGCATATTGGTACTCATTTAGAGAGGTAATCCTAATCAGTACCAACAAGATATGGTTTTGCAGAGAAGTATAGGTGACATAAGTAGCCCTTTGCATGTTGGAGATATATCAGTCATTTGTTAACAATGTAGACCCATATCTGAGGGCTTCTGTAGGATCCCTCCGACCAGGGTCTGCTCTGTTCGTCTTTGTCGTTAACATTGTACTCTGCAAAGAAATAAATATGTGTTGGTGGTTTTCCTCATACATGGAAGAGTTAAATATTATAATTCAACATACAAAGGGTTAACAGTTGCAAATTAACCTTTTGCCTGTTTTATGCTTATTCCAAATTTCAATTCATGGATAAATATTTATAATGAAATAAGGAAGGCGGACTATTTTAGCCAGTTTAGAAAGTAAAGAAACAGGTCTATCATATTCATTAAGCAAACAGAGCAGACCCTGATCAGACGGCTTCCATAAGATCTGTCTTATATGTGTCTACTCCGTTTGTAAATGCATGCCAATGTCTTTAAAAATGCATTTTTACACATTTGCAGACACAGTATACTAAGATCAGACAATCTTGCATATATCCTTAGTATTCAGCCACTCAGTTTGATATCTCCGCCAGTTTGTTCAGCTGATGAAGTAAATCTGAGACTAAATTTCCAGCTTGAATAGCTGATTAATTCACCTTGACACTATTTTGATCAACTTTGAATTATACTTATGTACAAGCAAATAGTGTAGACTCTGATCTGGGTGTTGGGTTTGCACTACAGTACTTGCAATATTTAAGAGAGAATAGAGTATGAAACAGTTCTGAAGTTAGTCAGTTATATGACAGAATGAGGGAATATGAGTGAGTGAGTTTCCACTGTGAATAGAATAACTGAGCTCTGCAATCAAAGAAAGTAAACACAGCAATATTCACTCATTACTTCTTTTCAGTACATTCTTCACCACCGTTTGAATGTAAGAAACACGTGTACTGCCATTTTCAAACAGTGTTGACCAAAATGTGTGGGCTCAGTTCCACAATATGTTTGCGTCCTTAATCGATAATATTGTACAGGCATTTTAATGAAATCAATATTAAGATGTTAAGATCCTCGACGGTATCGTATAGAATTACTAAAAGCAAACTGCTAATTTGCAAGTTGCCAATTGCTAATTGCTTTTTGTCAGTTGCTAATTGCCATTTAGTCATTAATTCTAGTTTATTTTCTCTGAAGAGTACTTGCTGGATCCAATAATTAACCAGATCGGCGGGCTATTATTCTACAACATGTTTTGGATCAATTTTCAAAACAATAATATACCCAATTTCTGTAGATATATACGTGAGAAGAACACGCCCGTAAATATTTAATTGGCCAAATGGCAGTTTAGCAAATGGCAAAATTGCATTTTCCGACCTACATTCCATACAGAGTGTCATTGTAAAATAAATGATTTACCCTTATATGTAGCACTCAATCATGTCTTCTATATTTTTCTGCAAAACTGTATCTTGTTATTAAGCAATAGAGTTTCCTCCCTAATGAGTACCAACCGAAAATATACCAAAGATATGTTTCATGTTTTAGCCCTTTCCTTTATATAAATGTTTTTGCTTGTATTTGCAAACAGATTAAACCCAGATGATACGGCTAGCCTACTGTAGAAACCGTCTAATCAGGGTCTGCTGTTTGTGTTTATACCATGATATAGATCTGAGGCTGCATATCTTTGTCAATGCAAAACATTCCCTTGGTAAGTCACAATACAAATCGTCCACTAATAAATATGCATGTTGTATTAAAGGAGTATTGGACAGATAATGGGTACACATGTTCAAACATGTTTACACATGTGCCTTATAAATCTGACCATGTCTACTGACAATATTGTCTGAAAAATATGATGCGATCAGTATGAATATGTAGTTATTTGACATTAACCCTTTACTTCATATATACGGCATTCTAAGTATGTGCAAACAGTGTAGACCCAGATCAAAATACTTTTATAAAAGCCATCTGATCAGTCACTCTGTTGCTATATAGAATAGTATAGATATGTATGTTTGTACACTTTCTGCTATAGAAATATTTTCACGTGAATATATGCCATTTTAAAACTTAATCTAATTGATATTTAAACATATTTCTCATAACTCATAATAAAACAATGTGTGGATAATTACATTACAGTAAACCCACTCAAAATAGAAATTGTGCTGCTATTTCTGTCTTAGGCACAGGGGTCTGGACTGCTTCATGGGGTTCTACGTGTACTATATAATAACAAGGGTTCAACTAGCAGAGCAGACATCTGTGTACCACAAGTACAAATATGAATGTAACTCTTGCAATTTCAATGATACTTTTGTAATCCATTCGACTATTGCAAGCCAATATATTTTGCTATCAAATAAATACAATCTTTTGACGGTAACTTATGCACAATTATCAATCCAACAATGATTTTCTCAAACTTTCACGTGTTTTCTGTGTCATTGACAAACGATGGTGACATTTTGCAACAAATTTGAATAGAACCATTTCATTAGATGAGCGGAGTAAAAGTTGGGATATCCGTGACGTCTGTGGCAAACTATAATTTTTCATTTACTAGGTTAAGACTGAAAATATTGCCGGATCGCCACATTGGAATAAAAACAACTCTAACAATAAATCCAATCACTATGTTTTATTTTACTAGGTTTTATTCCTGGTCATTTAATTAACAAATCCAAAATTACTCTACAGCGTATCTAAATATTTTAACGTTTAGTCCTGAAAGGAAATCTAAAAGGCCAAGAGAAGCACAAAGCTCCAGTATTTATACCCAGACATTAACTCGAGAAGCACGTGCAAAATACAGCGGCTCGTAGCTCCGTCGCTCCGATAAACAGAGCTCCGCTGCTCCTCCAAATGGGAGCTCCGCTCTGCTTAGTTTAACGGAGGCCCGCAAAAATTAAACATAATAAAGAACGGAGAGATATATCCAACTGGTAAACTGCAAGAAAACAAACAAAAAGTATTATCGTTCACGACAACGTCTCGTACAATGGCTCCTTCCTCGACGATTTGAAGTAAACTGGCAAAACTCGCTAGTTTTACATCATTCTTTTGATGCTGGGGACTAAGAATGGACGTGGCGATAGAATTGATTCGTTTTATTGAACGACGCCATTTTTAACTGCAAATTGCCAGGTTATTGCTGTGATATAGTGAAACCGGGGTGAACGAACGTTTGTCAATGTCCCGAAAAACACGTGAAAGTTTGTGGCAATCATTGTTGGATTGTTACTTGTTCATGAGTTATCGTTATAAGATTATGTTCACTTGACAGAAAAATATCTTGGCTTTCAATAGCCGAAATACTTACGAAATTATCATTTAAATTGTAAGAGTTATAATTATATTTGTACTCGTGATACACGGATATCCGTTCTGCTAGTTGGAACCCTTGTTATTATATGGTGCATACAGACCCCATGAAGCGGTCCAGACCCATGTGGTCTCAGGTTGACACACGGACTCCATATTAACTGAAATATTGTTGGTCGAGCGTTAACCCTTCGCTTGCTATTCATGTCAATATACCTACCGGTAAATAGTGAAGACCCGGATGAGACAGCTCCTGCAGGAGCTGTCTCATCATGGTCTGCACTATTTACAAATTGATTGTGCAACCAGTGCACTCAACAGCAGTGATTACACAGCGAAATACTTGTACACAGTGAAGATATATGTAATTATACAACAGGGCGTGGGTGGAGAAGGAGAAATGTGTTTTAAAATTCAGCAAGAGAAGGGTTAAACCAAACACTCACACATACACCCACCATCCACCCTCTTGTCTGTCCATCGATTATTCATTCATCTATCTTCCACCCATGTTTACCGAATGATCAATCTGTTGCTCTATCTGTCCGCCTGTCTATCTGAATGTATGTCTACCAGTATGTATGTCTGACGTTTTCTTCGTCTGTCTGTCAGTTCGGTTTAAGTATGATTGCCCAGTATGATTCCAATGAATATAATGAATTGTTTATGTTTTCAGTATAAGAAAACATTTACGCGTGTTGCTTATTTTAGGTAACTTCACAATACGCCGACATATCACAATTCGAAGATGAAAAATGTTATGAAATAAACAGACACAAACTGTAATGAAGAAGCATGTCTATTTATTTTTCCGTACATTTTTTAATAAACTAATTCCTTGCATTGGTTACCAAAATGAGTTCTACTTTCACCTTTCCATGTTCTATGTTTATTTCGAATTTAAATATTCATGGACAGAATCGTTATAGTGCAATATGGAAGGTAGAACACTGTGGCAATTTCAGAAAGGAAAGGAACAGATCTACCAAATGCCGTTGGTAAACAGAGCAGACCCTGATCAGACGGCTCCTACAGGAGCCGTCTGATCAGGGTTTACCCTGTTTGCAGATGAGTGAAAACACCAAAGTTATATGAGGGAATGGGTTTAGCAGTAAATTACCGGATTTATAGCGTAGTTGACACAATGCGAGTGGAGAAAGAGGTTGTGGACAGCACGGCCCTGGTTGGACATGTTATAAACAACAGTGACAATTAGTGTATAGAACGTGTTCCTACTCGTACTAATCTACAACAACTGCGATGCCAAAATCAGTGGTAAATTGCATGTAAAACGAAATTATATTTAAGTGAAACAAACTGGATCCATCTATCGCTAGTGTACTCGGTGATTTAGCAAATCGGATAAGTTTTGAAATATGAGTATACAGTAAAACTTGACCTAACGGTCACCTTAAATGAACGGTCACCTCGTCTTAACGGTCAGTTTGAAATCCTCCCGACACAAATCAGTCTATAATGCACCTCGTTTAGACGGTCACCTTCCTTCCGCGGCCAGCGGCCACCATATTTCACCCCAAACCCTATATTTCAACCCCGTTAGACGGCCAGCAGACAGCCTGGCGGCCAGATTGAAATGTGTGAAAACCCAATACCATTAATTGCACAGCGTTCTCTCCGTATGAGATACGAACCAATATTGGATAAACTATAACAAAGACATCAGATGGTGGAAACACTGTTTGCCTACGTCCGATATCGTGGGAGCAAATGAGTTAAAGTTTTAAAATTAACCCGAGGGTAGTACTCTATGATGGTATACTCTTAAACTTGGATACAGGAGGAGCTTACCAGACTCATGTATTACTTTTTCCCTGTCGTGCCCTTAACGGCTTACCTGCAGGTGCTCTGACTTCAGCAAAGTCATTGAGTACATATTTGACGGATTGTCACAGTTATTATGCTATGTTTTACATGTTGTCCTGTGTTCACCGTCGTCTATGTTGTGGGTAAGTCCAGCGGGGATACCTTTATTTACAATATTTGTAAAGCTAGGGTGACTTTGAGAGAAGTGTGAGGTTAGGACGTCCGTAAACCGGTTTAAACCCCCAGTGGTGTTTTTGCTGCTGACCGTGCCAAGGCGGTACTCTCTTTGTCACCCTTCCTTTTGTTTGCCTTTCGTCTTTGTGCTTGTGGTTTGTTCATGTTGTGGAACGTTTGTCCCTGTTTCTTGTGTGTCTTTTGGTGTTTTCTGTGTTCATGTCGTGTGTGTGTGTGTGTGTGTGCGTTTGGGTGTGTGGTTGTGTGTGTGTGTGTCATGCTGTCTATCGGTGTTTTGGTGGTGGTTGCGTCTTGCATGTGGCTTTGCCTGCTTGACTTTACTACTTTTCCATTACCATGATACCATATATTGGACGTATGCAAACAGTGTAGACTCTGATCAGACGCCACATAATGCAGCGTCTGATCAGAGTCTACACTGTTTGTTGTTAGGAATTGAAAATTTAGGCCAGGCACCCCTAAGATTAAAAAAATGGACTAATCCAATATATAAACATGGAAGAATCCACTGGGCGCAAATGGGTTAATGAATCAGACACAATACAGATAATATATCGCCAAGGGGTCAAATTAGTTGTTGTTCTTATCTGAAACACTTATGATATACTGCTACAATATATACCGTATAACCTCTCAAAACGACCACTTTAATTACTTAATGAATTTTGTGTTAAAGGCAAATGGATGCTTAAAGTAAGGTGAAAGTAAAACAGAACGTTCCGAGGAGCGTTCTGCTATACTTTCACCTTGCTTTAAGCAACCACATGTCTACACTACCAACTAATTAACACAAATAAGTGGTCGTTATAGAGAGGTTTACTGTAATGTAGAAAAGTGGAACAGGAGTCAATCCGCCGGATACCATAGAGGACAAAGTAGTATAATTGTTTTTAAATACTTACCTTCAGATATTTTGAAATAGCCCGTGGCTTAGTGTGGTCAGATAATCGAGTTTGTAGAATCGGTCATCATCGTGTTATGAAAACTGTTTCCCTTATTGCAACGCATATGTGTTTAAATTAGACAACATGAATGATTACGTTATAGGGTGAAATGCGTCTGTAGTTATTTGGCAGCTATTTTCAGTTAGCCCATTCCCTGTTTAATATATGTAAGAATTAATGACATCTTGAATATATATCATATATTTTTATAATAACTCAGGACATGTTGGTATTGGTAGAAACTGGAGTCAGAATTCTTATAATGCCATCAGCAAACAGAACAGACCTTGATCTGGGCATACTCTGCTTGTAAATGCATGAAGAGGTTTCAGCAGTAACGTGGAGTGTTATAAATTCTCCTTACATATAGAAATGATGAATGAAATGTGTTATAAGGTTCGCTAAGTAACTGGGACAAAGTAGGTCCAAAATTTCCAACTGTTTTTTTTACTTACTGTCATAACAACCAGGATTTAATTTAGACCTCTCTGGTATTCAATTTAACAGAAACACGTCACAATATTTTTGAGTTACAGTTGCGACATACAAACACGTCCCATTATGACGTCACTGTACACACCATGTGTATGTGTAACGTGCCTCATTTGCTTATATTTTAAAAGAAGACAAATACAGATCGCCTAAAGATACGTCTAACACTCACTGTCAATGGGATTTAAAATGCGCAGTCGTTTTGGTATATTAAGCCCGTCATTTGTGTTCTATACACATGGACATGGACATTTCCACTGAAAAAGGATTTCGATTCAAATTCAGTGAAAACGTTTATTGAAATGGACAAAAGATTCAGGGATACGAACTGCTGCATAAAACTGTTGGAAGAGGAGGAAGAATTTCGCGATCAGCTGTTTTGGTAGAGGACAATTTGTTTGTGCTATGCTGGATTCAGATGGTTATAGTTGTTGATTGACGAGATATTTTTATGAATAGAAATCTGCATAAACAAACGGACATGCGTTGAAGAAAATGTAAAGTTGAGGAGGCAATTTTTTTGTGTAGAATAGATGGTTTGGGTCAGAGTAGCTGGTAGGTCTTTTTTGCATATATTTTGTAGATATTTACTGACAGCGATTATAATTTGTATTATTTTATCGAAATTAAGGCGCAAATGCCAACAGTCATTTGCCATCTATCCTGACTCAATCGTTGACAGGTAGGTCACCGCCATTTTGTTTGTTTTGACAGCGCGTGTGAATACAGTTAGGTCGTTCGAATGTTATTCACAAGTGAATATATGCCCGTAAATATCAAAATATATATGATAGTATTACGTCACGCTGAAGCCACGAGTTATGTTATAATGTTTGCATAGTATGTCTTTGTGCATCTCTTTTTGTCTTTTGATATGCATGTAAAGTTACTTTTTTGTGGTGCTGTTCGGGCGGCTGTGTGTTGTGTATGTGGTGTTTCCAGCAGGACTCATACATATATTTTGTAATCGACAACAGTTAGATCCCAGTGTCGTTTGCAGTGGCTGGATGCATACAGCATGATCTGTTGCCTGTCTCCCTGTAATATATTGCTGAGTTCCACCACGTTAACCGTCAGCTGGCGGAATATTATAAAACTCCAAATTACTCAACCTGACCAACGCTAAAATTTCAAAAGAAGGCATCTATCTATACCTGAACATGGATATACGTGGCATGATTGCCACAAATATTCGTTATTGTTCAAATGGCGCTAAGCTCGAAAGGTTATGATAAAACAAAGGCTAAATTACGGACTAATACGCCGGCTGAAAAGTGTGCGGCCATGATTCCGATGCGGTCTGCGTTTATCTCGTATAATCATAAAATGCGCTGATGCTAAAGCATAGCTTCCCTATAGCTATATTTACACGTGTTCTTTTATCTAATTAATTTCAGAGAAAGTGTATGTAAACATTAACATCCTCATTCCAACACATATCATAACCTTGAATTCATTAGGTGTATGAACTTAAACATCCAAGCAAGCCTCCGGTATAACGGCACATACGAATTTCCAACTGTGTCGTAGGATTTCGGAAATATTTGTCTACGTTTCAAAAACTAGGAACATGATAAAATATATATTTAGGCTTATTTATTAAAATTGTTTTATTTGTGAAGGGATTTTACGTCGCTTTAACGGTATTTCAGTATCATCGCGACACGCTGCTAATTAGAGGTGCAGTAAGCCCCCCCAAGAATAACCAGACATTTATTTAACCCTTACCATGTTAAGCGCGAACTTACTAGCATTTGCAAACAGCTTGGATCCAGATCAGACGCTGAGTAACACGGCGTCTCATTAGGACCCATTCTGTTTGACACTCGATAGACAGTTTTCCAGCGCCTTTACGAATCGGACATAAGTAGAACGCAGCAGATAAGAGTTTTAATAGGCATACCTTTTCAGCAAGATAAAGGTTTTTCAGAACGTATGTACTTCACAACAGCAGGTGTTAAGGGTTTGTACGGCGGTCGTAAAAAGTCGCCCCGTAATTCATCCTCGGTGTTATATTTTCCGGTCTTTCGAGATCATTATTTCCGAGGTAACTAGTTTTGAAAATGATTACCACATAAGTTTGTGCTAGGGGACATGTATACGTTTGCACTTTTCATAGCTGCTCATGAACAGACTCAATAAAACTGAGTGCAATTTTATATTTTGCATTGCTGCTTTTGCTCTCGAAAATATCGAGGATCTCCTACCTCCAGATCTTCAATACAGTAATCGTCCAATGGCATTGAACGACGAGCATCCTGTTTACGCGAAGCAAACTAATTTAGACAAACCATAGACCCGTACCTACTTTGTCATCGCAATTATGTACAGATGATTCAAACGCTCACTTTTCAACTGATTTATCAACTTTGTGGAATGAACTCCTACTCTATGTAATCCTCAATACGTTCACGAGGTTAGAATTCACAATCTTACAGCCGATGGAAATGGAGAAGGTATAGCTGACGCAGAGAATGTCAAACTATCAAGGAAACCAAAGAAGTGGTAGGGCCAATGTATCACTCATTAATCACTATAGCCAAAGAGAAGGAAAATGATAAAACACAAACATTTAAATCAGTACCCATCCTATTTGTTGTTAACACAACAGTCCAAGAAGCCTGTTGATGCCATTGTGCATAAGATGATAACATTCCATAATGATAACTTTATATATTTTGAAAATTGTCGGTACCTTCATTACAGGTATTTCATGTACAAACTTTTCTCGAGGGATCACCTCCCTTCAGAATTTATGACAGCGAAAGCTGCTATTTTGATGACGGGTTGCTTACATGTTCACTATAGATAATGCGAGGTTACATTATACGTTTCATATGCTATAAATGAACTTAAGTTTTGTTGCTTTTTATGACTACAACACGATTGTAATTGTGTAACAATTATTATGACAAAAATATCATTTAGCATATTGTGACGAGAAATGTTCAGTATTTCTGTCTGTCTGTTGTTTGTTCGCTTGTCTGCTAGCTTCTTTTAATGACTGACTGATTGTCTGTTAGGATCGAAGTCGTTTTGCATACACTTATCAAAAAGCATTGGCTTTTATTGTTTAGAACATTTTCTACAGATTAATTCTTTACAGTGGTTACGAAATTCAGATCCACTTAAACAGTAGATTATTGGATTTATGGCATAGTTGACAAAATAGGAACGAAGAAAAAAGTTGTGGACAGCGCGACCCTCATGGGACATGTTATATACAAAGTCATTGATGCCGAGTCTACAGAACAACAGAATAAAAGGTGGAGTGTAACTCAAAAGAAAGGCAACGGACAACATACACATGAGCAATGCAGTTTTGCGAGTACTTGTTCGTCTTGAGTTGGATATAGTCAACGGAGATTTATTGTTTCTGATTTGGTTGTTATCTCCACTCGGCACTACATCCACTGGGCTTAATGTCAAGTTCGTTTGAAATGCATCGTTTCCGTTTTCACCTTTCACGTTTCGATACAGCGAAGCGCTTTCCTGTGAGAGACACATTATTTCCATAGGTAAATACGTAAATTCTTTCCCGTCAAAGGATTTGTTTGTTCTATCAGATGCTGTTTTATTACAGGTTGTACAATTAACGACACCTTTCATGTTGTCTTTTATATATGGAGCATTGTACTCCTCTGACCTCTGTCGATTTAAATTGTAACTGTCTCTGTCTGTGTTTGGACGAACTGGCACTGAACCTTGAGAATAGACCCTTTTAAACCCCAATTCTTTAAACACTGCCTTTTTATGCTTATGCAATGTATTCCAAATAATAGTGTACATTATTGCAATCAAAAGTACGTCTAATACAAATACGCCGGAGCCGAAAAACAAATGAAGGGTTGGAAGTGTTTTCCCCATCATAGCATCGTCCGTCCCACATTCTGTTCCAACAATTTCGTAGTCTGGCACTACATAGCTATATCGCCCGTAAGTGAAAATGACCGGAAATGCTGACATCGCACCACAGATAATGGAGAAAATGCACAAGTATTTCCCGGCCTTTGTTGATATTTGCCATTTGAAATGTTGACACACTTTTCTGTATCTCTCGACAGCTATAACACCAATTAACCATGACGATGAGAAAGCGGTAAAGAAATTACTAAATCGC
Source organism: Azorinus chamasolen (assembly GCA_963576725.1). Lineage (NCBI taxonomy): Eukaryota > Metazoa > Mollusca > Bivalvia > Cardiida > Solecurtidae > Azorinus > Azorinus chamasolen. The sequence goes on from OY755238.1 coordinate 84,312,547, forward strand.
GATATCTTACATAGCCATATTGCCTCAAATGTGTACTGGTCCAATATGGTAAGAATTTCTAAAGGCATGGATACGATGCAAGAAAACAGGTCAATTACACACAGACACAGGATGAAGGATCTCGTATTTGAGGATTTGTACTTGGTTCTATACAAGTGAAATGCAATTGCATTCCCTGTTGTCCCGCTTACCGACAGGAATGCCAGATATACAATAACTGGTATGAGCCGGACTAAATCTTCCTCGTTCAGTGCACGGAGTATTGCAAGCACATCGGTGGCGTTGGAATGATTCTTGGGAACTGTTGCCATACTTTAGCCAGTGGTAAAACAGTATCGGTATCTCTAGTAAAACTGGAAAAGAAACATGCAAGTATCAGTTTGCACCTAATGCCGTAATATTTAATGGTTAATCCTTTCTCCAGTTGTATACATGGCCATTACAATTTGTTTATTTGCGTGTCCAAACCGTACTACCTGTAAGCAAAAGTCGCGTTAAGCTGAAACAATGGCTGACTTATATAGTCCAAAAAGAGATAAGTGCAGACTGTTGTTTTGAGTCTGTTCATGAGAAGTAATAATGGGAGCAATACTACTCAAGCATTCCAACACCGGCTTCAGTGGTATTCAATTTTCAAAACACATGACATCGAACCTAATGATCACAGATGACCAGAGAATATAACACTGGCAGTGAAGTACATGACGCTGTTTTTACCGTCCACCACACAAGCGCTGAAGACCTGAAAGTAGGAGCCTAACTAAAACATGTAAGAATCGCTGTAAACATTTTAACCCTTAATATGCGGGAGCGTAGTTATCTTATATTTGCCATTAGAATCCCCCTGATCAGGGTCTGCACTGTTTGCCACTTAAGTTGAACGGCTTAGTGTAGTTTGGTAAAATGTTAGATGTTTCTCTTAAGAATGATTCTCGAGTACAGCCAGCAAATCTCTGTAATTACTATTTGGTCATTATAGTAATTGTTATTAGGATTTCAAGTATCTTTAACAGTATCTCAGTCATTGTCACCATGGTCACTTTCTGCAAAATTTACAGTATCACTTTCCGTTTGCAGTCCGCCTTATTTTGGCGCGTTGTAAATGCATCCACTTATATTTGCACTCTGGAATGTCACAGACTATCATACATGTTCCATCATTTTCATCTTATAAATTTTGAAAAAACAGACAGCACCTTTTTTCTCTTGTAAAGGGTCTGGTCTGTCTTATGCCACTGTACTCATGGGGCATATGTGATGTTTCCAAAATTTATCAAATTTTGAAACCATTTCATCAATGAAACCATCTTCTGAGACATGTTTCGGTCGTCCGAACAACACAATGTTACAAAGGGCTAATATAAATACAAGTTCTAGATTTGTGTCGATGCACAAAAAAAGCAAATATACGATTGAAATTTGTATATTTTATACGGTGTTGACCAAGTCAAGTCAATCAGTGAAAGTACAACGAAGGTTTAATTCATTACAAACAAATATTGCGGCCAGTCGATGGAAATTGCCACTTCATGACTCATCTATTACAGTATATCAACAGCAAGATTTACAAACACTTTACGTCTAGAAAGCTAATGTAAACTAATAAGCAAATAATAAGATATATTTACCTGCAGATATATTATGAAATGTAATTGAGTCGTGCCATGACAAAACCTGTAATAGTGATATCGCCTACGAAATGACGTTACGGCCGATTAAAGTTGACGTCATAATCTTTACACATTTTCCCACACTGAATGACGGAAGTGATGCATTGCTTTTGTTTAAAGATCGTAAGCTTTAAACTGATAACAAATGGACAGTCACTAAGAGGTAAGATATTTATGTTCCTATTTTTTACATCAAGATTATATAAGATGGATGTAGATTCTAGATCTAGTAAGTTGAAAACGCATTAAAAATAGAGAACTATTTAAAGACACGCATTTGGAGTAACTTGGCGTCTAATCTGGATCCAATCTGTTATCATAGTTTTGATATTGCCACCTGAGCATCCAGATAGTTCATATAAAGCTATAACTGCACACAAAAATGAGATGCATAAATGCGATTTGACCCCGATTTGAATGCACGCGCTATTAAAACCACATATTTGTGCCGTCAGTTACCCACGCTGTCATTACTATAAATACGAGAAAATATCTTTGCTCTGCATTAGTTAAACTAAATTGTCATCTGATTCAAATTTATAAAATGCGGTTAGAGTGTAAACTTGTTGAACCTGTTGAGGCGTTGAGTTATTCAACGTCTCATTTTGATCCAAACTGTATGCACAAGGTTTATGACGAATTAAATGAATGAATAAACGGCTTTCAGAGTAACCTATAATTAATCTAAATGACTAATCTACCCCAGAGGCCCTCTTAATCGGTAAATTATATATTTATGAGCAAAAAATAACAATCACAGAACTAAACAATGTTTTCGGTGCGGTAATTGCGCCATTCCAATAATGCAATTAAAACATTTCAATAGATTATGGCAAGATACTTTAACAGCGTCAACTATGCATCACAACATTTAAGTATTTGCAGTTAGACATATATGAATGAGTATTCGGTAATACCTTTAGATGGCATTTTAAATGAATACGAATATACGAATACGAATACGAATGAGATGGCATTTTAAATGGCATTAAATGTATGTGACTCAAAATTGGTGGAACATGATAAACTTTAATAATGCTCAAAATCAACGCTAAAAGGATCTCATATATTGGGAAAGCTATTACAGTGTATTTCCCATTATGATAGAATTGCTTACAAACAGTAATTACGTGTAGTTTGTAAACTTACTATTGTCATTTGCCGTCGTTTATATTGCAGTTTTCAAGAAACTTCGAGCGGTATCAGATACTGAGATATTCGGCATAATGCTTTTTCCCTTCATATTTACAGCAAGTTCCAGTATTTCCGCATAAGACGGGAAGAGCGAGGCATAGTAGCAGTGCGTGCCGGGTCTGACCAACCCGTTCTTACCTCACACTTCTCTCAAAGTCACCCTAGCTTTACAAATATTGTAAATAAAGGTATCCCCGCTGGACTTACCCACAACATAGACGATGGTGAACACAGGACAACATGTAAAACATAGCATAATAACTGTGACAATCCGTCAAATATGTACTCAATGACTTTGCTGAAGTCAGAGCACCTGCAGGTAAGCCGTTAAGGGCACGACAGGGAAAAAATAATACATGAGTCTGGTAAGCTCCTCCTGTATCCAAGTTTAAGAGTATACCATCATAGAGTACTACCCTCGGCCTGTCATCGCGCAAGCAAAGAGGGAAGCGTAGCTACCGACTGTAAAAGGGTCGATAACCAAACATGCAGTGTGTTGCAATATAATAGGATCATAACCTTTCTTTGTTGAGATGTATGAACCCCGTAAGATGGAGCCCGGGGAACATCCCCGTCAAGATGAGGAAAATTAATAATAATAAAATCAAAATCATCTCTTTTGTCATATAGTTTAGAAGAAATCATTCCATTATCAATTTTAAGGTCAAAGTCAAAATGTAAAAAAATCCCCCTCCTGACAACTCCACAACATGCATAACGATGTCTGCCAAAATGAAAAAGAACGGGAAAACTTTTGTAACTAACCGTTCCGAGCGGTGCTTCAATCCCCCTTATTGTTTATTTGGTTTGTCTTTGTGCGTCTCTTTATATCTTTATTAGTTATGCACATTTGCTGTGTTTTCTTGTTGCTGTCCGGACGGCTGTTCGTTACACATGCTGTGTTTCCTGCATGACTCATATTTGTACTTTGCATAATAATAGACGGGTAGCGTGCTATCGCGGGAAAACTAGAGCGAAATAAAAAGAACGTACGAGTTTTAGATAGATGATACACATACTGGAAGTCAGACATGCATAGACATGCATACATACATAGACAGGCAGCGCAAGATGGACACAAGAAGAAAGAGGAGAGAAACATTGGGAGAGAGACGAGAGATGATAAGCAGACATTTCAACATGAATTATATCAAGTTGCTACTGTTAAAATATACCTGGCGATAGTACTTGTACATGATGTATGTGTCTAAATGTGGAGAAATGACAAGTTTAGTATCTGAGTACGCACATTTATATGTTGGTCTGGAAATGAGATCCAACCAATACGAATTTGTCATTTGTAAGAGATAAATATGTAATCTGAATATGATAAAAGAAGTTACACTCAACTCGGCTGTACCTGAAAGACATACATCAGCTTTTGATGATGCAGATTTACTCGAAAGGCACTTACAATTTGACTATTTAGTTGTTGTAACGACAGACAAATCAAAGATGAAAGCTAGTTCGTATACAGTCCGTAGTGAGATTTACTCCAATTTTTCGGCCGCGCTAGAATGTATGACTAACAAAACATTTAAAGAGCCAACGATTGATTATGACAGGAAATAACACACGAAAGTCAACAGCAACGACAAGTATCGCAACTAAAATACTCACAAACTTATACATTGCTTGTTCCGTACCAACATCGTATAAACAGCACCGTCAGTCTAGAATTCAACAAAATCAGTTACTCTGTTTGCGGCTCAATCATTGAGTACACTAGCGATAGGTGAATACAGTTGTTTCACTTAAATTTGTTTTCGTATTATATGCACTTTGCCACTGTATTTGCCATCGCGGTTGTTGTAAATTAGTCGTAGAGGGGATACGTTTATTTACACTGTTTGTCTTTTAGGGTGTAGTTGGAGTAAGTGTAACGTTGGGCGCCCATAAACCTATTTAACCCCAATGACATTTGTCACTGACCGTTCAAAGGCGATACTTCCAACTTCCGCCTATTGTTCGCTGTTTTGTCCGTGCGTCCCTTTGTGTCTTTTATATGCATGTACATTTGCTGTTTGTCGTCGTCGTGCTTTTTTAACGGCTGAGTGCTTTGTATGCGGTGTTTCCTGCATGACTCATTAATACACTTTGCTTATGAATTATATACGAGCATTGACCTAATTCTATAGTTTTGCCATATCAACCAAGCCTACTGCGATCAAAAACTGCTTACAAATTATGTTACAGTTTTACTAAATGATGTAGGTATCTTGGTTAAAAGTAACGGGGATTTGAAATAAACTATACATAGGAGTTTACAATAAAAACACATCAGATGACAGGATAGAAGAGCCACAATCAAAATCAGAATCGGTGTACTCGGACTGCTTTTATATATGTTTACGGGGTTAGACACTAATATTGACCGATAGGGAATTGGTAAATAAATTCCATTTCTATTTGCATTTTATATTATCTCCAGGAGAAATAAAGTTGTGTCGTTACTGGCTGATAATCAAATCGATTTGTTTCGTTTAATTACGAAGCTTGTCTCATGAGTCGGGACTCTCCTAACCAAAGGTCATAAGTACAGATTACCCTCATTAAGTTTGACGCGTGCCGTACTCATATTGCGGCAGCAATGTAAGTACTCTGCATCAAATGGTGTAGACGAGAACATGCTGATGATAGTGTCCTATTGGACTGGAGGAAACGAATGCATGTTTTACATTATTGATAATATAATTATGCGTATTGCTTTTTACAAATCAAATAACTAGCTTTTTCAACATAGACTAGAGTTCTTGTTCGATATTTGAAGAAAACCATTTAAGATTTTCATTCAAATTATGGTCGTGCTTCTGCTGACAAGGTTAATTAATTGAACATTGTATTATTTTGATGTTTTAAAGAAGAAGTTAACTGTTTCATAAACATTATATAAATCTTCAAACACATGGAAAAAATATAGTCTAGAAACTTTTATGTTGTACAATTCTTATCAGTTTGATCCTGGCATAAAACAATTAAACTTACTTAAGTGACTACATAAAATTCCTTATAAAACGTTACTGTGATAAAATATAAGGAAATTCTAGAATGAATGTGTTTTGGTCCAATAATTCAAATGATATTTTACTAAACTTGAAAATGAACAGTACAACATTTCTGCACCATTGTACGAGGGTCCTGCAAAAAGTTCTGTCACGAACGGGTTTGCGTAGTTTTAAACCATGTATATTTTTAAACGCTTCACTGCACCTGAATAGTGTGTTCACTATCTAACGAAATCCGTTTATTTCGTGCAAATTGCTTTACAAATGGCAGAGTTATTTCAAACTGAAATACTTGCAGTCATATACACTGACCAATTTACGTGTCTCAATGTAAAATGGACGAAAGGGCTGAAATTCGTAGCTATATCAAATGTCGCATTAGGCTTGATATAGATTCAAAGCAGATATTTGAAGAATTGTGTGGTATATATGGACCTAATGCCATTTCAATACGCACAGTTATTAGGTAGGTCACGGCTTTTAAAGCTAGGACATTATCTGTTGAAAATGACACCCGTCCTGGTAGACCTAAAACCTCTGTTAGTAAGGCAAACATCGCTGCTGTAAAGGTTGTGGTCGAGCAGGATGCGCAATTGTCTGTGAAAGATATAGCTAGTTGTACTGGCATATCAGAAGGCAGCGTGCAAACGATTCTGAAACAGCGTTTGGACCTGAGAAAGTTTTGCGCTAGGTGGGTACCTCATTTGCTCACTGACGAACAAAAAAAACAACGCCATAAAAAAACCTGGATGCACATGTTTGAGCCACAGAGAAGGGCTTATAATAAGCAATGGAAGCAAAAGATCAGAAACGTCAGTGTATTGCCAAGAGAACCATAAGTTCAAAAAAGATGTTGTACGCAATATTCTTTAATTCGCGTTGGCCAGTCGTTCAAGTGCCTTGCCCATCTGGTCGTACAGTCAAATATATTTATAACAAGAAACGTCCAAGCAAAAGATGGGCAGGTGTATACATGATAACGCCTCCTCTCACAAGTGCGAGGTTGTTAAGTCTTTTCTGGCTTCTGAAAATGTGAATGTTGTAAACCATCCACCTTATTCACCTGACCTGTGACTTTTTCTTATTCCCTAGACTGAAGAAAATGTTTTCTTGAAAGAAATATAAGTCCAGATGTTCTCTTGTCAGCGCTATATATCAGTACCTCCAACATATACCAAAAGAAGACTATTTTTTCGCTTTTCGAGACTGGGTAAAAAGGTTACAAATATGTGTTCCGGTAAAGGGGGAATACTTCGAGGGTTAGGGAGAGTGAGCAGTGTTGTACTCTCAATCACTGCTCATGAACAGACTCAATAAAACCGAGTCTGCACTTTTCTCTCTTTGTGTTGCAATATTTGCTTTCGGGGGATCACCTCCCTTCAGAATTTATAATCCTCACAACAGCAGGTGCTAAATGCTTGTGTGGCGGCCGTAAAACTTCGCCCGTACATCATTCTCAGTGTTGTTATACCTTCTGATCCTTCGAGATAATGAATTTCAGTACTTCTAGTTCTGAAAATTGAATACCGCTTAAGCCGGTGCTAGGGGCCGTGAGCAGTGTTGCACTCTCAATAACTGCTCATAAAGAGTTAAGCCGGTGCTAGGGACCGTGAGCAGTGTTGCACTCTCAATAACTGCTCATAAACAGACTCAATAAAACCGAGTCTGCAATTTTCTCTTTTTGTGTTGCAAATATGGAAAAATAGTCAAACAGGGAGAGCCACACACGGAATGACACCGCATCAAACACCATCTAACGAGAAACGATAAAGCCACAAGACAAAACATAACAGGACGCATATCAAGACGAAACACATTAAACATTAAGCATATTAAAAAACAAAATTGACCGTAGGGTGAAAGCAGGAGTGCCGCCTTGGAACGGTCAGCAGCCAAAAGCAATAAAAAAAAGGGCTACTGGGGGACTTGAACCTGGTTTATGGGTACCCAACCTCGTCCTTATCCCACTTTCACCAAAGTCAAAATGTAAATAAAATTCCCCCTCCAGACAACACCACAGTTTGCTTTCGGGGGACCACCGCCCTTCAGAATTTGTAATAAAAATATGTTTAATTTCACGTATCACATAAGAAATCCGAAACCAATGACAGAACTTTTTGCATGACCCTTGTATCAAGGATAAGTTAATTGAATTAAATACAGTACAAGCCACGCGGACTTTTTGTTTTCCGCGGCCCATCGCAATTTTATCCAACGCGGACACGGGTATTTTTGTCCGCGCTGATATGCGGTCTTCCGCAATCGAGCGCGGGTTGTGATGGGTCCGCGCTGGTCCCTCCACAGGGGCACTCGTCGCCGGGCGCGATCATTATCACCGCAGGTCGCGGTGGTATCATCGTGGACCACTGTGTACCACTGCGGATCGCGCTGGACCTTACCTGGATTGATATTTATATCCTTTTCATCCTTTTATATCCATTTTCACGGCTTATCTTTCTCTTTACATGTACATACAAATATATACATCCATATTGTGCAAAATTGATATGAAATGTATGAAATAAAACACTCGAGAAATGGTTCGTTTAGACTAATTCCAAACCGAAACTGTTCTGCATTCGGCAAACACAAATTAATCCATTAAAATCCATTATTTTTGGCGCGTTTGATTGTACTGGAATATAACCTGGCCACGAATTGTCTGATTCCTTTCTGCAAAATATGGGTGCGATATTCTAGTATGCTTTCTATTTTAATTATTTGTTGTTCAAAACGTAAGATTTTTTTATATAGAAACACGGAACACCCGTTAAACACAAAACACACACGCAATAAGTTAATAGGTTGTATAAGTTGTATCAAGTTTGCATACGTTTGTGCACATTGTTAGTGAATTCATCTTCATTTAGATTCTATGTTTTAGGTTCCGATTCTAATTCCTAATCGATTTTGTTTTCAGTTTCACATCAGTCTAAATTTTAATTATCAGAAATCTACTGGAAACGACCAACAGAACCTATTGATTCTGTTATGAGAATAGTCCTCACTGGTCTTCTTATGATTCCTGTATAAATCTATATAGATATTGTGCTGGCAGACGGAAGAATTTAGGGATTTTATTTACTAAATACATCTAATATCAATTCAGCCAGGTGGGTTGTAATGTTAGAAGTTTTCTCCATTATTTAGTCTTGGTTCGGCAGCTTAAAATGTACGTTTTAACCAGTTTCAATAGTCATTCGATTAATACTTGTATGGTTGTTTTAATACGCTTGTGCTTAATATTTTACTGTGTAAAATATGCCTGTGTACAGGTTTTGTCTTTCTACTTGATGCACATGTACTGCATATTTAGATGCTGCTCGATCGATTCATTGCCATGATGTACCTGTATCCTATGGATGAAAAAAGATAATCCATTTTTTGTCTTCAAACGTAGATATAGATGTAAACCAGTTTTTGGTTCTAGTTGGATAATGAGATATTGGACGTCTGGTCTAGATCTAAACTGTTGTTAATGTCATGGCAACCGAATTCTGGGAGTGAAGGGGCATACGAATTAAATTAATCAATGTTATTAAAGAAGCGTATACAGTATGTACACCACGGACCTCGTACACCCACATTCTTTCGTTAAACGGATATGTCTAAACCAACGTGTCGCCTGCTTAAATTCCATGACCAATTCCTTATTTAGAAATAGATCACAATTTCCCCATTGTAAGTTGTATTTACTATTAAACCCTTCCATGTCAAACTTGAAAACTCTAATGTTTGCAAACAGTTTGTATCCTGATCAGACGCCGCGTCTGATAAGGATCCAAACCATTTTACACTTATATTAAAGTTTCTTAAGACCCATTCCTCCATACATGTAGGCTCAATTTGGATCCAACCTCTTTGAATACATCTACCGAAAAGGAGCATTAAGTAGATAAAATTATTGTTTTTAGAATTTTGTAATTTGAAACCATTGTGTTAAATAGAGCATATACTCCTATACGTGCAGGAGCAAATGCTCTTTTTATCACATTGGTTTCAACAGGTGACTTTTTCAGAGGCGTAGAAAGGAGTATTTATGGAGGAAAGGGTTAAGTAAAAAACTATCATAATTTTTTTATAAAGAAAAGTAGATGAAACATGTAAGCAGACAATGATTTGACAGTGACTATTTTAGTGGATTATTACGTTATAATGACAGTGAATGGGTTTATAGCATACAGTACAGATTACAGCAAACACCTCCTTTCAACAACCCCAAAACTTAAAGTGGAACCTCTCTACATCGATACATGTACAAATAAAATGTCTGTTTTAAGACAGGTGGCAGATTAATGCATGATAAAAGTACTTTTGTCCTGCATTAAGCGGCCACTTGTATTCAAAAGATCCCTGGTATTCCTTACTGGGTTGTCTCTTGAGAGATATTTGCCATGAAACTCCGATGAGCAACAACCTCTCTACAACGACAATACAGAAGTTTATATCCCCCAGAGTGTTGCTTTGCAGAGGTTATATTGTAGTTATCATTTATTAATAAATACGTACAGCAAAATATATCTCTCATACATGTACGCCAACTTTCTTTCTTTTTAAAAGCATATTACTTAATTTAGATGCCAATTTCTAGTTTTAAAGTAAGCCGGTGGTCTAATATTCGATGCGTTAAAAATGTAACTGCCCCTGATAATAACAAAATTACTGCAAAACCTTATAAAACGAACCCTGTGACCATACCGAGAAAATGACCTGATTAGAGAGGTTCTCAAACCGGTATAGCGAAGTAAAATAACAATTCAAAACAGTTGAATTGGCTGTCATTTAAAAAAGGTGGTAACTAAACACAGGATACATGTAGCTCCAATATCGGTTTAGAAAGATTATCGGTTAAGGGGCGGCGATTGTAAACAACCATTCTTAAAAATGTTGATTTGACGATCGTTTAAAACAGATGACAGCTAATTGCAGAATTGAAGTAATTTAGAAAGCTCCTTACTCTTTCTGCATTACCGATTTCCTGTGTAATCAACCGTCCGTTTTTAGAACAATGTAGGTATTTTCTTTTTTATCCTTTGCGAGCAAGTAGAGCAAGAAAAATAAAATAAAATTTGAAGGGGACAAATGTCAGCCCTATCCTCCCATGCCCAAATAGGAGAACAAATGTCCTAGAGAGAAAATGTCCGTATACGGAAGGGTAGATACAATGTACAACAAGAAGCTGGAATGAATCGGCCTTCAGGAACGCCCTATACATTACCAGCTGAACTTTGGAAAAAAAGATCCCATGATCTGGCCTTTCTTTGAAATGGAAGACATTCTTATTTATGTGTTGGACATGCCTCATATGTCGAATAGGGGTACACTCAAAAGCCCTTTACTACAAAAGCTCCTCATCTAAAAGCCCCTCACTACAAAAGTCCCTCGATCAAAAGCCCCTCACTACAAAAGTCCCTCGATCAAAAGCCCCTCACTAAAATGGCCAAGGCTTACAAAGGCCCCCACTATTTTTGTTAATTAATCATTATACTCCAAATATTTGGACAAAGTGGACCAAAATCAAAATTACAGCTATCTGGATCTACCCTGTTTGCTGAATGGCCAGTTTATAAAGATTCATTAAGTAAGGTAATTAGCACACTCTATACTTATAAAAGTAAACATTGTAGATCACAAGGAGGAGATTCCTTATATTTATTTCAAACAGTGTAGACCCAGTTCAAATCTAAAGCTATATAATCTGGTTCAACCATGTTTGCTTTGTGACAGTTAATATAGATTCAATAGCTGTGAATGATGCAATATTATCCATATTGTTTATAAATTATTATAATACTACCTCAAATAACTTAAACACAAACTTTTTCCATTTTCTAATTCCTTAACTTTCTTAAATTTCAAACAGAGTAGACCAAAATCAAAATACTGAGCTATCTGATCTGGATCTACTCTGTTTGCTCAATGACAAGCTTATAAAGATTCGTTAAGTAAGGTAATTAGCACACTCCTTTTAAAAGTACACTTAACAAAACACTTAAAGTTCAATTAATTGTAGTATTGTTTTTTGTTAGGGACTTTTGTAAACCTCGACCATTTTGATGAGGGGCTTTTGCAAGAGGGGCTTTTGTAGTGAGAGGCTATTGTTATACACCCGTTGAAAAATTTAGATCAACAGTATTTAGAATTTTAAATCTCGTTTTGTTTGAATAAGATCTAGATATTAAGATATGCATGTACAATCTCACGGCAATCATTTATGTGTAGTAAAATATCTTCTTTTTGGCTACTGTACAGTATCGTATCAGATCTAGGAAAAGTATTTTAGTATAGATCTAGATCATTTCAATCTATACTGTCTTTAGAACTAGAATTCACAATAATCTAACTGTTTTAAATCGTTAGGGTTTAATTATGCTTAGTCATAGATCTAATAAGTCAAAGCATAGTTATCTTCTATTTTTCGGGAAATCATAACATATCATAACTTTAGACAATTGGCACATTGTTGGGTAGTTCGGTTTTATTACACGTATTCCTATTACGTAATAATTCAAAACTTTGTTAACAGTGTGTGATAGACGGCAGTTGTGTAATCACTGACCACTTGCCCCCGCTGAGAAATTAGGGGATTTACTGACCATCTGGCACCTTTGATCGTTACTATTTTCTTATGTCTAGCTAGTACATTACAGTATACATGTATTTAGGCTGAGTAAGTAATATAATAATATAGTCTCCAACTGTCTAACACAATTCATTTTCAGTATTTAAAACAAATACTGTAAAACCCCGCTAATGCGACCACCAAAAAGGGGCATAAATCTGGGTGGCAGGAGCTTTCTGCATAACTTTCGTCCTGCATTAAGCAACCACCTGCTTCAAACGACGCCAGTGGTTGTTTATTAAGTGGTCGCATTAGCGGGGTCTCACTGTAGTTTGTATTGTTAAATGCGGGAAATAAAACTACTGACATTTGAAAACTGTAGACCCAGACAAGATGGCTCAAAAGGCAACCATCTGACCAGGGTCTTCACTGTGTATTATTCAAAATCATATAGCTAATTTAGGTCTTATATAATGAATGGAATCTACAGTTAAACAATGACGGGCCATTCCACCTTAAAATACAAACCTTTCTCTACTATAAACGTATGTTCAAGCATTTGCAAACAGCGTATTCCCAGATCATACGCATGATCTGGGTCTGCTCAGTTTATTTATGGAATTGTAATAGGCCCGACTTTACAGTTTCTACCAACATCAAAAAATCTTGTCTACAAATGCCATTTAAAACATAAGCTTATAAATATTCATGATATCATTATTTCTTACACGAATACTGAACAGGGAAAGGGTTAATCAGCAAAAGTAACAGAATAACAAGAAAGTTTCCATAGTTATGCAATTCATAAAAATATGTTTATTTATTTAAAACTCTTAAATGATAAGACTCAGATCAGATTTCTCAAATAGAAGCTGTTTGACCAGGGGTCTGCTCTGTTTGCTTATCCCTTTACCATATATAAACAATTTCCATGCCCTTGCAAACAGAGTAGACCAAAATCTGAAGGCGCCTATTGGAGCCGTATGCTCGAGACCAGCTCTGTTTACTTGTGAAATTATATAAGATCTGCCTCTACATTTTCTACCAGTACTAAGAAAAGTCATGGACCGTGTACCTACACCATTATAAAAATCAACTTATAAATATTATGATGTCATCTTTTCTGACATAAATATTCAACAGGGAAATGGGTGAAACCCACCGACAACCAAACTTTAGGTTACGAATTCAGCTAAAGATCTGCACGTCTGGCATGACCCGGCAATAGAAGTAAAAATTCTGAGAGCAACGACGCTTTTCACGTGCTTGCAAACAGAGTAGACACGGATACGATGGCTCTTATAGAAACCGTCTGATCAGGGTATTCTCTGTTTGCTTATGAATTTATGTTGGATTTAACTCTATAGTTTTGTTCCAATACCAAAACAGCCTCAGTAAAAAAGCTATTTTAAAAATAAATTTAATAAATATTCATGATATCGGTATTTCGGTTTACGGACATTTGCCCCCCCCCCCCCGGGGACACTTGCCCCCGGACCTTTGTCCCCTATTTGGGTATGGGTGGACATTTGCCCCCTGGTGTTTTAGCTTTATGTGGACTGTAGCTGCCCAACACAAGTTAACTGCCTGTATAATAGATTCAAGTTTTTTGTTTTGAAAAGAAAGGTTAAAAGATAATTTTGAAAAAAGGGTGGCATTTTTTCAAGTGGCATATTTTCCAGTGGCATTTTTCCCAAATCAGGGTGGCATTTTTCCAGTGGCATTTTTTCCGGTGGCATGTTTTCCAGTGTCATTTTCCCGCACACCGCATTAAGCAGTCACTTGCCTTTGAAAATGATACACTAAAACTAATTCGATGTTTTTACACGGAAATAAAATTTAGTCGATTTTTATTTTAAAAGAAGATAGAAGGAAACCCGACAAGAAAACAAAATATCATTTTTAAAAGCAAATTCTTTCAGCATAATAAATTTAGGTAACTTGGACATTCTCTATAGGACCCTACAAGTTTCAAAAGATAAAAATATATGCAGATCAACCCTTAGCCCGCCGAGCTTGGCTTCCTTAATATTTACAAACAGTTTGTATACTGAACTCAGAGTCTTATGTGTCTGATTCTCATTTTTTTTCTGTTTGTTTTCAACGAACTAAAGCAATGCCTATTTCATTAATTTTGCAGATTACATTTTTGAAGCGGATGATAATTCAGTATAATGAAGGTCAAATGTTTTGGTCATACATTAAAACAATGATCGCTTTGCGTGCTCTACAATGTGAGGAAACTACCCTGATGTTTCAGTGCAGGGGGTCATTGATTTATGGTCATCATTGTGTTAATTATTTGGTCATCAATAAAGTTCCGACAACTTTAAATAAAGTCTTATCGGGTATTTCCGCTCTTTTGCGACTATCAAGATGTCACAGCTCATTGGTTCAGTATCTTTAAGACCCACCCATTGAAAAAACATAATCCAATCAACTGTCACCTATAGGCGTGTCAATCACCAATAATTGATATTGCTCTTTATGATTGATGAGCGACCATCTATATTTCCCACAATATTAAATATAAAATGAATAGATATTTTGTATTCAAAATTTCTTCATATTGTACTTTAACCCTTCTTTGACCTCTTAGAGGAGCCGTCTGATCTGGGTCTTCTCTGTTTGCTAATAGAATTTGATAGATATATATTTCTTTGCTTTGTTAAATAGCTGCAATGTTCCCCCTTCCATATTTCATTTATAACTACTTTTGTCCATGAATATTCAGTAGGTATTGAAATTTTGAATAAACATAGAACAGGGAAAGGGTTAAATAAAACAATCTCTATAAGCTTGAAATTGATGTCGGTGAGGGTTTGACTTTCGGTTTAAAACCAGTTAATGTTATTTTGCATGTTAGTATTATTTTATGAAATTGTGAATACCAGATATCGATCCATGCTATCAGACCGGGACAACGCCTTATAGACAAGACTTAGCATGCTACGAGCACCTGTGAATAAATACAGGGGCATTGTATCAAAATGAAATATTTATCATGTTTTAGACTTTGTTATTGCCTGACACATAATTAATAAGCCCATAATATATTTCCTCACCGTCCCTGTCCCTCTATGTCTCTGTACAATTGTTGTTGTTTCTAAGAAGCCCCCTCCCGAAAACATTTACAATGATACGCAATCACAAGGCCAGGAGGGACGTCAAAAGCTTTCTCTTCCCGTCTCTCTCTCTCTCTCTCTCTCTCTCTCTCTCCGTCCGTCTCCTTCACCTCTTTCTCTCCCAGTCTGTCTCTCTGTCTCTCTCTGTCTCTGTCCCCATCTGTCTCTCTGTCTCTCTCTGTCTGTCTGTCTCTCTGTGTGTCTATTTCTGTCTCTCTTTCTGTCTCTGTCTCTTTACGAATGGCAATTTATGCTTGACAGATCCTATAAGAAACCAATGCACATCCTGATCATACAACCTCTAAGAGCTGTCTGATCTGGGTATGCACTGTTTTTAAATTGCGTCAATATATGCTACTAGCATGAAAAGGGTTAATATGACTTAAATGAATAACATTACGATCGCAGCTTTGAACTCATCTGAAAGACAACGACATACCAATATTTGGCTATCTGTTATTTCAGGTGGCTCTTTTATACAGAGTAATGATTTATGCAGGCGACTGCTTTGCGCCGTTTCAAAATAAATTATAATACAATAAGCTACAATAGTTTTCATCTTAATTCTGATATCAACTTAAATCTTGTAGCTGCACTACATGGTCGGTCAAACAAGAATAGCTGTAACAGTATAGATTATTAGTGTAGATGCGGTGTATTAGTGTATTAGTGTAGATGCGTTTCGAACTTTATAATTATTTAATCAACTGTTTGCATCTCTTCGTCGAATGATACCCAGTTCAACCCTTTACTCCATAGGTACTCATTATAGTGCGTTAATCCATCCCTCCACTCAAAAATAGTTCCACTTGATACATTCATGAATATGCGCCATAAGAAATATTTCTATATCACAGTAGACGGTAGCTTAAAGCAGGCTGAGAAAAACGCAAAATGGTCCCATTCAGCCTGTTTTAATCAAACATCTGTCTTCAATACTGAACACAAACTATGGAGTAAAGTGTTAAGGTTTCAAAAAAAAGTATTTCAACAAATAATGGTTGGATACAACTCTCCACCCCTTTCCCCTTTCCCTCATATAAACCTGTTTTTACGCATTTGTCAAGAGAATAGACCTAGATCAGACCGCTCCTAGAGGAACCGTCTGATCAGGGTCTACTCACTTTGCTAATAGAATTTTATAGATCTGTTTATTTGCTTTCCTAAAATGTCTACAATGCTCCACCTTCCATAATTCATTATAACTATTTTGTCCATGAATATTCAGTAAGTACATGTACATTTGTATTTAAATTTGGAACACATATAGAACAGGGAAAGGGTTAATACGCGCGTGGGGTCGAAACAAATATGACCGAGTGCTCCTGACATCTATAATCTCTGCGCTACGCATTTTCTGAAAATCAGATTGTGAAAACAATTGCTGCTGATATTTTGTATCTATTTCTTTTTTCTCGAGCATTTACAGTCTGGTAATCGTTAAAATCTGACTATAAATTGTAGTTTTAGCAGAAAGAAACCGTTTCAGTCTCGGGTTTTGGGTGAAGGCTATCTATATACGTATGCTATCTAATTTCATTTTGAATTCTAGATCTGACAGTATATTCAATATGCGTTTCTTCAGTTGAAAAAAAAATGCACATGTGTATTTATATGTACATGTAAGCTTTTGTATATATCTTATCTAAATAATTTATACCTAAATCGATTAAACGACTGCCAGTCATAAAGGTAGTGTCCGCGGTGATGCCCCGCAATCCACCTGGATCTCAGCACGGACAGCAATGGCTCGGCGGCGGTAATATCCCGTAGGGTAAATTTCGGTCCGCGGTGGACACAGAATTTGTCCGCGGTGATCCATAAAAATTGTCCGTGCTGGAAACCCGCTCTCAAATAATTTTGTCCGCGTGGCCTGTACTGTAGAAAAGAACTTTGCCAAAGAAAGTAAAATTACATTTGGCAATGTGGACTTGCATTTGGTGTTCAATCAATAAATGTTTTTACAATAGAGCAAAGATTGTACTTTCACCTATAAAATGTACTATGCGACTTGTTTCTTCTATTTGTAAACAGTCCGCTTAAAAATCAAACACAGATTGTATCCTATAATCAAAACGTGCGATGCTAAGAGGTGCATATGTTGTAGTAATATTTCTTGCAACTCAACAGTCAATACGTTTAACTTCTTTTTTAACTAAGATAAAACAACATGTGAAATTATATTGTGATAAGACTTGTGAAATTCTGGAATAATTTTCTTATGGTCTATTAAAAACTCTTCAGAAGTCTTACACAAACTTAAGAACGAAATGGTTATTGCATCCACTGTAAGTACATACGATTTTCTACTTTGTATACAACCCTTCCCAATGAACTTATTAAAGATAAACTAACTACATGTAGCTTAATCCAGAAAATATTTCCAGAAAAAACATCATTTCCGGGATGTAATGCTGAAAAAACTTTCTTTACTGACGAGCCAATGCCACATTACACCAATTGGTCTTGCTCAGAAGTGGTGCGAATCACTAACCTTTCTACTGGATAACGTATCTGTACCTTATGGGAATGCTATATACCGTCAGGTGATTGGTATTCCTATGAGTCTTCTGTGTTGTGGGTAAGTCCAGCGGGGATACCTTTATTTACACTATTTGTAAAGCTAGGGTGACTTTGAGATAAGTGTGAGGTTAGGACGTATGTAAACCGGTTTAGTGTTAAGTGCTTGTGTGGCGTTCGTACTTCATTCTCAGTGTTGTTATATTTTCTGGTCCTTCCGGATCATTAGTTATCATGTTATTAATTTTGAAAATTGAATACTGCTTAAGCCGGTGCTAGGGGGCGTGAGTAGTGTTGCACTTTTAATTAATACTGATGAACAGATAAAACCGAGTCTGCAATATTCTCTTTTTGCTTTTCTACTTTTGCTTTCGAATGATCACCCATTTCCAGAATATTAAACCCCTAGTGGTGATTTTGTTATTTACCGTGCCAAGGCGGTACTCTCTTTGTCACCCTTACTTGTGTTTGTCTTGTGTCTTTGTACTTGTTATTTTGTTCTTGTATGGAATGTTTATCTCTAGTACTTGCGTGTTTGTTAATGGTTTCTATTTTCTTCTCGTGCGCGTGTTTGGATGTATACCTGTGTGTATGTGTGTTTTTATCGGCGTTTTGATGGTGGTTGCGTCTTGTATGTGGCGGTGCCTGCTTGACGTTACTACTTTTTCATTCAATGATACGTCTTGATATTTGGATGATATTTTCAACTTCCTTATCCTTTCTTTCATGTTTCGATTTCTACCATTTACCTAAAAGAACTTAAATTGAATAAAGCTAACCCTTCTCACATTCATGCGGCTTTTCTCGACCTTGTCCTTAAAATTGACAATGGAATGATTTTTTCTATATATCATGACAAAAGAGATGATTTTGATTTTAATATTGTAATTTTCCCTCACCTTGATGGAGATGTTCCCCGCGCCCCATCTAACGGGTTTATATATCTCAACTTATTCGTTTCGCTAGAGCTTGTTTTTCTGTTTATTATTTTAACAGTCGAAATCTCATTTTAACTGAAAAACTGTTTAAACAAGGATATAGATATCATAAACTAAGCCAAACATTCTCTAAATTGTATCATCAAATTCTCTCACTTATTGGCGAGTACAAATGGAATCTTAAGGCTCTCCTGCGATACGATATTTCACATCCTGAAGTTATGGTGATATGATTTACAAACTTCGTAAAATTATTTGCGACCCTAAAACCGGTTCAACCCACAGTGACATTTGTCACTGACCCTTCCTAGGCGGTACTTCCATCTTCAACTACTATGTCTGTGCCTCTCTTTGTGTCTTTTATATACATGTAAATTTGCTGTATGTCGTCGTTTTGTTGTTTGGGCGGTTGTGTGTTTTGTATGCGATGAATCCTGCATGACTGATACATGTATTATTAGTACACTATGAAGGCGACCTCTTAAATCCGAAAACGAAATCTCGTTTTTGTCATACCCTTTATTAGTTTTCTACAGTTTCTAATGTTTGCAGCTCAATCATTGTTGCAGATAAGTCTGAGAGGGGATAAGTTTATTTACACTATGTCTTTTGGGGTGCTGAAAGAATAAGTGTGAGGTTTGGCGCCCCTAAACCGGTTACCCACCCCATCCCCGTGAGTGACTTTTGTCACTGACCATTCCAAGGCGGTACATCCATCTCCCCCTCCCCCTATTGTATGTTTGTTTTGTCTTTGTGCCTCTCTTTATGTTTTGATATTTATGTATATTTGCTATTTTCATTGTGTTGTTGTTCGGACGGCTGTTTGTTCTGTATGTGGTGTTGCCTGCATTACTCATATTCGTAATTTTGTACTTGTACGTTTGTTTGAGATTTGCATCTCACTCTCTTTCTCTCTCTCTCTCTCTCTGTTTCTCTCTCTCTCGCGCTCTCTCTCGTGTGTATATGTGTGTGTGCGCACTTGGTTGTATGCGTGTTAGTGTGTGCCCAAGTTGCGTCTTGTATGTGTTTTTCCTGCTTTACTGAACAATTCTATTAGTTGTCCCATTATCCATTACGTCATAATGTTGCATGCTTGATCTAGACTTTAAGATTGACAATGGAATTATTTCTTCTAAACTTTATTACAACATAGACGATTTTGATTTTAATATTGTAAATTTCCCTCGTGCTCAATCTTACGGGTTTTACATATCCCAGCCTATTCATTTCGCTAGAGATTGTTCTTCTGTTGACGAGTTAAAAAAATCGAAATCTAATTTTAACTGAAACACTGCTTAAGCAAGGATACAGATAGCATAAACTAAGTAATCCATTCTCTAAATATTACCATCGAAACATCTCACTTATTGACAAGTATGAAATTAATGTAATGTTATGGTGCTCCTGTGACACGGTATTTCACATGTTGAATTTTATGATGATGCTATTTACAAACTTCGTAAAATTATTTGGTATACTCATGTTCTAACCTTGTTCATCAATTATTGTTAAAAAGCATTAAACGGGATATGCTCCTGCAGTATGATCATACTGCAGGCCTGGTTACCAATCCTTTTACAGTTGGACATCACGCTTCCCTCTTTCCATGTCCGCCGAATGGAAAGGCTTGTTAGTACTCTGCGAAGACGCACTTTAAAATCCGGAAACGGAAGGAGGGCGTCGAAATTTTAAATTATCTCGTTTTGTCGTATTCTTTATTACTTTTTCACAGTTACTCCGTCTTTTTGCAGCTCAGTCATTGCGTACACTAGCGATAGGTGGTGCCAGTTTATTTCACCTGCATAATTTTTCGTTTTACATGCAATTTACCACTGTATTTGTCATCGTGGTTGTTACAGATTAGTCAGAAAGGGGATATTTTATATACATTGTTTGTCTTTTAGAGTGTTGATGAAATAAGTGATGTCGTACCCCCATAACCGGTTTAAAGCCCCAGTGACCGTTCCAAGGCGGTCCCTTTATCTTCCCCGTATTGTTTGTTTTGTATTTGTGGGTATCCTTTTGTGGTATGATAGACATTTGCATTTGCCGTATTTTCTTGCTGTTCCGGAGGCTGTGTGTTTTGTATGTGGTGTTTCCTGTATGAGTCATACATACACTTTAACCCCAGATGTAAGATGGATTATTTGCAGTAGTACATTTAATTAAATGGGAGAATAGTGTAATTTACATGCATGATACATAAACTCGACAAATTGGATAGATGAAAATAAAGCATTGAAAGAAACAATGCAAATTATTGCATCTGACTAGAGACCCAGGTATTTGGCACTCCAAAGCTCCAACGAATGTCACGTAAATCTTTCGTTATATCAGAATTTGAGAAAACCTTATTTGTTTCGGCAGGATAAGGGTTAAAGTGTTTATCATAAGTGTTAAAATGTATATCAAATGTATATATAGTAAAACCCTCTATCAAAGTGTTCGATCTAGTAAACCTCAATCTTATCACATATTTACGCAGACATTCCAAAGGGTACAACACCTTTCCGGGTAAGTATGAACTAAGACGTTGTCCAATATACTATACACACCAGTCAGAATGAAGTCAGTTCTAGAATTAATTTCAGGAAAACGACAATTGTGCAGCATTCAAGCGATATTGGTCGTCTGAAAAGAATGTCGTTTGTTACAATTTTTACACCTTTACTTTTCTTTCAAAAGCATTACCGCAATATTAAACAGTTTGTTCAAGTACAAAAATGAGTCAAGCAGGAAACACCAAATACAGAACAAAGAGTCGCCAGAACAGCAACACAAGGAAACAGCAAATGTACATAACTATAAAAACATCAAGAGACACACAAAGACAAAACAAACATACAATAGGGGGGAAGATGGAAGTACCGCCTTGGAACGGTCAGTGACAAAAGTCACTGGGGGTTAAACCGGTTTATGGGCACCCAACATCATTTGTCGCCACCTGACCTGTTTAGTCTCGCATTGCCCTAAACTCCGAACTATCCAGTTTAGTGTCGCAGTCTTAGACCAAGTCCAACCGAACACCAGATTCCTATTTCCCTGTCTGACTATAAGCTATCCATGACTTTTTATGTATTTTTCCACTTTTATTTATAATGAAAGTGAACGTGTTTAGATGTATTTTTATCAATTTTAAATAAGTAAAACGTAACTGTTAGTTACATGTAGTTATGTAACACATTTAACAAAAATAAAATTCACCTTACCTTTGTCGTAGTTATGTGAAAGTGCCTGTAAAACAACAAGTTGTGTATGATATATACTACCTAACGAAGATCGTCAACTGTATTGCAAATGTTAAAGCCAGTAAACTATTATAAAAGTAGTTCTGTACTCGCGCATGTGCGGCTGGTGTGTAACACTAGAGTAACGCTCCCGTGAGAGTACCGGATCGATTACAAGCTTTATAGACTCAAGCTGTAGAAAATGCTGATTGTTTTGCTTACAGTCTAAGTTCAGATGAAATGCCGAGTAGTTAACAAGGATCAGATTGTTTGACAATCTTATCGTGGATTTAACCCTTTCGGTGCCAAATTTCTAATTGGCGTCTGCAATCCGAATTTGTTAAATCAGTCGGCACAATAAGGAAATAAAATAAATTCAAAAGAATAAAGCACATATATAGAACTAGAGAATGAGACAAAAAGTGAAGTCCCTGATCAGAGGCCGCCTTGAAAAGGCGGCGTCTGATCAGGGACTGCACTATTTTTCGTGGTGCATTAATGCGACTTCGGCGGTAAAAGGGTTAAAGAAGTAGAATGTGAAATTGTCGTCTACCCTGGGACAAAGCTCTTGGCAAATGAAATCAAGGAGTTGCACGTAAACAGCCAAAGGTTTATACGGTCATATACATGAAATAGCTGTTGCTTTTATATGAAAATAGCTTCTGGGTTTTAAATTCGAAAATTCTAAGCAGCTCTGAACATTACAATATGCATATCTAAATTCTAACCAATGCAATTAACTAGACTGTATATCTATTCATATTTATGTTAAATAAAGTGACATTTAAAACATACATTATTTAAAGTAAAACAAAGCAAATTTAAGGCGAAACTCTTTGCAGCAGTTATGATGTATTTAGATTATCTACATAAATACTTTCGCATAATTACTTTTCTTAAGTTCATGCTTAGTATGGTATTAACAATATTGATATATACTATACTCTTTAGCAAATGTGCCACCAGTTTAAACGCGTTGAAGGTCTACACCCTTATCATTGTCAAATGGATACTCTAATCCGACAATTTTGTTATCATTCGACTGCCCCGAACATGTTGTATTTTGTTTCATAAATACGCATTTAAATGTACATGTATTTGCAAACAGAGTAGGAACCGTCTGACCAGGGTCCATGCTTATAAAGCTTTTAGTTGAGTCTGAGTTTCGTTCTCAAGCTTTTGATTGGTCAGATTTTAGTTCTCAAGCTTTTGATTGGTCAGATTTGAGCCTTTGGCTCAAATCTGACCAATCAAAAACTTGCGAACGAACTCAGACTCAACTAAATGTTTTATAAGCATGGACTCTGGTCTGTTTGCCTATTAACAAGTACAGATATTACTCAACCGTTCCTGCCATTGCTAACATTTCTGGTGTTCGTCTGACTGCTTAAAGCAATATGAAAGTAAAACAGAACGCTCCAATAGGAGCCGTCTGGTCTAGGTCTACTCCTTTTGCAAATGCGTAAAACATCGTTTCTACGAGGAGACGGATCAAGCTATTTTACCAACTGTTTGTGATACTGCTTTAGTGTTCGTTTTAAAACATGTATGTCCCTGCTTTACGATAACCTACTTGAGAAAGTGTTCGTGTGGCGGCCGTAAAAAAGTCGCCCCGTACATCATTCTCAGAGGGGTTATACTTTCTTGTCATTCAAGATCATCAATTCCAATTCTTTTATCCATGATAATTTGAATGCCATTTAAGCTGGTGCTAGGGGGTGATTACTGTTGCACTTTTAATAACTGCCCATGAACAGGCTCAATAAAACCGGACATTGCATGTTTCTCTTTTCGTATTTCTGTTTTTGCTTCCGAAGGGCTCCTATTTTAGAGTGTACGTAGTTCGCTACCTTTACTTTCAAAGGATCTACTTTCAGAATGCGTGCCAATGGTGTAGAACCGATCACACACCGCACTGAGAAGGTGGTGTCTGATATGGATCTGCACTGTGTGCCATTCATGAAACCTGTCCGGTTTTCGCTAACTCCTGTGACAAACAGAATAAACCTATACAGTCGATGCGTAATGAACTCGGAAGCTGAGCTAGTTATACGATAAAGGTTATTTTTCGTATAGCTGGACTTAATAGTATTCCTTTATCTTGGTATGGTGTCTGTCTCATTCAGTCGGGCAATTGGATTCGTTGCATTATTGAAGATATTTGAATGTTAGCTCACTTACCTTGCTGTAAAAATAATATCCTTTTAGATTTAGAGTTTAAGCCGTTTTGACTACTTCCGACACGACCAAACTTTTGGGAAACAATTGACCAAGTGTAAATCACTCCCGATCCTGATGAATAACCTAGTTACTCGGCGTCTCACCAGGATCCAAAGTGTGTGTAAATTCAAGCTAGGTCAGCGATAGCGGGGTAATGGTCAAATTGACTCGAGCATCGATACGGTGCCTCCGGTGTTCATTTTCTCCCCTGGGCATCATAGATATGATTTTGTATATTTTAGCACTTAAGATAGAGTGAATGATCCTTCTGATATAACAAGTTTTTATTATCTGAGAACTCAGTAAGAAACAACGCAAAGCATATCAAATGTGTTCTGCTATGTTAATAACTGTATCGGGTATATGTACGGGTTTCCATAGCTTATCTCGTTAGATATATATTTATGTGTCAACAGTTGCAACGATGCTACAATGGTCAAATGTAGTTATTAGTTCTCACATTCGTGTTCAAACATACAGTTAAAGTGTGAAACATCTTGGATTCTTGCGAGACACTTGTACATTAACATTTAAAACTTAACCCTTTCCTCCATAAATACGCCTTTCTACGCCTCTGTAATAGTCACTAATTACTCCATATTACGCCTTTCTGTTGAAACCGTTGTGATAAACAGAGTATTTGCTCATGTGGAGCAATACTTCACCTCTGTCGTATTTCAACGTTAAAAACAGGTGCCAAACTGTATAGATTTCGTTCAAATAAAAGCTATTACAATAAGCAATGGCTGCAGTCCAAACGGTACTAATTAGATATGGAACCTGAAACCCGGTTAAACACCTTAAGATGCTACATGTATAATTGCATTCATATGCATCAAGTTGCGTTCGGATGGTCGCTAAAATTGATAGTTAACCAATTCCCACATATTGACGACTTTTGACGACTCTGTAAAAGTCTCTTTGAGAAACCATTGTGATAAATATAGCATTTGCTCATATGGGGGCAAATGCTCTATTTATCACAATGGTTTCAAACTACAACATTCTTAAATGTTCCTTTTCTCTAGTTAATGCTCCTCTTTGGTAGACTTATAATCAAAGGCCTGAACAGCCATAATTGCTTTCGAGTTTGATAAGGATGTTAAGTGTAAGGGAAGAAGTTGCTGTACATGTTAATCACCATTTTTGACGTCTTGGAATTGTTTAATGTAATACTAAAAATATGACAGACTGTAGCAACAGTCAAGCCATAAGCAAAGTGGTTATTAGTAACACTCAGACAGTCCTTGACCTCAACAAGTCAGAAATGCAATGATGAGTGACGGTGTCCATCTTTCAATTCATATCAAAGCAATATCAATAGCACCCTCCTTATTAATTACGAATCCCGACAATGTAGTATGAACTTTTAGTTAAATTTTGTTCGGGTTTATATACATGTATGCAAACACACACACATTAATCCAAAATCTTGGTTGATTCATAATGATATCAAATGTACAGTTAATTCCTAATAATCCATATGATGTTATATACATGATCAGAGTAGACACTGTTTTACACCTTTTTAAAATATAACTTCATTTCCATCAGATCAGGATATTGATGGCCAAGAATGATATCATCTCTGGCTATTTCATATCAAATTTGTTGTCAAATGTTCTTTGCTATGACATCTCCCAGGGTTTTTTCTTTGATTTTAGGGAAAGGGCATGGCCTTACCAGAGGGGAAAAATAAGCGTGAAATGAATGCTTATGGGGAAAAGGTCAGAAAATATCAACATAACATTTAACATGTTCATATTTTCTCTATCAAGTGACAGTACAATTCAATTAAAAGCATTTCATGCAGTTCTGATAATTTAATGGTGTTTTTCTTGTGTGTTTTGTCTGCAACTGCATAACTCTTGGCTATTACTAAAATTGTAAACACGTCATCAATGAATTTTCATAAAAACCCATTATAAATCAGAAATCACAGTAAATCTCAACTATTCCATTAACCAAGACAAATATGATCGGACTTTTGGTAGATAAAGATATCATCGGCATTTTTTGTAAATGAAGAAGCCTACATGTATGTCTCGCATTTTTGCGATGACAATGGCATGAATGGAAAGTTCCATCTCGGTTTGTGGAGAAACTAATTAAATCCATTGTAGAGAGTAATACGCATACTAGCCTGTTAACACTGCAAGAGAAGTTGGCATTTCTATCATGTTTCATCAGTAAAATTACGCTAATAGAAAGGAATTGTTGTGATACTGCTGGTATGAAAGCGAAAGTACAGACACTGCGATTCATAAACGCTATACGGAATACTCGGATCTCTAGGTTAGACGGATGTATGGAAATGCGGTTAGCGTTTTATCACGTACACGGTGTCGATATAAAAAAAATCCCTCTCCCTCCCTATTGGCGGAGAGGTAATTGATCCATGAAAAACACAACAGGTTTTCTAGTTGGGAAGTCTTTGCTATCGGCGGAGAAGAAATTTATAATTTACAGACAAGCTATTGCTGCTGTAGAAACGCCAATGTGTTGCGAAAACAATGTTTAACTAAACACCAGGAATGAGTTTCATATACGCGTATATGATAAATGCTGATTTTCAAGCTTGCGCAACTCATATTCGCGGATATGAACTTCATATCTGGTCGGATCCGGTGTTTAGTCATACCGATATTCTTTCGCGTTTTTTGGGAGTATATTCAATAATTCAAGCTTTTAAAAGGTTGATCTTGTGTAGACTAGAAGTTATCTGACAAAGCGAAGTGTTATTAAATGCATGAAAAGTAAATAAATTAATGAACAATTTACAACAAAACTAGTTTAGAATTGAAGAGAACTATTTTCTCTTGCGCATGCTCACAAGAAATAGTGAACTCTTTGCCGTAAAAACGACCGATCGCTATATTGCATTCTAAGGAAGCAATAAAAAGAGGTTGTTTCTAAATATAGCCTATGAGGTAATGGGTTAATGGTGTATATCATTCACTACTGAAAATGTACTGTGCATTGTTGTTGTTGCGAAGAAATGTTGGAGATGGGTGTTATAGTCGATAAATGTTTTCTGTCTAGTATTCTGCCATTTTGTGAATTGTTAATTTACAGTTTTCTTGATCTTATGTTTTCTATATGCAGTCAACTCTCAGTATGGCGAACTCGCTTGATGTGAAGAACTTTTCTTTATATACATTCTTTAAAAAATATAAGCTCGAAGACGAGTTCGGTAAGTCAATGTCATTTTTGTCCCAAACGTGTATGTTTTTGTTGTAACAACATATTTTGGAAGGGACAGCGGAGTTTGAAAAGCACATACGCACAAACGCACGCATGCACTCATGGGATAAAGAAAGTGGCGCAAATATCAAACACCAACAAACGTACAAGAACTAGAAATGGTACAAGATACTCATAAAAGAAAGGCTGACAAAGGGAGTGGTGTCTTGAAACAGTTTGTGGTAAATCCACCACTGGTTAAGTTGTCCCCAGACTTCCCAGAACAGAGAAGATGGTCAAAACAGGACAATATGTCAAACATAGAATTAAAACTACTAAGTCCGTCAAATATGTACCCAATGACCTTACTGAATTCAGAGAAAAGACAAAACGTGAGTCCGGAGAACTCATTCCGTTGCCGGGTTTAAGAGTGTAGATCTTGTATCAGATGCTTTTTTATGCTACTATGTATTCACATGACGTGGAAGCATTGTTACCTCATCTCGGATAATTAATGTATAATAAAAATCTGACAATTATCCACATGTTTTAAATATAACTCAGAAGGATGCTTCTTTTGAGTGGCCGTAATATCGAGACCTAACTGTTAATTAAACATTTACTCCATATTACGCCTTTCTGTGCTTTGCTAACAGAGTAGACCCTTTGGTACGTGTGTTCTTTTACTCAGAGTAAACAGTGCTTTTATGAGCCGTCTGATCAGTGTCTACTCTGTCTGCTTATAGTATAATATAGATCTGATTCTATACTGTCTGCCATGACCAAAACTTTACGTGTCCTTGTGCTATTGTAACAATTAATACTATTCATGATATCAGTGTTTCTTACATAAATATTCATGGAGACACGAGTTAACTTACCAATAACCTTACTGTTTGATTTAGTATGTACAATATGCTTTGCACTATTGTTTACGTGTCTCCATAGCACGAACTGTAGCATTTTCCTTTGTTTTCTTGTCCAGGAGGCCCGAGATGTATTTCACTCACTTAGTTACACCACTTTTACATGTTACCCGATTTGAGAGTCTTGATTTATGGAATTGTGCGTCAGCTATTTAACCCTTTCCTTCATAAAAACGTATTTTACGCATTTGCAAACAGAGGAAAGCCAGATTAGATTCAATACGTGCAGGGTCTTTTTTCTAATGGAATTCGATAGATCTGTTTCTTTACCTTTCTAAAATTGCTACAATGTGCCACCTCCCATTTTACATTGTTACTACCTTGTCAATGGATATTCAGTAGGTACTGAAATTGGAATAGACATAGAGCAGGGAAAGTGTTATTTCTTTACTTTCAAAAATTGCTGCAATGTTCCACCTTCCATATTTCATAGTAACTGTTTTGTCAATGACTATTCAGTAGGTACTGAAATTGAAATAGACATAGAGTAGTGAAAGTGTTATTTCTTTACTTTAAAAAAATGCTGCAATGTTCCACCTTCCATATTTCATAGTAACTGTTTTGTCAATGACTATTCAGTAGATACTGAAATTGGAATAACGATAGAACTTGGAAAGTATTATGAATAATTTATTCGAAACTATTTTCATATCATGGCATCCTTAACCCATCTGCTCCCGCGATCCACTATATGGGACGAAGACAAACAGTGTAGACTCTGATCAGACGCCGCATAATGCGGCGTCTGATCAGAGTCTACACTAAATGCTGATGGGAAATTCAATATAAAACAAAACAAAACTGAAAATATAGACCAGACATCCTTTAGATAAAAGATAGACTAATCCAATATATAAGCATGGAAGAATCCACTGGAAGCAAATGGGTTAATGTACTGGTAGAACTGCGTGTTCCACAATGTAACTCGTTTTAACATAATTTTCATTAAACCTTTACTTCATAGAAACGCATTTCACGCTGTTTGCAAACTGTGCAGACCAAGATCCCAAATCAGACGACCCCGTATTAGTCATCCTTTCAGGGTCTGTTGCCGTTGTTGATTGAATTATATAGATCTGTTTCTATAGTCTATGTCATAATCAAATCTTCCTGTGGCCGTATACTATTGTACAAAATAGTCCAATAAAATTAAATCAAGTAATATCCTTGGCTTACACAAATGGTCATTAGAGAAAGTTTTAAATGGTCAATATCGGAAGGCGAAACTATTACATGTAGTCTTTTGTTTAACTAAGTTATATAGTTCTTTAAAGGTGATCTAAAATAACAATATATATTATATAGTAGAACCTGACTTAAGCGACGTAATACTGATTGGACACAATATCCTTAAAAAGCAGGTGGTTGTTTAATGCAGAGCGCTTTTGGGCGTTTTCTCCATTACTTTTGATCTACATTAAGCAACCACCTGCCTTACAGACCCATAAGTATACCTCTTTTCAATTGTTACTTAACCCGTCGCTTGCTATTCACGTCAATATACCTACCTGTAAATAGTGAAAACCCAGATGAGACAGCTCCTGCATGAGCTGTCTCATCAGGGTCTGCACTATTTACAAGTTGATTGTGCAACCAGTGCACTCCACAGCAGTGATTGCATAGCAAAATACTTGTACACAGTGAATATATATGTAATTATACAACAGGGCATGGGTAAAGAAGGAGAAATGTATTTTAAATTCCATCAAGAGAAGGATTAATACATGTTCTACTGTGCTATATAAAAGGTTTATCAGAAGACAGAATCATAATGGATATGTTCGGGCGGCTATTATTTAGTTTTATAAGTCGATGTTTTCACGCTACTTTGTTGTATTTAACCTTCTGCACTCTGCCATCTGCAAATATTTTCGTCTGCTTCTATTCTAAAAATAGGATTTTCTTCAATATCTTTTTCAAAAACGAATGTCACAGTTACAAACAATTTGGATCCTGATGAGACGCCGAGTTACTCAGCGTCTCATCTGGGTCCAACCTGTACCGGGTCACCGGTAGTGTTAAAGGTTACTCTCAACCGCTCTATCATACTGACCGATTGGGAATTTGTAATGATCGTTTCCAGATAAATCACAATTTATATTATTACCTAGGGAGATAACACTAGGTCATTAATTGGTGATAGTCATCTGATTCTCTTTCGTTTAATTACCAAAGCAGTCTGTCCATGTTCCATTACCAATTATTTGATAATGACGGTTACTTTCCGTATTTTTAGATCCATATTATTACTCAGGGAGCCAATAGTGCCTACCGTGCACCCCCCCCCCCCCCCTCTAGACATTTTTTTCATGGGTACCAAAATGTTCAGAAAAGTGTCCTGAATCAGAATCGCGAATGTACTCAAACTTAAATTCTTTAAGGCTATGTGTATTTTAACCGTGTCCATGGCAACCCCCAGTGTTCCTAATGATGACTCATACCTACAAATTCGCCCATATCACAGTCAGTTTTGTCCTAAAACTATAAAACTCGTACCAAATGGAAGATAAGACATTGTGCTTTTTTCCAGCTTGTTTTTTTAATTATCTTATCAACATGTCACGTGTAAACAAGTCCTACGCTTTATCCCGCCAACCGTGACTGTAGTCGTTTTGTTTGCAAACAACTTGGACCAAAATCAGACGTAGGGTAACTACAGATCCTTACCTGTTTGACAATTGACCAAAACCTTCTTAAATGCTTGTCAACATTGTCTGAATGATTGAATCGGAGGTACATGCAGTCAAAACCAGAGCTACAGATAAAGGTGCGTACCCTAATGCAAAACTCGAACTTCTGTTATCTCGAGTAATTTGTATGGTCATTCAAAGTTCGAAATATTGAAGTTCGGCTGTATTTGTGATGTTGAGTGCGTTGTCTTTCAGTCATATTATATGAGCTCTACTATACGATAATATACATTTAGATTTTGCCAACGGTGTAGATATATATCAGGCATCACGCTGAAAACGACGTGCCTGGTAAAGGTCTGCACTGTTTGTAACCCATGAGAACATGTCCTTTTTAGCTGACAGTTGTGACAAATATAGTAGAACTTGATCAAACGAAGCGTTTTAAACCCGGGGACTGAACGGATTCTTCAAGGATAATTGTCGTACAGGTGTACTTAATAATATTGTTTTCTCTTGGTAGGATTTCTGTTTCATGCAATTGAGTTCATTGAATTATTGAAGACCTTTTAATGTCACACCCGCTTACTTCAAAAGTAATATCTCCTTAACCCGTTTCTTCATATAAACGCATTTTCACTCATTTGCAATCAGAAGGCTCCTGTATGAGCTCTCTGGTCAGGGTCTGTTCTGTTTTTTATGGAATTTGATTTGTATATTTATTTAGTCTCTAAACCGGCTACAATGTTCCATCGTACATATTTCATTGTAACTACTGCGTCCATGGATACGTACAAGGTATTAACATTTTATTTAAAAAATATATATATATAGAACAGGAAATGAGTTAAATTCAGATCTGACGCATTTTGACTTCTTCCGATTCGATCAAGTTTCTGAGAAACTATTGACCGAGTGTCTAACAGCTCGGACTCTTGTGACATGCCAAGTTACTTGGCGTCTGATCTAGATCCATGTGTCAAATGTAAGGTAGGTCGCAGATAGCGGGATAATGGTGAAAGTGATTTGACATTTGATACGATGCCTTCGGTGTTGTTTTTCTCTCCCGGTCATTAAAGATATGATCTTTAATGTATGGATAGCACTAATGATGGAGATAATCATACTGATATAATTAGTTTTTAATATTTGAGAACATAGAAAAAAACATTAGAAAATAGGTCATGTGTGAACTGATATGTTTATGACGGTATCTGATGTCCGTATGTTTATGGATAGATAGAGATAGATAGATACTTTATTGAGTACAAAGGTCAGAGGCCCAACAGTACATGGACCTGGTGGCATATAATGAATATTACATGATCAACTGCAGAATGAGTTAAAGATCCTCATATACTCTCCATACTTTCCAACAACCATACGCATGCAACGTGTTCGAGAGGAAAATGGTCTTACTTTGTTTCGGTAATGTTTTTTTCACATAAGACAAATTAATAAGTAACCAATGATATTACATAACCATCAGTCAGAGTTCCGACTGTCACAGGCACTCAGTTACACGATCAGCACTCTGTAGAATGTCACAGGCACTCAGTTACACGATCAGCACTCTATAGACTGTCACAGACACTCAGTTACACGATCAGCACTCTGTAGACTGAAAAATGTACCGTGTGCATTAGCAGTTAACGAAAAATATAGTAAGTACGCGTTGACAGTGAAAGGTATTACCCGCAACAGGGAGGTAACTCTCAAAATAAGTTGAATACATATTTTTAAAACACGAATTGTAGTTATTGTTATTATTGTTCTAGAATTAAATCCTTTTGTTTGCATTGCGTCTTTGTGCTTGTGGTTTGTTCATGTTGTGGAACGTTTGTCCCTGGTTCTTGTGTGTCTTTTGGTGTTTTCTGTGTTCATTTCGTGTGTGTGCGTGTGCGTTTGGGTGTGTGGTTGTGTGTGTGTGTGTGATGCTGTCTATCGGTGTTTTGGTGGTGGTTGCGTCTTGCATGTGGCTTTGCCTGCTTGACTTTACTACTTTTCCATTCATCAGCTCTAATCATCGACTAATTTGCTATAAATGAACTAAATGGCTTTTATTAAATCTGAAAATCATTTCTTTCACTTTTATTTTTTTATATTACAAATTTTGTTTCATGATCAGATGATTATCTCCTATGCATCTGATCTGCATCCAAACAAATTACAGAAATATTTTGAACCAACTTAGCTTAATATGTAATACCTAAGGGGTTTCACGTGTAGACCTAGATGTACCACTGATATACAGTTTATCATTTCTTATTTTAAAAGTGTTATAAACATATATGGCTAATTTCTTTATTAACACTAGATTTTCCATTTGCATTAGTTCTATAAACGTAGGAATATTTGGGGTTCGCCAGAATTAAGGCTTAATATACATTCTAACAAAAGAGGGAACTTGTCTTGGAGTATGTTACATGTTTGACAGTTTCGTTCATTCCTAGGTATTTTAGATTTATGCCAGCGTCCCGTTTTTATTTCTAATCAGTGTGAGGAAAGCCTGAGTCTACTTAAGTCATGTCAAATTTTGTAACTGTTACGTGATCCAAGTGCGATTTGAAACTAAAATCTGTAAACAGTATGTATGAATCTGCGCGCGTTGAGTTGCTAATCTCTGAGTTCCACGATTGAAGAATTGGTCAGATAATCTCTGTTTACAAAGTTTTAAGAATAAATCGACACTATCCACTCCTTGATTTAACCAAGCATAATTTAGTTCTAAGTTCTCTAGTAAATACTTGAGTTTGAATGCCCAAGACGGCTTATTTGGATATTTTTCCATATCAGTAAGCATCATAGTGTAAACAAATTCGATGTATTTGTGCAAATTTTAACCAGTATCAGATAAGTACGGAAGCCAATTAGGTACACTTGTCTTATTTTTTTATATATTACGTCTTACGTATTATGACTTACGTTACGTGTTATGCGTAATATATATAAGAAGAGGGAAAATAACCATCGTCCATTTCAAAGCGACATGAAAATTGCATTAAGTTCTTTATATTATTTCAAGTCATTCTGTCAGCCGACGGTTCGCAGTTTGGCTTGTTTAGCTACTACTCTGTAACTTTCGCACACCCTACTATTTCACTACGGTTGTCGCATAGCATTGCTCAGCATACCATCTCTATGTTTGAAGTTTGCATATAAACAAGTAGTTGCATATAAACAAGTAGTAGACAGGCATGGTTGTAACGAAAATAGTGTATTTACTTGAAAAAGGCTTTTTACTGAAACTTTGACGAAGGTGTTGGTATCGAAGATGATACAGTTTCTTCATCGCTAAACCTTCGTTTATTTTACATAAACTGGAAGTGTACGCTTTATTTGCGTTTGTGTATATATGTACATTAAATAGATCCAAAACAGCATGCGCATATTTCTTATGTTTCCAGATGAATGCTGTGATGGTAATTCCGTGGTTGACCATACTCCAGTTGTCACCAGCAGTGTCATCAAATATCCTGGAAACGGGTACCAATACGAGACTAACATTGCTAATACAATACGTTTACTGTGGATTTACTTATCCAGAGATTAATATTGATAGTAATTAACATTAAACTATCGCTCAGCTAAAGAGAGATGCTAAAAGGAAGAACTAAGACGACGGTCCATATTCACGCCTGATAATGTTGTTATCAATTAAATGTATATAAAAGAAATTGAAATTAGTGACCAGTGCATCGGTTACCGATCCATGTGGAGACGTTTGGTAAAAGGTGCCCAATGGGGTGTTGATGGATACGATAAGCTCAAACCTTACGGCCTTTGTGTCCATTGTGCTATCTGTGGTTACAGCAGGAGAATAATTTGGTTAAATGTTTCGCAGAGTAATAATGGCCTCGCTGTTATTGCTATGTATTATCTAGAAGCATTGAGTATGCCTATTGAGAACCTATAGAACATCGCGACATTTACTTGTTTCTGCCTCCGTTTGAGGAATTCGTGTTTAGCATGGCACCAACGCTGCTTCTTTTGCAATAATCCAAAACTATTAATCCAAATAACAAATATGGTAACTCTACGTTGGATCATCTCCACACGCTTTGTCATGGCCTTGGTGTGTTGGACCAAAACACAGGATTGTGTACTCAACCTGCAGACTGACCAGGGGTTTGTAACATACCTCCTAGGTTGACGTTTGGCAGAATCCAAGGTTCCTGCTTAGCATGTCTGTGGATCAATTTGCCTTCTTTATTACCATATCGACTCGGGATTCCCAAAACAATTTAGAAGACAGTTGTGTCCTAAGTTATGTTGATTTCTTTGTTGTCTTCCGTCTCTTACCATGGACACTAATATGGTCTCTATGTGTGTCTTCTTGTGTGATAAGCAGTAACTAGCACTTCCCTGCATGGACCCAGTCTCTCCCCATTTCTACAGACTGTCGATGTCATTCTGGAAGACGTCTGCATTAGCTATTGTCTCGGCACAAAAGTGAGGCGTCAGCAAAGAGTCGACAGGAAGAGCATAAGTATTTCACGTGGTCATCATTGAATACGAGGGAAAGGAAAGGACTGAGAACGGCAAATAGATGAACACCGGATGTTATAGGTACTGACTCGGTTAGTGTGAAATGTTGGCTGTTGGATGCAATCAATCATTTTGCAATACACATCATAGTGTAAGACACTTTGTCCAACGTTTTAGAAAAGTCTAGCAAGATGCGTCAATCCGATGGGACGATGATGTATTCCAGGATATTACATGTGACAGAATTTAGAGATAAATGTACATGCCAGTAGTTTGATGGGATTATTCTTAACCATTTTCTTGTACATAGGATTTACATTAAAGTTTTTCAATCACTTGAGAGTTTTTCCTGGTCGTAATGCCTGGAAAATCAGAGCAAGAGCAGGAGCCAGTGAATGTGCCAACTCTTGATATTTTGGTGCCTGGACAGGTAGCTTTGTGGAGATTAAGGTCAATAAGAAAATGAAGACACCATTTATGATGACATGAATAGGAAGGACTTCCAAATAAGGATACTCTGAAACGGCTCTAAAGAGAGATACGTCCTCATGTGTAAAGATGGAGAACTAGTAGTTCAGTATTTTAACTTTGATTTGTGTATCACCATTGTTAATGTAATCATTCTTCAGTGGAGCTGTCACATTTCTTGTCTTACTCCTAACAAGTGTAGAGCTTCTTACAGCTGGTGTCTGTCACTATGTCAATCAGATACCCATCATGAGCTTGAGCTTTCTTGCACTTCTTATTTGCAAGTTTTCTGTAGCTCCTTGTATATGTGCCAGTCCTTCTGTACCTTGGTCCTCTGCACTTTTTTTGTACGAACATTTCTTCTTTCATGAGAAATGACGGGTGGTGGAGTTGCACCATGACTGGCCGAGCCTGATGGATGTCAACTTAGAAGGGACCACTAATTTGAGGGCGGTTGTGCACATTTTTCTGAATATATCCCATAGAGAACAGATTAGTATATAGGGACTGATTTGAAAAGTGTGCTGCGTTAGCCTCTTTCCACAGATGTGGGGTAGGCTTCCTTCGTGAAGGAAATATATGTTAGTACTATGACATGCTCACTTATCCCAGGTATTGAGGTATATCTGTTAACTAGTGATCGTTTGTGGCAATAACATAATTATAGAATGTTGTTATCTAGGATAGCGAATGTTACTTATATCCAGAGGCACTGAATATGCCTATGAGTTCATTGTTGAGTGAGAGTTGGTACCTATGACAAGTAACTTTTAAAGATGATCAATCAATATCCGGGGGATCCATGTCCCCGCAAATGTAGAAAGGGTTTTGTCATGGGTGCTGCTGGTATAAGTACATTATTTTAATTCCTTATGTAAAAATATCGTCATACTCAATAGGAGCCGATTGGAGTCTAATATTAGCTGTCTGTATTATTAGCGATTGAAACACTATAGCTCCTGTTGAGTAGGGCGATATTTTTACATAAAGAATTGAAATAATTAGACATAGTGCTCAATCAAACAGACCAATATTACATTGAGATTATGGCAATGAGACACTAATGTTCTGGCGTTTTATTATCATCTCTTTATGATACATCTGCTTGAAGGGGTACTATAACTTGCATAGATTTGTATCAAAGTTATAACTATTTTGTATGATAATGAACCGTAAATGTATTTAAAAGGATGTTTTCCGAACTTCACAGGTCACTCAAATATTCCTGAAATGTGCCATAAATATTTCAATACTTGCTGTGGAGACATTGCTAAGAAATTAAATGCAAAACAGTATTGAAATTGTCAAACTTACGATTATTTTATACTATATAAAGTGTTTATTACATGTTTGCACTCATTTGACATTTGACCTAGTTTCTGACCTTCAAAGAGGGTTTTGGAAATAGCATGGGCCAGAACCACATATGATTAGTATCTGGCAACACAATTATGGAATCCAAACATTTCTACTAAAAATGCCATGGACCTCGAAATATAAGCGACATTTTACGCCTAAGATTCCCAACTACTAGCACTAATCCAATCGTTCTTCCGGTACAATGAAAATGGCAGTGTGGCTGGTCTCAAGAGTTTTGTATATGGAAAATGTGTTTTCTATTAAAGAATAGAAACTTATTGGGGGACTTTAAGATGCCAGTGTACACAATTGTGGACTTTAAAGATAGAAATGACCGTAACGAATATGAAGAAGTTAATCCACTGCATTGCAAATGTTTACAGTTCTGTTTTACACCTTTGGCAAGAAGGTCAACCAACAAGATATGAACATATGCTGTGAAATGTATGCAACGCCAAGGAAAATTTGTTGTGAAGACTTTGAGGACCCTGCAATGCTTCTGAAACCGGACCTACAAATGTCATCTATGAACAAAATATATTTGCCTATGTAGATACTGAAGGAAAAGCAGAATGAATTTCCGTAAACAAAAACAGGCGACCCTGATGAAACAGCTCCTGCAGGAGCAGTCCGACCTGTGTCTACTCTGTTTTCAAGCGCAGGAAAATGCGTTTATATTAGGCAAATATCAGATTTCAATAATGCAGTGAAAATTATAAACAGCTAAAAGACAGAATTAGACTTTATTATAAAAGTACAAAAATGAGTCATGCAGGAAACACCACATACAGAACAAACACTCACCCGAACAGCAACACAAGGAAACAGCAAATGTACATAGGTAGAAAAAACAACAAGAGACGCACAAAGACAAAACAAACATACAATAGGAGGAAGATGGAAGTACCGCCTTGGAACGGTCAGTGACAAAAGTCACCGGGGGTTTAAACCGGTTTATGGGCGCCCAACCTCACCCTTATTCCATCCCCATCCTAAAAGACAAACAGTGTAAATAAATGTATCCCCTCTCCGACTAAACTACAACAACCGCGACAGCAAATACAGTGGTAAAGTGCATGTATAACAAAAAAACATTTTATTGAAAATACTGTATCCACCTATCGCTATTGTACTCAATGAATGAGCTGTAAACAGAGTAACTGTAGAAAAGTAATAAAGGGTACGCCAAAAATGAAATAGTACAGATATCAGACGTTCTCCTTCCATTTCTGGATTTAAGAGATCACCTTCATAGAGTACTAAACCTTTCTTGTCGGCGTACATGCAAAGAGGCCAGCGTGATTGCAAACTGTAAAAGGGTTCACAACCAAACATGCAGTATGTTGTAGTAATACAGGATCATATCCCTTTTTAATGAATTGTTTTATATATTTGATGAACAAAGTGAGAAAATGGGTATGTCCAATAATTTTACGAAGTTTGTAAATCACATCACCATAAAATTCCGGATGTGAAATACCGTGTCGCAAAAGTACCTTGAGATTACATTTGTACTTGCCAGTAAGCGAGAGATTTCGATAGTAAAATTTAGAGAAAGTTTTTCTTAGTTTATGGTATCTATATCCTTGTTTAAGCAGTTTATCAGTTAAAATGAGATTTCGACTGTTAAAATCGTCAATAGATGAACAAGGTTATGACCCTATCATATTGCAACACACGGCATGTTTAGTTATCGACCCCTTTACTGTCGGTCGCTACGCTTTCCTATTTGCTTGCACGATGACAGGCCGAGGGTACTACTCTAAGATGGTATACTCTTAAACCCAGAAATGGGATGAGCTTACCAGACTCATGTATTACCTTTTCTATGCCGTGCCCTTAACGGTTTCTCTGCAGCTGGTCTGACTTCAGCAAAGTCATTGAGTACATAGTTGACGGGCTTTCACAGTTTTTATGCCATGTTTTACATTTTGTACTGTGATTACTGTATTCTATGTTGTGAGAAAGTCCGGCGGGGATACCTTTATTTACAATGTCTGTTTAGCTAGGGTGACTTTGAGATAAGTGTGAGGTTAGGACGTCCGTAAACCGGTTTAAACCCCCAGTGGTAATTTTGCTACTGACAGTGCCAAGGCGGTTCTCTCTTTGTCACCCTTACTTTTGTTTGTCTTGTGTCTTTGTGCTTGTGTTTTCTTCATGTTTGTCTCTGGTGCTTGTGTATTTGTTGGTGTTTGCTGTGTTCTTCTCGTGTGTTTACGTGTGTTTGGTTGTATATTTGGTTGTGACATGCTGTTTGTTGGTGTGTTGGTGGTGATTGCGTCTTGTGTGTTGCTTTATACTGAAAGTGTGTATGAGTATAAATTGCTATGATTTCTGTAGGTGTTTTGGTAATGGTGGCGTTTTGTGTGTGGCTTTTCCTGCTTGCCTTTACTACTTTTTCATTAAAAATTCTGAAGGGAGGGGATCCCCTGAGAGCAAACATTGCAACACAAAAAGAGAAAATTGCAGACTCGGTTTTATTGAGTCTGTTCATGAACAGTAATTGAAAGTGCAACACTGCTCACGCCCCCTAGCACCGGCTTAAGCGGTATTCAATTTTCAGAACAAGAAGTACTGAAATTCATGATCTCAAAGGATCAGAAGGTATAACAACACTTTTATGCAATGAATAATTATGTTAGAAATAATTCCATCATGAATATTAATTAGATTCATTCTCATGACACATGGTAAAACTTTGTTTGACAATGGCAGAAATTGAAGAATCATATCCATATTTATTCATAAGCAAACAGGACAGACCCT
This sequence comes from Azorinus chamasolen, assembly GCA_963576725.1. Classification (NCBI taxonomy): domain Eukaryota; kingdom Metazoa; phylum Mollusca; class Bivalvia; order Cardiida; family Solecurtidae; genus Azorinus; species Azorinus chamasolen. The sequence continues at coordinate 84,352,828 of OY755238.1, forward strand.
GATTAGACAACTTCTATAGAAGTCGTCTGAACTGGGTCTACTCTATTTGAAAAGGTGTAAAAATGCATATTTTCGGAGTAAAGGGTAAACTGTTACCCTTCTTTCCATGTCTTACATTTATTTGTTCCATCTGTTCTTCCATTACTTTTCAAATAATGGGTGAAGTCTGCTGATAAGACGCTGTGTTACTCAGTGTCTCATAGGGATCCACATTTTGCAAAGGTTATAATTAAATACATGTATTTCTTTTATTTTGATTTCAGAAAATGGAGCCTTGGACAATTTTCCAATCAAACAATATGTATGTGAATATTATGCATCGTATACCAAGAATATAACCACAGATAAGAACTCTATAAATGTATAACGGTATTGTAGTGCTTGTGATGCGTCTTGTGTACAAGAAATGTTTTATTTTTATTATTCTGTGCCATACTGCAATTATGTCATTATGTCAACAGTTGTTTTTAAATACAATAGTTCCTGAGTGACTGATTGAAATTCAACAAAATCCTCTTTGCAAAGTGCTTCAAAAATATTTATGAATTACTCTACTTGCCTTTGAGACCCGAAGCTAGAGCATTGACAAGCATGAAACCATTCTGATGCCAGAAAAGAGTGAACTGGTATTAACAACCAGTGTTTACCAAGATCAGATCACTCCTAGAAGAGCCTTCTCATTAGCATCTGCTAATTAGATCAGAGGGTTCCTGGAGGAGCTCCCTAGTCAGGAACTACACCGTTTGTCATTCCGAATATTCGGCGTTGAAATGGGTAAAGTAAACATAGCAGTGTTAGTAGAATTTTCTAATTATTGAAAATGACTGATTGGTCGTCCGAATATTTAGGACACTTACTATATTCAACACTAATTACTGCTGGATCTGTCAACCCCTAATCTCGTTAAGATTCTTTTAGCAACATTGCAAATAGAGCAGACCCAAATCAGATAGATATCTAAGCAGAGTGTGCTTTGTTTGTTTAAGAAATAATAAATAATATACATGAACTGTACATCTGATGCTACAGTTTCTGCCATGACAGAATTTACAAGTGTTTATTAACCCTTTCCCTGTTCTATGTTTATTCCAATTTTCAGTACCTACTAACATTTCATGGACAAAATAGTTTTAATAACATTTTGAAGGTGGAGCATAGTAACCATGTTAGAAGTCGATCTACCAAATTCCATTTGATGATAATGGTCAGGAGCGTAGCTGAATCCAAATGTAATGTATACACCATGGTTTTAGGGGTCCAGTGACATGCTCCCCAGGGAACATTTAGAAACCATTTTGATAAAATGAGCATTTCCTCCTATAGGAGCAAATGTTTAATGCTCTATTCATCAAAAGGTTTTCAAAACGCGATTTTTTACAGAGGAGTCAATATGAGCGTAAGGGTTAAAGCTTACATGACAAGTGCGTATCCTTAACTACGCCTCTGGAAATGTGTGTTTTCTCTATTTCTATTGTCCAGCATCACTTACCATCAGTTATTATTTGCCTGTTAGATTCAGATCTTTTCTCAATTTCTTTTGAGTGCTTGTTGTTGTACTGTACTATATGCAATTCCAGCAAACAATAGAATGTGTTTACTCAACAAAAAATGTTATATATCATATATCGTTTTTTTCCTGGCACATATTATACTTTATTAAAAATATGTATCGCTATTTGATGTTGTTGATTGATTCTATCCCTTTCTAGATGTTTATGTCACCACTTCTTGGTTAGATTTACCTATGTTAACGCCTTCAAACACCTATGCAAACAAGAGTAGACACCGATCAGATGGCTCCAGTATGAGTCATCTGAGCAGGGTCTGCTCTGTTTGCTTATGCCATGATAAAGAACTGGTTCTACAGTTTTTGTCATAACAATCCCTTTAAACGTTTACATTAAAAATGAGCTAATAAATTGTCATAATGTCATCCATGAATATTGAACAGGTTAATTTTTTTTTTTTTTGGGGGGGGGGGGTGTATCTATTACAGTGGTGGGGTGTGTGGTTTAGATTTTGAAACAAGAAATACAGCAGAACCTGTCTTAAGCAGCCATCAACAGAATGGCAAATTATGGGTCTGTAATGCATGTGGTATCTTGGTGCAGGTCAAACGTATTTGCAAGAACTCTGTATTACTTTCGCCCTGCACTAGCAACTACATGTTTTTAACCCTTCGCTTGCTATTCACGTCAATAAACCTACATGTAAATAGTGAAGACCCAGATAGGAGCTGTCTCATCAGAGTCTGCACTATTTACAAGTTGACTGTGCAACCAATGCATCCCACAGCAGGGATTGCAAAGCGAAATACTTGTACACAGTGAAGATATATGTAATTATACAACAGGGCATGGGTAAAGAAGGAGAAAAGTATTTAAAAAAATCAGCCAAAGAAGGGTTAAGACCCCCATGATTGACCGTTTAAGGTACTGAGCTAATTATGAATAAACATAGATGTATTTATAAGCGGCTTTATGCAGGACTAAATTTATACAGAAGGTTCATGCATGTTTTTCTGCACAACGTTATACTTACCCCATCCCCCTACCCCATTATAAACAAATGTAACGATGCGTCGTCTGCTTAAATTCTCTATGCGAAATAGTGCTGAACTCGGCATCTCCTCAGGATTCAAACTGTTTGACACTATATATATATATATATATATATATATATATAGGATCTTACATGAGTGTTCGTGATTATTGGATTTATTAAATGAGTCTTTTTGAATCGATAAAAAAAACGAGCTTTAGCGAGTTTGTGTCGTTTTAAAAAGACGAATTTAAAAAATCCAATAATCATGAACACGAATGCAAGATTATATTTATAACATAACAAACACTACTGTTTTTGCAGCCAATATTTCAGCAGTAACGTCGATTGTTATAAATTCTCTTTACATATAGAAACGATGAATGAAAGGTGTTATAAGGTTCGCTAGGTAACGGGGACAAAGTAGGTCCATATTTTTCAACTGTTTTTTTGAATGAGCGATAGGTGGATACAGTATGTTCAATTAAATGTTTTTTCGTTATACATGCACTTTACCATTGTATTTGCCGTCGCGGTTGTTGTAGATTAGTCGGAGAGGGGATACGTTTATTTACACTGTTTGTCTTTTAGGGTGGGGATGGAATAAGAGTGAGGTTGGGCGCCCATAAACCGGTTTAACCCCCCCCCCCCCACAATTGACTTTTGTCACTGACCGTTACAAGGCGGTACTTCCATCGTCCTCCTATTGTATGTTTGTTTTGTCTTTGTGTGTCTCTTGTTGTTTTTAGCTCACCTGAGCCAAAGGCTCAAGGTGAGCTATTGTGACCGCCTGTCGTCCGTCGTCCGTCTGTCCGTCTGTCCGTCCGTCCGTCTGTCTGTCCGTAAACTTTTATTTCAAATGACTTCTTCTCCTAAACCACTGGGAGGATTTCAACCAAATTTCACAGAAATGTACCTTAGGGTGCCCTCTATCAAATTTGTTAAAATCATGACCCCCCGGGTAAAAATGGCCCCGCCCCACTACTTAAAAATCTTCTTCTCTGAAACCACAAATTCTAGAGCTTTGATATTTGGTATATAGCATCAGCTTATGGTCCTTTACCAAGTTTGTTCAAATGATGACCCCCGGGCTAAAAAAGGCCCTGCCCTGGGGCTTGTAGTTTTTACATAGACTTATATAGGGAAACCTTTAACATTTTTTTGCCTGAATCCACATAATCTAGAGCTAAGATATTTGGTATGAAGCATCACCTAATGTATCACTACCAAGTATGTTCAAATAATGACCCCTGGGCCAAAATGGCCTCACCCTGGGGTTTTATATTACTTTAACATCAGGAAGCTAGTTAAAAAAAATCCTCACAGTTATTTCCCTTGTCCCATCAGCATAGCCATAATGGACAAAGGGAGATAACTGCATTGGAGTTCTAGTACCATTCTATTTGTAACTACTTATAATAAAATGTGGAAGGTGGAACAGTGTAGCTGTTTTAGAAGGCATGGAAACAGATAATTCAAATTCCATTTGCAAACAGCAGACCCTGATCCTATAGAAGCCACCTTATCTGGGTCTATTCTGTTTGCAGATGCATGAAAACAAGTTTATATGAGGGAAATTAAGGGTTAAATAGGCTCTTCTGCAGTTAAAGGGTTATAGCTCTGGGCAGTAAAATCTCTCCAGGTCAATGCATGACTCTTAACTCTTTGCACGCTAGTGGTGAAACTGTGATTACCTATGCAAACAGTTTGGATCCAGATGAGAGGCCGCATAATGTAGTGTCTCATCAGGATCCAAACTGTTTGTCATCTTAACCATATTTTTGAAAAAAAATGAAAGTAAGTTTATTCTAAGAATTGAAGCAGATGACAATAACTTTTTGTTGCAGACGAAACATTAAAGGGATTTGGAACATTAACCCCATAGTGTGTAGTGTGAGAGATTAGCTAGATGATAACAATGTCTCTCAAATTAGATGTGGGAGATATTGGAAATCCGTAGCTAAGAAAACATGATTATGCATATGCCCCCTCCCCCTTGTTTGCATCCTGATGAGACGCTGCATTATCATCTGGATCCAAACTGTTTGCATAGGTAATCAAGATGATTATGATGAGAATCATGAGACGCCACATTATGTGCAAAGAGTTAAATAATTGGGAAATTAATAGGTATTTCTTAAATTTAGATAATATCAACAATATATTCATTTTAATACTTTTAATTAACTAAAAATAGTCAATTTAGGAAAAATATAGGCATTATGCTAGTTACCATATTTAGAATATTAAATATTAAGGAAACTATTAGGTATTCCTTAAATTCAAATACATAACAAACAGTTTGAATCCAAATCAGACACCACATTATGCAGTGTCTGATCTGGAGCCAAACTGTTAGCAATGTGAAAAACATCAAACTGTTCAGGATAGCAATGTGAAAAACATCAAACTGTTCAGGATAGCAATGTGAAAAACATCAAACTGTTCAGGATTTTTTGTATATATGTATTGAAACCTTTCACTCAGCATCTCATCGGGATCAAAACTGCTGGAAACAGTCATAATTTAACAAGTTCCTTCACATAAACGTGTTGTCATGTGTTTGTAAACAGTAGACCAAGATCAGATGGAATTTAACGGAATTTAATAGATATGTTTCTTTCCTTCATAACATAACTCAACATCTCATCAAGAATAGACGGATTTTTAGATATAAACTGCTGGAATCAGTCAATAAACATGTTTTCACGCATTTGCAAAGTTTACCAGAGTAGACCAAGATCAGACAGACTTTAATAGAATTTATTTTTTCGATTGCATCAAAGGCAATGTTTTAATATGACTTTGATTATGTGATGTATATGATTTATACAATTACAAACAATACTAAGTGTCTATTAATTAAGCAATCTGACTTAATTACATGTAATACTTTAATTACATTCAACCCTCAACTTTTTCCATCATCTTGTTTGAGTCATTAACTGTATTTATCAGTTTTCTGCATATATTTGTTCTCTTTCTATAGGTGTAGGCCAGTTCAAGCAACCTATATAGCAATCAATTGATACTGTCTAATGCATGCTCCATTGAATTACCTGTCTGGCTTGATTGTGGAACTTATTGGAATTTTGTCAACCAAAATGTGGGAGACATTGGAATAATCCGTTAACATTTTAGTTTCACAGGTCTTTGCACAATGTTATGTTTGTTTCTACAGTTAATTTATGTGATTGGAAAAAAATAGTTTCATTATGATCATTTATTTTAACAAATTTTATTATGCAACTCTTCTTTAATTGCATTTAGTTGAAATTTAGGTGTTTAATAATGTCTTTTCTCCTTGCTACTAATTGTATTTGTTTTAATTTGATTTTTAAAACAAATAATGTCTTAAGTTAATCAAAATTATTGTCGATCAATAATTAATGTTACTCAAAATATTAGTAACTCTTCTCAATTTCAATTGTTAAAAAAACTAATGACCCTTTTAATTGACTTATCATCAGATATTCACACCTAGAGCTCGAATTATTTCTAAACAACTATTAACCCTTTACCTGTTTGCTTTGACAAAAATTGATCTGGGACTACTCTGTTTGCTAATGCGTAAAAAATTGTTATTTCCATAAAGAGAAGTTTTAGCTTTGATAAAACCTGTAAAATCAAATCTATATCTTGTCAAAAGGAAAACAGAACAGACCCTGATCAGACAGCTTCTATAGCAGCCGTCTAATCTAGTCTACTCTTATTTTTAATGCGTAAAACACATTATTTCTGTGAAGAGTAATTTTTGCTTTGATAAAAACTCTTGCAGGATATGCAAGTAACATACACAACTCTCATTCGCCTCTTACATCATCATAAGTATGTCATACACCTCGTGGTAGGTGTTGTGTTCACCAACAATTTGATGCACTTGGTAGCTACACTAATGTAATTGACGTGTTGATGAACACAATACAGGTGCCCCTCTATCACTTTCCAATATGAATAAAGTTAAAATACCTCTAATAGAACTGAAAGCTATAAATATGCAATCTGTGTCGTCTGTACAAATACCCAGAAATATTTCTAATTTCTCTTCCCTTAAACCGTTTGTACGTTTAAAACAACTTAATCTTCAGTCAGCATCATCTTTTCACATACCATCTCTTTCTATTAATAAATGTTTTTTCAATGGACCAAGAGTTGTACTTTCACCTTTAAAATCTGTTATCCAAAATGTTTCTTCTTTTCGTAAACGGTCCTTATGCAGGCGACACAGAGTGTATCCAATTATCCAAAAGTGCTTTGCTAAGAGGTGTATATGTTGTAGTAACATTGCTTGTAATTCCACTATAAAATCTACAGTTAATGGTAGAACATTTAATGTCAAGATTAACTCAGACGTTGATTGTACTACTTCTAACGTTATTTATGTTTTAATTTGAAACGCGCCTAGTTGCGGTATACAGTACGTAGGACAAACAGGACGTGCTTTAAAGACTCGATTTCGTGAGCATGCATATCATTGTCGAAATCGTAAACTAAACAATTTTTTATACCAACACTTTCGGAAATCTGGCCATTCTTTTAAAGATGTTTTAGTACAAATTGTTGAGCATATAAAATATGATAAGGAGGCTACTAGTAGCTTTAAATCGAAAGCAAGATTTATATCTGAATTAAATTGGATCAAAAAATTGCAAACACCTTTTCCTTTAGGACTGAATGATAATATTTACCAGACTGAAAATATTTCAAAAGAACCAGATATAGATATTTTTTCATTTTTTTCTACTAGAAAACGCAAATCTCGGTCACATGGCATTCGCAAAAATGGTAATATTAAACGAAAATCTCGTTTGAAAATGACTCTTCTTGATCTACATACTTTACGCCTAACTTCGGGTAAACATGCCATGCTTTCTATACGTTCCTCCTTATCTATATGTTCATTAAAAGAAATTGACCAGCAAGCCGATAAAATTATTTTTAGATTAGATCCTCTCATAGGAACGGCTAGTTTGATACAAAGCTTTACTCTACATGTTCTCAGACCGCACATTGACAAATTATCTGAACACCAAAGATTCTTCTTGAAAATTCCTTTTATTAATAAAGGTATTGATTTTATTGACCTCCAAAGTATTTTTAGAGACAAAAATGTAATTGACACTATTCCTAAATACTTTAAAAATACGGAACCACCTATCATCTGCTACAAATATAACAAACCCATCAGAAATACAATTTTCAACTATAATAAAATTGTGGCCGACCGTAATATTTATGATAATATTCCTGATAATTGAGATTGCGCCACCTCAAAATTTTGCTATTCTCCGGCTGGTCATGTGATTACTGGTAATTTTGGGATAATTAAAGATAAACGTCTACGATCTCTTTTAAATAAAGGTCCCAAATAAAGAATACCATCCTTGATAGATTTTAACTCTTGTCGAGTTCAGATTGCGGAGGCTTTACAAAATTTTAGTATTAAATGGTGTCGAAGAGAACATGTTGAGTCTGATGCTCTTTCTTGTTGGAAAAAAACTAATTTTTGATATAATTGATAAACGCATTTCCTTTTACAGCTCTAAGAAACACCTTCTTCCACCTAAACCTAGAACTTCTTGTAGACATCTTTAAAAGGGTTTACAGGATTTCCATTCAAAATACGTTTTTGTTCCTGCTGATAAGGCATCGAATAATGTGATTATTATTTGACGATTACATTATATCTATGTCTTGAAGCAGGAAATTATTAATACCAAGTCATACATTTCAGTTACCACTGACGAAAAGACCATCATTTCAGACCATGTCAAAAAGTGTGAACAATTTGGAACCAATATTAAAATTACACAACATAAACTTCCTACAATGTATTGGTTACCAAAACTACATAAAAAACCATATAAAGCGCGTTTCATTGCAAATTCTAGTTCATGTTCAACTACTAAATTGTCTATACTTTTGACTTCTTGTTTAACGAAGGTAAAGGAACATGTAAAATTCTACTGTGATAAGACTTATGAAAATTCTGGAATAAATCTCTTCTGGTCTATTAAGAACTCTTCAGAAGTCTTAAAGAAACTTAAGAACAAAAAGTATCTTGCATTCACTGTAAGCACGTACGATTTTTCTACTCTGTACACAACTCTTCCTCATAGTTTAATTAAGGATAAGCTTACTAACTTAATCCAGAAAGTATTTGCACGGGAAAAAACATCATTATTGGCATGTAATGCTGAAAAAGCTTTCTTTACTGACAAGCAAATGAAATATTACACCAATTGGACTTGCTCAGAAGTTTGCGAAGCACTTACCTTTCTTTTGGATAACATATTTGTACGTTATGGGAATGCTATATACCGCCAGGTAATTGGTATTCCTATGGGTACGAATTTAGCACCACTTGTCGCAGATTTGTTTTTGTACTGCTATAAGAGAGATTTCATGTTGCGTTTGAATCCTCAATCACAAGATGAAGTTATAAAAGCCTTCAATGAAACTTGTCGATATTTGGATGATATTTTTAACTTAGATAAAAGTACACAGTACCACATACAGAACAAACACTTTTTTTGATGCTCTGATTCCTACAATGTATCCTAAAGAGCTCAAATTGAATAAAGCTAACCCGTCCGACAATTATACAGCGTTTCTTGATGTAGACCTTAAAATTAATGATGTAATGATTTCTTCTAAAATATATGACAAAAGAGATGATTTTGATTTTAATATTGTAAAATTTCCTCATCTTGACGGGGATGTTCCCCGTGCTCCATCTTACGGGGTTTATATATCTCAACTTATTCGTTTTGCTAGAGCTTGTTCATCTATTGACGATTTTAACAGTCGAAATCTCATTTTAACTGAAAAACTGCTTAAGCAAGGATATAGATACCATAAACTAAGATAAACTTTCTCTAAATTTTACTATCGAAATCTCTCGCTTATTGGCAAGTACCAATGTAATCTCAAGGAGCTTCTGCGACACGGTATTTCACATCCTGAATTTTATGGTGATGTGATTTACAAACTTCGTAAAATTATTGGACATACCCATTTTCTCACTTTGTTCATCAAATGTGTTAAACAATTCATTAAAAAAGGGATATGATCCTGTAGTACTACAACATACTGCATGTTTGGTTGTGAACCCTTTTACAGTTGGCTATCACGCTGACCTCTTTGCATTTACGCCGACAAGAAAGGTTTAGTACACTAGCGATAGGTGAATACAGTATGTTCAATTAAATGTTTTTTCGTTATACATGCACTTTACCATTGTATTTGCCGTCGCAGTTGTTGTAGATTAGTCGGAGAGGGAATACGTTTATTTACACTGTTTGTCTTTTAGGGTGGGGATGGAATAAGAGTGAGGTTGGGCGCCCATAAACCGGTTTAACCCCCCAGTGACTTTTGTCACTGACCGTTCCAAGGCGGTACTTCCATCTTCCTCCTATTGTATGTTTGTTTTCTCTTTGTGTGTCTCTTGTTGTTTTTTCTAGATATGTACATTTGCTGTTTCCTTGTGTTGCTTTTGGGCGAGTGTTTGTTCTGTATGTGGTGTTTCCTGTATGACTCATTTTTGTACTTTTACTGTCATATCAACTAGGATCTAATTTAGACCTCTCTGGTATACAATTGAACTGTGATAGTTTATGATACGAAAACCTACAGAAACACGTCAACATAAGTTTTAAGTTACAGTTTCGACATGCAAACACGTCACATTATGACGTCACTGTACACAACATGTATCTGTGTAAAGCGCGCCATTTAAATGAACCAGTTCGTCTACACGTCTGACACTCACTTTCAATATTCAAAGTGCGCCTTCGTTTTGGTATATTTAGCCATTCATCAGTATTGTATACACATGTACATGGACATTTCCACCGAAAAAAACTCGATTCAAACTCAGTGAAGAAGTTTATTGAGATGGACAATGGACAAAAGATGCAGTACGAACTTCTACATAAAATGCGTTGGAACAGGAGGAAGGTTTTCGCGATCAGCTGATTTGGAATATAACATATTTGAAATACGTCTGTGCTGTACAAAAATGAGTAATGCAGGGAACACCACATATAGAACAAACAGTCGCCCGAACAGCAACAGAAGGAAACAGAAAATGTACATAACTATAAAAAAATCAAGAGACGCACAAAAACAAAACAAACAAATAAAAGCGAGGAAGATGGAAGTACCGCCTTGGAATGGTCAGTGACAAAAGTCACTGGGGGTTAAACTGGTTCTAGGGCGCCCAACCTCACACTTACTCCACCCCACCCTAAAAGACAAACAGTGTAAATAAACGTATCCCCTCTCCGACTTATCTACAACAACCGTGATTGCAAATACAGTGGGAAAGTGCATGTATACCGAAAAGTGAACAAACTGTATCCACCTATCGCTAGTGTACTCAATGACTGAGCTGCAAACAGAGTAACTGTAGAAAGGTAATAAAGGGTACGACAAAAACGAAATAGTACAGATATCCGACGTTCTCCTACCGTTTCTTGATTTAAGTTGTAGAGTACTAAACCTTTCTTGTCGGCGTGCATGCAAAGAGGCTAGCGTGATTGTCAACTGAAAAAGGGTTGACAACAAAACATGCATTGTGTTGTAGTACTATAGGATCATATCCCTTTTTAATGAATGTTTTAACATATTATATAGTTTACGAAGTTTGTAAATAACATCACCATAAAATTCAAGATGTGAAATACCGTGTCGCAGAAGGGCCTTGAGATTACATCGGTACTTGCCAATAAGTGAGAGATTTCGATAGTAAAATTTAGAAATTATTTTCTTAGTTTATGGTATCTATATCCTTGGTTAAGCAGCTTTTCAGTTAAAATAATATTTCGACTGTTCAAGTCGTCAATATATGATCAAGCTCTATCAAAACGAATAAGTTGAGATATATAAACCCCTAAAGAAGGGGCATAGGGAACATCTCCGTCAAGATGAGGGAAACAACGTTTATTCAGCGGAGAAAGGGCTAAATTTCAGTGTTAATTCAAAAGTTTATGTTCAATACGTGGTATATCGAACAGAGTGTCGCTCGAGTTAAATCAAGGGTTAAATCTGCTTGCCCAAGGGTAAATGCCCGAATGTGCATCATGAACAAATGTGTTTTTCATTTTTATCTGTACGAGTGAGTGTGTGTGTGTGGGGGGGGGGCGGTTTTTTGTCTATCGAAAAGTAGTAAAGTCAAGCAGGCAAAGTCACATGCAAGACGCAACCACCACCAAAACACCGATAGACAGCATGCCACACATTTAGATAGAAATAGGAAGCAAATATTACATGCTCAATTCAGAAGATTCTTTTAGCCCCCCCCCTCTGTTCCAGGTATACACTATTTGCATATATCCCTATTTCAGGACACTGGGTATGAACAATTAGTTATGATAATACCCTGGGATGCTTTTTTCGGGTTAACCATTACTCGGCGTCTCATGTGGGTCCAAGATGTTTGCAAAATCGAGAAATGTGGCGAATATCCGGAGATAGGTCAATAGAAGTACAAACATGAGTCATGCAGGAAACACCACATACAGAACAAACACTCGCCCGAACAGTAACACAAGGAAACAGCAAATGTACATAACTAGAAAAAACAACAAGAGACACACAAAGAGAAAACAAACATACAATAGGAGGAAGATGGAAGTACCGCCTTGGAACGGTCAGTGACAAAAGTCACTGGGGGTTACACCGGTTTATGGGCGCCCAACCTCACTCTTATTCCATCCCCACCCTAAAAGACAAACAGTGTAAATAAACGTATCCCCTCTCCGACTAATCTACAACAACCGCGACGGCAAATACAATGGTAAAGTGCATGTATAACGAAAAAACATTTAATTGAACATATTGTATCCACCTATCGCTAGTGTACTCAATGATTGAGATGCAACCAGAGTAACTGTAGAGAAGTAATAAAGGGTACGACAAAAATGAAATAGTACAGATATCCGACGTTCTCCTTCCATTTCTGGATTTAAGAGGTCGCCTTCATAGAGTACTAAACCTTTCTTGTCGGCGTACATGCAAAGAGGCCAGCGTGATTGCCAACTGTAAAAGGGTTCACAACCAAACATTATGTTTGTTTTTTTGCCATTCACACAATTTCTGTTTTACTATATCGAAACTAGTTTCAACAATAGTGTGTGCTTCATAACAGGTCTGCTGTTGTGAATTTGAGATAGAGTTCAAACTATTTTCGCCGCCATAGGCGAGTCAGTCATTGTCCTTGCAAACAATTTGGTTCCAGAGGAGACACATTGTTAGTTCAAGAGAAAAAGCCGGTAACTTGGCATCTCTTCATGGTCCAAACCATGTTTGGTTCCAGATAAAACACCGGTAAATGGGCGTCTTTTCATGGTCCAAACAGTTTTGTTCCAGATAAGACACAGGTAACTGGACGTCTCTTAATGGTCCAAACAGTTTGGTTCAAGTAACTGGGCGTCTCTCCATGGTCCAAACAGTTTGGTTCCAGATAAGACACCGGTAACTGGACGTCTCTTCATGGTCCAAACAGTTTGGTTCCGGTAACTGGGCGTCTCTTCATTGTCCAAAATGTATGGTTCCAGAGGAGAAGCAGGTAACTTGGCGTCTCTTCATGATCCAAACTGTTTGATTTTAGAGAAGACACGGTAACTGGGCGTCTCTTCAAGGTCCAAACAGTTTGGTTCCAGAGGAGACACCGGTTACTGGTAGTCTCTTTTGGGTCCAAACTGTTTAGTTCAAGGGGAGACGCCGGTAACTGGGCGCGTCTCTTCAGGGTCCAAATTGTTTCGTTCAGGAGTAGATATCGGTAACGGGGTGTCTATTTATGGTCCAAACTGTTTGACACTGGTTGTATTTTTGTGATGAAATTATAGAGAACTCAATGTTGAAACCTGGTACAGACGACAAATTTAGGACACGATATAATTTTGGCATCGAAAGGGGTTTAGCGCATATTGTACTAAAACACATGTCTACGAAACACGTGTTTTATGCCATATCTACTTAGATCTACTTCCGTTTCATGCTGTTTGCAAATGACAGTCAGCTCGTGCTTAATCACAATAAAGCTTAATCCAGTAGCGTTGTCTTCCTATAACAATGTTATTAATATGTATCGACACAATATTATCGAACAAAAACACGTATGTACACTATAACATACAACCTACGTTAACTTGGTTAACGGGACGTATTATGGAATGGCGCTGTATGTCCGTCCGTCTCTCCGTCCGCCCGTCTGTAACATCTCTAACTCAAGTTCTGCTTCGTGGATCCTTCTCAAATTTAATCACACTTTTTATCTAGACATGCTACAGTAGCCCGCCAAGTCCCGGTTCGTATATCCAAGGTCAAGGTCACAAATTGGACTTAGAATTTGCGTTTAACAAAAATGTTAACCTACCTGTACAAGACACAAGATACAAGAAGCTTTATTTTCAGTCGGGTTTACAACAAATACCATTAGCTATATCAGAAACTATTTACCAACTATAGTAAAATAAAACAAAACAGCCTGTAAATAAAGGATAAGTTTAGCATATTTTAAACAATACATATAAGATATATAGTTATATTGAAAATCTCAGGTTTAAATTAAATAGTCTCCACCACTTATGATTCTAAAAATAAAAAGTCTTCAAAAGAAAAGAGATCTAAGACAATATTGTCCTTTGAATTGGTAATGCCTGTATATTAAGCGATCACATTTTAATAGGTAAAGGGAGGCAATGCTGACATAGTAAAAAGTGTCTACATAGATTTGCCTACCTTTATCGTATGTATAAGAGAAAAAAAGATCAAGCTTGGTTTTAAGCAACCTGTCTGTCTGTAACATCTCTAACTCAATATTCGCTTGGTGGATCCTTCCCAAATTTAACCACATTGTTTATTGCTACAGTAGCTTGCCAAGTCCCGGTTCGTTTATCTAAGGCCAATGTCCCTTAATTGGACTTAGAACTTGCATTTAACTTTTGCGTTAAGCAAAAATATTAACTTCAATTGATGTGGAACACATTTTTGTAAGTCCACCTTTTTACATAACACTCTGCGATAAAGCTTTGAAACTTAGTGCCCTTAACGGCTTACCTGCAGGTGCTCTGACTTCAGCAAAGCCATTGAGTACATATTTGACGGATTGTCACAGTTATTATGCTATGTTTTACATGTTGTCCTGTGTTCACCGTCGTCTATGTTGTGGGTAAGTCCAGCGGGGATACCTTTATTTACAATATTTGTAAAGCTAGGGTGACTTTGAGAGAAGTGTGAGGTTAGGACGTCCGTAAACCGGTTTAAACCCCCAGTGGTGTTTTTGCTGCTGACCGTGCCAAGGCGGTACTCTCTTTGTCACCCTTCCTTTTGTTTGCCTTGCGTCTTTGTGCTTGTGGTTTGTTCATGTTGTGGAACGTTTGTCCCTGTTTCTTGTGTGTCTTTTGGTGTTTTCTGTGTTCATTTCGTATGTGTGTGTGCGTGTGCGTTTGGGTGTGTGGTTGTGTGTGTGTGTGTGTCATGCTGTCTATCGGTGTTTTGGTGGTGGTTGCGTCTTGCATGTGGCTTTGCCTGCTTGACTTTACTACTTTTCCATTTAGAACACTTGTGTACCGTCACGACCTTCACCTGTAGGCATAAGTACATAACTCTGACTGAATTATGCCCCTTTTTAATTGAGAATTTTTGGTTAAGTTTTTTGTAAAAGTCCATTTATTTACATAACCCTTTCAGATAAAGCTTTTAAACTTGGAACACTTGTTCACTAGCAAAAGTTTCGCCTGTAGACAACAGTACATAACTCTGTCCAACATTTTGACAGAATTATGCCCCCTTTATAACTTAGAAATTTTAGTTAAGGTTTTGGTTAAAGTTCATTTATTTACATAACCCTTTGAGATAAAGCTTTTTAAAGTTGAAACATTTGTTCACCATCAGAAGCTTCATCTCTAGGCAAGAGTAAATACAATGTAACTCTGTCAAGCATTTAGACACCATTATGGCACTTTTTAATTTAGAATGTTTGGTTAAGGTTTTATTGTTAAAGTATGCCTATTTACAACCTTGAAACTTGGACGCAAAATTGAACTTAGAATTTGAGTTTAGCAAATACGTTAACCCCAGTTAATGTTGAACAAGACCTCGACGAGCGTATATTGTGCCCACTGGCATTCTTTTTGTTCTATGGGGTACTGTCGATTGCTTGGAATTTTGTTGCTGTTTCTGTCGCTGCTGTTGCTGTTATTGTTTGTTAACAATTTGATCTTGCCAAGATCTAGCCAAGATGAACATGGAACGGGTACCAAATGAAAATAAACCTGATAAAATCAAATAAGGATCAATGTGAGGGTTCAATCGAAACCGCCACATAAAAACAACGTAGAAAGAGAAATACAGAATCTGACTAAATACAAATATACTAAATTACAGTAAAATAAATTATATGTCTTTAAATTGAGGCGGAGTCAGGGGAAGGTGGTGGGAGAATTTTCGTTCTTTTATTAAAACAAAGGCTAAATTGCGGACTAATACGCCGCTGAAAAGTGTGCGGCCATGCTTCTGATGCGGTCTGCGTTTATTTTGTATACTAGTCATAAAATGCGCTGATGCTAAAGCATAGATTCCCTTCATCTATATTTACACGTCTTTTATCTAATTAATTTCTGAGAAAGTGTATATAAACATTAACATCATCATTCCAACATATATCATAACCTTGAATTCATTAGACGTATGACCTTAAACATCCAAGCAAGCCTCCGGTATAACGGCACATACGAATTTCCAATTGTGTCGTAGGATTTCGGAAGCATTTGTCTACATTTCAAAAACTAGGAACATGATTAAAATGAATATTTAGGCTTATTTATTAAAAGTTGTTTTATTTGTGCAGGGATTTTACGTCGCTGTAACGGTATGTCAGTATAACCGCGACACGCTGCTAATTAGAGGTGCAGTAAGCCCCTAGAATAAGCAGACATTTATTTAAACCTTACCATGTTAAGCGCGAACATACTCGCATTTGCAAACAGCTTGGATTAAGATCAGACGCCGAGTAACACGGCGTCTCATTAGGACCCATTCTGTTTGCCACTCGATAGACAGTTTTCCAGCGCCTTTACAAATCAGACAAAAGTAAAACGCAGCAGCTAAGAGTTTTAAAAGGCATACTTTTTCAGCAAGATAAAGGTCTTTCAGAACGTATGTACTTCACAACAGCAGGTGTTAAGGGCTTGTACGGCGGCCGTAAAAGGTCGCCACGTCATTCATCCTCGGACATCCCAGGGGACATGTGTACTGTTGCACTTTTCATGGCTGCTCATGAACAAATTCAATAAACTGAGTGCAATTTTATCTTTTTGCACTGCTGCTTTTGCTCTCGAGAATCTCGAGGATCTCCTACCTTCAGATATTTAATACAGTAATCGTCCAATGGCATTGAACAACGAACATCGTGTTTACGCGAAGCAAACTAATTTAGGCAAACCATAGACCTGTACCTACTTTGTCATCGCAATTATGTATAGATGATTCAAACGCTCAATTTCTCAACTGATTCATCAATTTTGTGGAATGAAACTCCTACTCTATGTAATCCTCAAACCGAAGAGAATGAAAATGATAAAATATAAAGATTTAAATCAGTACACATCATATTTGTTGTTAACACAACAGTCCCAGAAGCCTGTTGTTGCCATTGTGCATAAGATGATAATAGTCCATAATGATAACTTTATATACATGTAATTTGACAAGTGTCGGTACTTTCATTACAGGTATTACAAACTTTATGACAGCGAACGCTCTAATGTTGATGATGGGTTGCTTACATCTTCACTATTTTGTTTCTTTTTATGAATACAACACGATTGTAATTGTGTAACAATTATTATGACAAAAATGTGATTTAGCATATTATGACGAGAAATGTTCAGTCTTTCGGTCTGTCTGTTGTTTGTTTGCTTGTCTGCTCTGACTTGACTGATTTTCTGTTAGGATCGAAGTCGTTTGGCATACAATTATGAAGAAGCATTGGTTTTTATTGTTTAGAACATTTTCTACAGATTAATTCTTTACAGTGGTTACGAAATTCAGATCCACTTAAACAGTAGATTATTGGATTTATAGCATAGTTGACAAAATAGGAACGGAGAAAAAAGTTGTGCACAGCGCGACCCTCATGGGACATGTTATATACAAAGTCTTTGATGCCGAGTCTACAGAACAACAGAATAAAAGGTGGAGTGTAACTCAAAAGAAAGGCAACAGACACCATACATGACATGAGCAATGCAGTTTTGCGAGTACTTGCTCGTCTTGAGATGGATATAGTCAACGGAGATTTATTGTTTCTGTTTTGGTTGTTATCTCCATTCGGCACTACAGCAACTGGGCTTGATGTCGGGTTCGTTTGAAATGCATCGTTTCCGTTTTCAGTTTTCTCGTTTGGATACATTGAAGCGCTTTCCTTTGAGAGACACAATATTTCCGTAGGAAAACACGTAAATTCTTTCCCGTCAAGGGCTTTGTTATTTCCATCGGATGCTGTTTTATTACCGGTTGTACAATTAACGACATCTTTCATGTTGTCTTTTATATTTGGAGCATTGTACTCCTCTGACCTCTGTCGATTTAGACTGTAACTATCTCTGTCTTTGTTTGGACGAACTGGCAATGAACCTTGAGAATAGATCCTTTTAAACCCCAATTCTTTAAACATTGTCTTTTTATGCCTAAGTAGTGTATTCCAAATAATGATGTACATTATTGCAATCAAAAGTACGTCTAATACAAATATGCCGGAGCCAAAAAACAAATGAAGGGTTGGAAGTGTTTTTCCCATCATAGCATCGTCCGTCCCACATTCTGTTCCAACAATTTCGTAGTCTGGCACTACATAGCTATATCGCCCGTAAGTGAAAATAACCGGGAATGCTGACATCGCACCACAGATAATGGAGAAAATGCACAAGTATTTCCCGGCCTTTGTTGATATTTGCCATTTGAAATGTTGACACACCTTTCTGTATCTCTCGACAGCTATAACACCAATTAGCCATGACGATGAGAAAGCGGTAAAGAAATTACTAAATCGCGATATCTTACATAGCCATATTGCTTCAAATGTGTATTGGTCCAATATGGTAAGAATTTCTAAAGGCATGGATACGATGCAAGAAAACAGGTCAATTAGACACAGACACAGGATGAAGGATCTCGTATTTGAGGATTTGTACTTGGTTCTATACAAGTGAAATGCAATTGCATTCCCTGTTGTCCCGCTTACCGACAGGAATGCCAGATATACAATAACTGGTATGAGCCGGACTAAATCTTCCTCGTTCAGTGCACGGAGTACTGCAAACACATCGGTGGCGTTGGAATGATTCTTGGGAACTGTTGTCATACTTTGCCAGTGGTAAAAACGTATCGGTATATCTAGTAAAACTGGAAAAGAAACATGCAAGTATCAATTTGCACCTAATGCCGTAATATATTATGGTTTACCCTTGAGCAGTAATAATAAGAGCAATACTACTTACGCATTCCAGCACCAGCTTCAGCGGTATTCAATTTTCAAAACACATGACATCGAACCTAATGATCACAGATGACCAGAGAATATAAAAACAATGACAATGAAGTACAGGACGGTGTTTTACCGTCCACCACACAAGCGCTGAAGACCTGAAAGTAGGAGCCTAACTAAAACATGTAAGATTCACTGTAAACATTTAACCTTTAATATGCGGCAACCTAGTTATTTTATATTTGCCATAAGAATCCCCCTTATCAGGGTCTGCACTGTTTGCCATTTAAGTTGAACGGCTTAGTGTAGTTTGGTAAAATGTTAGGTGTTTCTCTTAAGAATAAATATCTAGTACAGCCAGCAAATCTCTGTAGTTACTGTTTTGTCATTATGTTTATTGTTATTAGGATTTTAAGTATCCTTAACAGTATCTCAGTCATTGTCACCATGGTCACTTTCTGCAAAATTTACAGTATCACTTTCCGTTTGGAGTCCGCCTTAATCTGGCGCGTTGTAAATGCATCCACTTATATTTGCACTCTGGATTGTCACAGACTATCACATCTGTTCCATCATTTTCATCCTTTGAATTTTGAAAATAGCAAAAGACAGCACCTTTCTTCTCTTGTAGATGGTCTGGTCTGTCTTCTGCCACTGTACTCATGTGGCATATGTGATGATTCCAAAATTGATCAAATTTGGAAACCGTTTCATCAATGAAAGAATCTTCTCGATTTACCAGAAGAATGAGACATGTTGCAGTCGTCCAAACAACACAATGTTACCAAGGGCTAATATAAATGCAGGTTCTAGATTTGTGTCGATGCACGAAATAAGCAAATATATGGAAATGTGTATATTTGATACGGTGTTGACCAAGTCAAGTGCATCAGTGAAAGTACAACGAATGTTTGTTTAATTTATTACAAACAAACATGGCGGCATGTCGATGGAAATTGCCACATCAATAATTAACAAATAACTAATCTATTACATTATATCAACAATAATATTTACAAACACTTTACATCTAGAAAGCTAATGTAAACTAATAAGCAAATAATAAGATATATTTACCTGCAAATATATTATGAAATATAATTATATATTTAATACAGTGTTGACCAAGTCAAGTGCGTCAGTGAATTCCACTAATCCACTCGAGTGGGCAACGGACGGAGGACGTTTTTGTCGTACCCTTTATTACTTTTCTACAGTTAATCTGTTTCCAGCTTAATAATTGAGTACACTAGCGATAGATGGATACAGTTTGTTTCACTTACATGTTTTCGAATTACATGCACTTTACCACTGTATTTGCCATTGCGGTTGTTGTACATTAGTTTGAGTTAGGATACTTTTATTTACACTGTTTGTCTTTCAGGTAGGGGATGGAATAAGTGTGAGATTGGGCGCCCTTAAACCGGTTTAAACCCCCAGTAACTTTTGTCACTAACCGTTCCGAGCGGTACTTTCATCTTCCGCCTATTGTTTATTTGTTTGTCTTTGTGGGTCTCTTTATGTTTTTAGTAGTTATGTATATGTGCTGTGTTTTCTTGTTGCTGCTCGGGCGGCTGTTTGTTACATATGTTGTATTTCCTGCATGACTCATATTCGTACGTTGAAAAATAATAAACGGGTAGCGTGCGATCGCGGGAAAGCTAGAGCGAAATAGAGAGAACGTACGAGTTTTAGATAGGTTACAGATAGACTGAAAGTCAGACAGAGAAAGACGATACGTAGACATTTCGACATGAATTATGTCAAATTGCTACCGTTGAAATATACCTGGTGATAGTACTTGTACATGATATATGTTTCAATTTATCTATATTTACATTATGAGACACACTGTCCACTATTGTCATAACTAGGTTAAATATATTGATCGTTGAGTGTTTTAGATAAGTCATTTATCGAAAATACACGACAGTTTTATAAGTTATACTCTTACATTTAACATTGAAATCAATGATCCAGACAGGTTGCCTAATTTTAGACATTTTCAAGAAAACACATTTATTTCTCCATCAACCCCTGTATTGTGACCACTCTTTAGAATCGTTTCGAAAAGACGATTTTAAAAAGTGGCGACAGCATAGGGTTTGATCGAGAAATGACGAGTTTAGTATCTGAGTACGCACATTTATCCGTTGGCCTGGAAATGAGTTCCAACCGATACGATTTTTTGGGGTCTGTGTTTAGACAGACACCAGTTCTACCGGACCTGCGAGAGCAAATCAGCCGGTCCTCACAAAACGATTTACTCAGATGTGTAATGTAGTTAGGTAATCAGCTCAATTTATTACAAAAAGTACTATCGTGGACCGTTTTTTAAGACAAGCAGTTACTGTATTTGATCATTTCTTCAACAAATATGACGAATATTTTTCAAATGAGGCGATATTAATAATATTGGGGTATTTATGCACACTTATACACGAATCAGTTTTTGATTAATTGATCGCCGCCATTTGGAATATCACGTGACTTTACGCCATAGGGGAACGCAACCTCCAACGCAGTTATCTCCCCTAATAGACCGCACGCGTGGTGACAAGGGAGATAACTGTGAGGAGTTTGCAAATCGAGTAGAAGAATGGAAACTTTACGCAGAATTTGTTTACCAGGCACGCATTTTGGATGAGCTTGAAAATCGTAAGTACATATACATACAAACATTAACGCTTAGGTTATCATTGTCTTCTATTTATAGTTCTGCTATGACTTTCGTGAACACGATTTATTATCTTGAATCTTCCGAGTTATTACAATGTTGTGAAAGAAGATCTGCAGCACAGGTCTGCGCTATTAAGTTTTTAACTTATTCATACCTGAGACTGTAGGTTAAACCCCTTCCTCCATAAATATGCCTTTGTACGTCTTTGCAAACAAAGTAGACGCACAACAGGTTTCTGGGCGACTCTGCACCAAACTAACCGGGCCCCTAGACAATTCGGCCCCACAACGAATCGACACCATGGTCAACTCGGCCCCTCCCAAATATTTACCCTAGACGATTCGGCACCTATTTATTTTAATGAGTTTTTGTTATCAAATTTACATTTTCCCTGTCAATCAATCAATAAAATTAACTTATAAGGTGGATCCCGATCATCATAATAAATTGTTATTACGGAACACTGAATTGGATTAAATCTATACCCGGTAAATGTTTCGCACCAGTTTTGAAAACTTACAGGGATGACAGTTTTATTTATTATAATAACAAATAAAACTCGTCTCAGTAATTTTTCAACTTATAATTCTTCTTGGGGGTTTTAAACCTTAGAAATAATATGTATTATCATCACAAGGCAAACAAAAAGGTGAACAGTGTCTTCTGCAGGGGCAATCTGATCTGGGTCTACTCTGTTTGCAAAGGCTTAAAAAATGAAACTAATTATACCTACAAATAATTGCCACCCGACTTTTAGGCATAATTAGACATGCTTTGCCAAATTGGTGGTCAATTTAGAGGTTTTATACTGTACAATGGTAATTTTCGTGGATCTACTCGTAGACATTGTTACAATGGTTTTGCACTAATTTCTCATGGTATTGAAAGTAAGCATTGCAATTGGAGCTGTCTGATCAGGGTCTGCTCAGTTTGCTTATAATAATATGGTGTTATATAGATCAAATTCTATGGTTCTGTCTGTACCAAAATATCCTTTGTTAATATGCAATTTAAAAAATTGATCCAATAATATGATATCAATGATGTCATTAACCCTTTAATGAATATGTAAACAGAGAAAGGGTTAAATTAATTTATGGACATATAGTGAAATCTGAAGAAAGGTTGTACAAGGCCTTCCTATATTGTTGTTATCCTGGTAATACACACTGAGAAAGTTAGACATTCTGACCAGCCAGGTGCTTTAGTATGATTTATATGCGTTTATGCTTGTGAAAAAAAGGTGAATGATGTGTACAATTTTAAATGTAAAATGTTTTATAGTCATTTACTCCATCAACAGGCCTCTTAACCCTTTGTTTATTTCAAATTTAAATACCTACTGAATATTCATGAACAAAATAGTTATATGAAATATGGAAGGTTGAACATTGAAGCCATTTTGGAAAGTAAAGGAAAAGGTCTACAAAATTCTATTAGCAAACACAGCAGACCCTGATCAGACGGCTCCTATAGGAGCTGTCTGATCTGGGTCTACTCTGTTTGCAAATGCGTGAAAACACATTATATGAGGAAACGGGTTAATGCCTTTGCAAAGAGCATATATATCCATATCTGATAGTATCTATATAAGAGCTCTCTGATCAGGGGCTGCTGTGTTTGCTTATGAAATAATAAAGATGATAATACAGTTTCTAGCATGTTTAAAACAGAATTGTCTGTAGTGTCATTATAAACATTCAGTTAATATCAAGTATAAATGTAATTATTACATTTGATATACTCGTACACAGTATACCGAATAGTCCCCAAACCATGGCTTTTACAAAGACAATCCCCACCCGATTCGATTCAAATTTACATGCCCATTACACGTACCGGTGAATAAAAAGAGCACTCTGTCCGCTCTTTCCAACGCCAAGTTTTGAATAATATGAACCCGTCATAATGACGTCATCTAATGACTGTGTGACTTGATAGCGCCGATTCTTTCAATCCTTTGAGAATCTATTGCACCTAGTACACTAGTACATGTAGATCATATTTTATCCATAAATGTTATAAACAGGTTATTGCACATGTGACTATGGCCGCAGAGTGATATAGTCCCTTATCTTGATATAGTAACTCGGGCTAAAGCCCTCGGGCCAATTGCAAGGTGGCGGGCCAATATATCACGCTGCAGCTTTAGTCATCTGCGTAATAACCTCTTTTTGATTGTTGCGGCCCTAGTCACCTGCGTAATAACCCCTATTTATTTGTTATATGAATATTTATGGTGTAAGGGATTAAGAAATATTTCCAGAAATGTATTTTAATCATAAACATTAATTTTATTTGCAGGGGACAGTAATTTCGACAAGATTTCAAACAACAAGGGACCTGACATGCCAGTTTTCTAACAGAGCCGACTATGCTTTAAATGCCACAAAAAATGGAGAATAATATTGCTTTATTGACAAAGAGCTTTCAATGTCGAAACACAGTGATTTTCACCACAAAACAAGACCGAATCAATGAAACATTTTTATCAACATCCAAACAAGATTTCCCAATACTGATCTAAGTATGAAAAGCTTGATCAGCTGGTGCTGACTTTGTGGTATACGAATTGTTAAAATCTACTGAACTACTTTAGATACTAGCAGCCAGTGTTTGCTGATCCCCAGATGGAACAGTAGTTGGTTAAAGATTGTCGGAACATTGAAAGGCTTTAGACTGTGTGACTTGATAGCGCAGTCAGTAGAGTGTTGGCATGGTAAGCCAAAGGCCCTGGATTCAAGTCCCAGTCGAGTCAGAGCAGACCCTGATCAGACAACTCCTATAGGAGCCGTCTGATCAGGATCTACTCTGTTCGCAAAAGTGAAAAGGCATTTGGTAAACCCATTCCTCCATAAGGCTAAGGCTTTGCAAACTGTTAACAGAGTAGGTCTAGATCAGGATCTACCCTGTTCGCTCATTAAATAATATATTTAATTGCGATTCAGGACAATTGCCGATTCTCCTAGGACAGATTGCGATCGCATACATGTATGTTAAAGTCACTTTTTTAAACCATTGTGATAAATAGAGCATTTGCTCCAAAGGAGCAAATGCTCTATTTATCTTGATGGTTTAAAATCTACAAAATAATGAACATTGTATTTTATATCCCCACAAACAAAGTTTTGGGGGGTATGCTGGAGTAACCATATTCGTCCGTCTGTTCATCTATCCGCCCGTGTGTCAGTCCGTCCATTCGTCCATATCATAACTTCCAAAGTATAAAAACTATTGACTTCAAATTTCATATACAGATAGATCACACGGACTGAAAATGCATTGCACAATAGTCGTAACTCTGTCTTCAGTACTTCTGGAGTTATTGCCCTTGTTTTTTTCTCAAAATTTGGCTTGTCCGGATCATAACTTTCAAAGTATAAAAGCTATTGACTTCAAACGTCATGTACAGATAGAACACATTGACCACAAATACAGTGCACAAGGTCCATAACTCTGTCTTCAGTATTTTAGGAGTTATTGCCCTTTGTTATTCTAGTGAAAATCTGGTTTGTCTGAATCATAGCTTCAAACATATAAAAGCTATTGACTTCAAACTTCATATTGAGATAGATCACATTCACCACAAGTACAATGCACACGGTTAGTAGCTCTGTCTTCAGTATTTTTGGAGTTATTGCCCTTTGTTTTTGTTTTTTTTTTAAATCCGGCTTGTCCGGATCATAACTTTCAAAGTATAAAAGCTTCACATACAGATAGTCCACACATTCACCACAAGTGCAGTGCACAATGTGGATAACTCTGTCTTCAGTGTATTTGGAGTTGTTGCCTTTTGTTATTTTTGTCAAAAATTGGCTTGTTTTAATAAACAAAGCTTTTTTAAATTTTGCAATATTGTTGAACACCATCTGAAGTTCTGCACCTGCGATAAAGATTTTGATTTATCACCTCGTGCATGAATGAATGGTCTCCCTTTTCGTAATTTAACAGATAAAAAAATTAGCCGTCAAAGCTTTATTTCTATAACCCCATCTCTGTGTCAAATGTGCTAGTGGGGGTATAAATCACCTTTAGTGATAATTATAGTTTTTCTTGTAAGTGCTTCTTTCCAGTAGATCCGTTCATAGAGGTTGAATCCGAAAATAGCATATCAAGGAATGGGTTAAAAGATTGTAACTTAATTCTATTGAGTTGCTGCAACATCATTTTTCTGAATAACTTATTTGCTCTTTCTTCAGCACTTGTTTCAATAATTTGGCTTTCATACATTTAAAGGCTAGATCAGTTGCAACCTTTACTGTGACAACTTATCTATTCAAATGCTTACTTCCTTATTCTCGGACAGTCCCATTGGTGTGAACATAATTAGAATCCATTCAACAAAACGACGCATAGTAATGGACACACCTTAGGATGTGATTGAATGAGAATGGAATGGTTTCAAAAATATATTGGTTACTCCTTCTTTACTGTAAGCCTGACATGATGAATTTAGTTTTTCCAAATTGTCAAACCCTGCAATGGCTTAAAGTAGAAAACTAAAGCATAGCTGAACATCATTATTGAAATTTGCTTTGCCTGTCAATGTTTCTCTGTATTATATGACTTTGTAGTGTAGCTATTTAGTTTAGATGTAAGCGTTAGTTACTATTCATGATCCCAT
This sequence comes from Azorinus chamasolen, assembly GCA_963576725.1. Taxonomy (NCBI): domain Eukaryota; kingdom Metazoa; phylum Mollusca; class Bivalvia; order Cardiida; family Solecurtidae; genus Azorinus; species Azorinus chamasolen. Next base: position 84,379,165 of record OY755238.1, read on the forward strand.
TCAATGTTTCAATAACATTTATCGAACAGCCACTTGTTTTCACCCATGATGACCTATGATTGCAGTGACAGCCTAATGCAACTCAAAAAGATGCGCCCCTGTGAAACTTTTCAATTTGCATTCAAGTACCACCTGTCATAAGGAATTATCAATTAACATCTGAGTGGCTGTTCAACACAGGTTTTACAATAAACCAGGTAAAAGTAGAAATACAACCATGTATCGATTTAACATTTGATAACATTTTAGCTTGTCTGTTTCAAAGAAATCACAAGTTATTGTCGTAACTCCGGCGTCCGCGTTGTTGTCGTCATCGTCCGAAATCTTCTTCAATTTTTGTGTAACCTGCAGAGAGGCAGTGTGTCACTTATGGATCACTTTTCCGTCGTCTGTCTGTCTGTCTGTCCGTCCGTCTGTCTGTCCGTCAGACTTTCGTTTTTTGGCTGTCATTTCTAAACTTATCATTACAGAGCTTTCAAATTTCATATTTCTTCCTCTCATTGAGGACCATTGATGAGTTATTCCCCTTTATTCAGATTTTCACACTTCAGCATATTAACAATTTTGTGTCAGTTGCGAGCAGGTGACACATGTGTTCCTCCGAACACTCTTGTTCATTTACAACCTTCATTTTTGGTATACATGTTCATCTTGACAATGGCAACAGATAAGCGTTGGCACCCGCTTGTGCTCTTGTTTAATTACTTTCAAACAGATGCTTTACTTGCAACATATGTTTATTTGCTGTTTTATACTTTTTCTTGACATTGTCTACAATAATTTTTTTATCATAAATACATTTACTCTTTTTTTCTCCCATTTCAAAATCTGTGAACAATTTCAGGTGATTACCATTATAGATTGTAAAACTATACAACCATTCTTGATTATCTACTTGAATTGTTTGCGAGGTTCAAATATTTATTTAATTTTAAACTTATTTTTGTATACATTTATATAAATATATTTATATAGTGTTTTTCAGAAGATCAAGATTTCTTGACACTGTTCAACTTATACCTTTACTACATTATACTTCAAATTTGGAAATTAGGTTTGAAATATTTACATAAAACGTGCAAAATGCCAGCTACCACCAGATAAGATTTCAGCATATGGGAACATAAAAAATAACTCGCAAACAAACGCCCAAATACAGTAAAATCTCTCTAGACCGAATAGAAAATAAACATTATTTTCGAGGATTCAAAACAGGTGGCTGCTTGATGCAGGCTGACAGCGATACGGAAACTTCTGCAGGAGCTTTTTGTATAGTTGGTCAGCATACAGCAGTCTTTAATGCCCAGTCATAATGTTTATATTTCGTCCGGTTTAGAGAGGTTCTGCTGAATAACACACGTTTTCTTTCCAAAAACACAGACCCCTTCAGTACTATCAGTACTTTGATTTCATTTGCAAGAGATAAACATGTAATTTGAATATGATAAAAGAAGTTGCACTCAACTCGGTTGTACCTGTAAGGCAGACATCAGCGTTTGATGTTGCAGATTTACTCGAAAGGCACTGGGATATTAACAAATTAATTCCAATTTGACTATTTAGTTTTTTAACGACAGACAAATCAAAGATGGTGAAATATGGTGCGTATATAGTCAGCAGTGAGATTCACTCCCATTTTTGTCCGCGCTAGAATGCATAGCTGACAAAACATTTAAAGAGCCAAGATTGATTATTTATATTTTTATATAAAAAACGCCAGACAGGAAATAACACGAAAGTCAACAGCAACGACAAAAACGCAAAATTAATGTTCGCTCACAAAATTATACCTTGCTTGTTCCACACCAACATCGTATAAACAGCGCCGTAAGACTAGAATTAAAAACAAATTCCGTTATTCTGTTTGCAGCTCAATCATTGAGTACACTAGCGATAGGTGGATACAGTTGTTTCACTTAAATATGGTTTCGTTTTACATGCACTTTACCACTGTATTTGCCATCGCGGTTGTTGTATATTAGTCGGAGAGGGGATACGTTTATTTGCACTGTTTGTCTTTTAGGGTGTGGTTGGAATAAGTGTGAGTTTGGGCTCCCATAAACCGATTTAACCCCCAGTGACATTTGTCACTGACCGTCCAAAGGCGGTACTTCCAACTCCCACCTATTGTTTTTTGTTATGTCTGTGCGTCCCTTTGTGTCTTTTATATACGTGTACATTTGCTGTTTGTCGTCGTGGTGCTGTTTGAACGGTTGTATGCTTTGTATGTGGTGTTTCCTGCATGACTCATACATATACTTTGCTTATGAATTATATACGAGCATTGATCTGATTCTATAGTTATTGCCATATTAACCAAACCTACTGCGATCATAAACTGTTTACAAATTGTTATAGTTTTTTCTAAATGATGTAGGTCTCTTGAGTAAAAGTAACGGGGATTTAAAATAACCTATACATCAGATGGCAGGAAAGAAGAGTCACAATCAGAATCAATATCGGTGTACTTGGACTGCTTTTATATACGGTTACGGGGTTCGACACTAATATTTACCAATAGGGAATTGGTAAATAACATTCCATTTCTATTTCCATTTTATATTATCTCCTGGGGAAATAAAATTGTGTCGTTACTGACTGATAATCAACTCACTTTGTTTCACTTAATTACGAACGTAGTCTCAGGAGTGGGGACTCTCCTAACCAAAGGACATACATATAGATTACCCTTATTAAGTTTGACGTGTGCCGTACTCATATTGTGGAAGCAATGCAATACTCTGCTCCAAATAGTGTCGACGAGAACATGCTGATGATAGTGTCCTATTGGATTGGAGGAAACGAATGCACTTTTTACATTTGTGATAGTATAATTATGCATATTGCTTTTTATAAATCAAATAACCAGCTTTTTCCACCTAGATATAGAGTTCTTGTTCGATATGTGAAGAAAAAACATTTAAGATTTTCACTCAAATTATGGTCGTACTCCTGCTGACAAGGCATCAGATAATGTAATCATTATTTGAACATTGTATTATTTTGATGTCATACAGAAGGAGTTAACTGTTTCATAAACATTATATAAAACGTCATTCACATGACAAAATATAGTCTAGGAGCGTTTAAGTTGTACAATACTTGATTTGTTTATAAATGGAAAAGTAGTGAAGTCAAGCAGGCAAAGCCACATGCAAGACGCAACCACCACCAAAAAAAGTTTGATCCTGAAATAAAACAACATAAACTTACTATGTAAGAGACTCCAAGGCTACATAAAAATCCTTATAAAACGTTACTGTGATAAAATATATGAAAATTCTAGAATTTATGTGTTTCAGTCCAATAATTCAAATGATATTAAACTAAACTTGAAAATGAACAGTACAACATTTCTTCATTAGGCTGTTATGATTTCGTTACACGCTAAATTACTCTACTCCACCATCTTATCAAGGATAAGTTAATTGAATTAAATAGAAAAGAACTTTGCCAAAGAAAGTAAACTTACATTACGCAATGTGGACTTGCATTGGTGTTCAATCAATAAATGTTTTTACAATGGTTCGAAGATTGTACTTTCACCTACAAAAACGTACTATGCAACGCTTTTCTTCTATTCGTAAACAGTCCGCTTACAAAAAACACAGAGTGTGTCCTATAATCAAAACGTGCGATGCTAAGAGGTGCATATGTTGTAGTAATATTTCTTGTAACTCAACAATCAATACATTTAACTTCTTGTTTAACTAAGATAAAAGAACATGTGAAATTATATTGGAAAAGTAGGAGATCTTTCGAAAGCAAAAGTAGCAGTGTGATAAGAGAAAATTGCAGTCTCCCTATCACCGGCTTAAACAGTATTCAATTTTCAAAACTAATACGTTTGAACCCGCAATCTTAAGCAAACGTCATGAAGGCCTTTAATGAAACGTGTCGATATTCGGATGATATTTTCAACATAGATAAACCTTTCGTTGATGTTATTATTCCTAATATTTACCAAAAAGAACTTAAATTGAAAAAAGCTAATCCGTCTGATACGTATGCAGATTTGCTTGATCTAGACCTTAAGATTGACAATGGAATGGATCACCACCCTTCAGAATTTATGAACTTCACAACAGCAGGTGTTAAGTGCTTGTGTGGCGACCGTAAAACGTCGCCCCGTACTTCATTCTCAGTGTTGTTATACCTTCTGATCCGTCGAGACCATGAATTTCAGTATTTCTTGTTCTGAAAATTGAATACCGCTTAAGTCGGTGCTAGGGGGCGTGAGCAGTGTTGCACTTTCAATTACTGCCCATGAACAGACTCAATAAAACCGAGTCTGCAATTTTCTCTTTTTGTGTTGCAATTTTTGCTTTCGGGGGATCACCACCCTTCAGAATTTATTTCTTCTAAACTTTATTACAAAATAGACGATTTTGATTTTAATATTGTAAATTTCCCTCATCTTCATCGTGCTTAATCTTCCCTATTTTCATGTCCGCCGACCGGAAAGGCTTATTAGTACTCTGTGAAGACGCCCTCTAAAATCCGGAAACGGAAGGAGGATGTCGGATTTTTTAATTATCTCGTTTTTGTCGTATTCTTTATTACTTTTCCACAGTTACTCCGTTTTTGCAGCTCAGTCATTGCGTACACTAGGGATAGGTGGTTCGAGTTTATTTCACCTGCATAGTTTTTCGTTTTACATGCAATTTACCACTGTCGTGGTTGTTACAGATTAATCAGAAAGAGGATATTTTATTGACATTGTTTGTCTCTTAGAGTGTGGATGAATTAAGTGTGATGTTGGACCCCCGTAACCGGTTTAAAGCCCCAGTGACCGTTCCTAGGCGGTACCTTTATCTTCCCCATATTGTTTGTTTTGTCTTTGTGCGTATCCTTTTCTGTTATGATAGACATATACATTTGCCGTATTTTCTTGCTGTTCGGGGGCGGTGTGTTTTGTATGTGGTGTTTCTTGCAGGACTCATACATACACTTTTAACCCCAGATGTAAGATGGATTATTAGGAGTAGTAAATTTAATTAAATGGGAGAATAGTGTAATAACTGATATACATGCATAATACCTAAACTCGACAAATTGGATAAATGAAAATAACACATTGCAAGAAACAATGCAAATTATTGCATCTGACTAGAGACCCAGGTATTTGGCACTCCAAAGCTCCAACGAGTGTCAGGTCAATCTTTCGTTATATCAGAATTTGAGCAAATCTTATTTTTTTCGGCAGGATAAGGGTTAAAATGTTTATCATAAGTGCTAAAATGTATATCAAATGTTTATATAGTAAAACCCTCTAAAAAAGTGGTCGATCAAGTAAACCTCAATCTTATCACATATTTACACGGATATTCCAAATGGTAATTAGGAACTAAGACATTGTCAAATATACTATACACAGTGAGTTCTAGAATGAATTTCAGGAAAACGACACTTGTGCAGCATCCAAGCGATGTTGATCGACTGACAAGTATGTCGTTTGTTACAGGTTTTACCCCTTTTCTTTTCTTTCAAAAGCATTACCGCAATATTAAACAGTTTGTTCAACATCATTTGTCGCCACCTGACCTATTTAGTCTCGCATTGCCCTGAACTCCAAACTATCCAATTTAGTGTCGCAGCACTAGACCAAGTCCAGCCGAATACCAGATTCCTTTTCCCTGTCTGACTTCTTATCTATTTTAAATAAGCAATCCATGACTTTTTATGTACTTTTCCACTTTTATTTATAACGAAAATGAACGTGTTAAGTAAAACGTAACTGTTTGTTATGTAACACATTTCAACAAAAATAACATTCACCTTACCTTTTTCGTAGTTATGTGAAAGTGCCTGTATTTATTACACATGTCAAGCAAGTTGTGTATGATATATAATATCTAACGAAGATCATTCAGTATGATATTTACAAGTCGTCAACTGTATTGCAAATGTTAAAGCCAGTAGATATTTATAAGACTAGTTCTGTACTCGCGCATGGGCGGCTGATGTTTAACACCCGAGTAACGTTCCCGTGAGAGTACTGATATAGATTACAAGCTTTATAGACTCAAGCTTTAGAAACTGTTGATTATTTTGCTTACAGTCTGAGTTCAGATTAAATGCCGAGTAGTTAACAACTTGTCATCTGCAATCCAAATTTGTTAAATCAGTCGGCACAATAAGGAAATAAACAAATAAATCTAAATTTTATTTTCAAAAGAATAAAGCACATAATTATATAGAACTAGAGAATGAGACAAAATGTGAAGTCCCTGATCAGACGCCGCCTTGATAAGGCGGCGTCTGATCTGGGACTGCACTATTTGTCGTGGTACATTTATGCGACTTCGGCGGTGAAAGGGTTAAAAAAGTAGAATGTGAAATTGTCGTCTAATATGGGACAAAGCTCTTGGCAAATGCAATCAAGGAGTTGCACGTATACAGCCAAAAGTTTATACGGTCATATACATGAAATAGCTGTTGTTTTTATATGAAAATAGCTACTGGATTTTAAATGCGCAATATTAAATTCGAAGATTCTAAGCAGCTCTGAACATTCCTTACTATATGCATATCTAAATTCTAACCAATGAAATTAACTAGACTGTATATTTATTCATATTTTTGTTAATTAAAGTGACATTTAAAATATACATTATTTAAAGTAAAACAAAGCAAATTTAAGGTTAAACTCTTTGCAGCAGTTATGATGTACTTAGATTAACTACATAATTACTTTCTCAAATTAATATTTCTTAAATCGAACTTGTATTTTCATGCTTAGTATGGTATTAACAATATTGATATATGCTATTGTCACCTAGTGACTTTTAATCTCTTGATTTGGATCCAATATCTTGGTTTGGATACAAACATTATATAAATAGGAGAAACTATAAACCAGGAAATAGGCTTAGATTACTTGGTGAGGTGACCTGCTCTGAATGACAATTATATAGCTTCCGGGTATATTGCTATGACAACTGTCCGGATATGGTATATATGACACAGACCTTCCGATACAAACAGGAAATGGCTGTTTCATGATATATACTGTGCAAAGTGGACATTCGGGAGTTCAGTTCAGTTGAGATCAGATCAAATCGGAACACAGATAGTACTAGGGCTATGATCATAATCACAGGTTAGAAATGCATTATGGGAATTGAGGGACTGCAAGGTACGTGGCTTAGGCATATACCAGTATCAACTCAGACACCAATAGGGACAGTCATGTTATAGAACTTTAATTATGTGTTGCTGTATTAGAGTTTATGAAATGCGTTGTAAATGAAGTCCATAACGCGACACGTAGTGTCAAATAGTGACTTTTAACCTCTTGATTTGGATCCAATACCTTGGTTTGGATCCAAACATAGTATAGACATAGTAGTAAACCACAAACCAGGAAATAGTGTTAGGTTACTTGGTTAGGTTACCTGCTCTGATTAACAATTGTATAGCTTCCGGGTATATTGCTATGGCGACTGTCCTGATATGTTAGATTGCAGTCAGACCTTCCTCTACGAACAGGAAATGTCTGTCACCGGGGCTTAGGGATACATACTGTCAAAAAGTGGACATTGGGGAGTTGAGTTCAGGTCAGTCAAGATCAGATCAGATGGGAACAGAGATAGTACTAGGGCTATGATCATAATCACAGGTTAGAAATGCATTATGGGAATTGAGGGACTGCATGGTACGTGGCTTAGGCATAGGCCAGTATCGACTCAGAAGCGAATAGAGACAGCCTTGTTATAGAACTTTAACCATGTGTTGCTGTATTAGAATTTATGAAATGTGTTTATTAAAGTATCTAAGACTGAAAATGTGTTGTAAATGAAACCCATAACGCGACACTATAACTCTTTAGCAAATGTGCCGTTCCTGCCATTTGCAAACATTTCTTGTGTTCGTTTGCCATTACTTAAACTAATTGCTTTTCATATAGAAATTTCTCAAATGAATATTATGGTGTAAAGGGATACAGGCGATTAACTACCCCTTTGACACAGCGGTAAAAATGCGGTAAGCGATTAACTACCCCGTTGACACAGCGGTAGAATGTGGTAAGCGATTAACTACCCCGTTGACACAGCGGTAAAATGTGGTAAGCGATTAACTACCCCGTTGACACAGCGGTAAAATGCGATAAGCGATTAACTACCCCGTTGACACAGCTGTAAAATGCGGTAATAAATATCGCGATATCGTATTAACCCTTTCGCTGCCAACTTTTGTCGTCTGCAAACTTTGTCGTCTGCTCCAATTTTCAATTTACAACTTTTCTTCTTTTTTTCATAAAATAGTAACAGTAACAAACAGTTTGGATCCTGATGAGACGCCGGCGTCTAATCTGGATCCAAACTGTTTGCATAGGTATTGACAGATGCGAAATTGGCAGCGAAAGGGTTAAAATGTATGTAATTCAGTATATGGTAAAAATCTCCAAACGCCACGATGTAAGAGAACATGTCAAATACAGTAAAACCTCTCTATAATGGCTACTAAATTGTATTAATTACAGTAAAACCTCTCTATAACGGACACTTAATTATGTTAATTACAGTAAAACCTCTCTATAACGGCCATTAAATTATGTTAATTAATTATTATTTAGGGCAGGTGACTGCTCCTATAGGAGCGTTTAGTTTTACTTCCACCTTGCTTTAAGCAGCCACTTGTCTTTAACACAAACTACTTGATGTAATTTAGCGGCCGTTATAGAGAGGTGTTCCTGTACACAAGATGCAGATGTTCGTATTTGCGAATTTGTACTTGGACTGATAGCGGTTGAAAAAATGCGATCCCTGCAAGAGCTGCCTTTTACATGTCACGTGTGAATAAGCTCTAATCCATCTGACTTGCCAAGAATCAAAACCAATTTATAAACAATAAATTATCAGTATCAATCCGAATGAGTGTAAATATGTTATGTAAACGTGTTCACTTCTTCTGTGTTATTGTATGCGTCTAAATCTAACTAAGGTTATACAAATCTCAAATTAAGAAGGAATACAGTATTCCATTAATACACTTATTTTTGTTATATGTGATTCCTGTTGCAGACCTCCCACTAACATAAGATTACATGCGAGTTACATAGCAAAGTCACAATATTTAAACCATATGCAGAGGTCCGGATAAGGTGCGTAAAATTAAACACTTTCAAATCCGTAGCAAACAGGACAGACCCAGATCAGACGAATCCTATAGGAGCCGTCTGGTCTGGGTCTACTCTTTTTGCAATTTCGTAAAAATTCGTTTGTATGAGGAGACGGATTATTTTACCAACTGTTTGTGATACTGCTTTAGTGTTCATTTTAAAACATGTATGGCCCTGCTTTACGAAAACCTACTTGAGAAAGTGTTCGTGTGGCGGCCGTAAAAAAGTCGTCCCGTACATCATTCTCAGAGGGGTTACACTTTCTTGTCATTCAAGATCATCAATTCCAATGCCTTTATCTATGATAATGTGAATGCCATTTAAGCTGGTGCTAGGGGAGTGAGTACTGTTGCACTTTTAACAACTGCCCATGAACAGGCTCAATAAAACCAGAAATTGCATTTTTTCTCTTATTTTAGAATGTACGTACTTCATTTCCTTTACTTTCAAAGAATCTAATTTCAGAATGCATGCCAATGGTGTAGAACCAGACCAGACACCGTACTGAGAAGGTGGTGTCTGATAAGGATCTGGACTGTGTGCCATTTATGCAACCTGTCCGGTTTTCCTTACTGCTGTGACAAACAGAATAGAACCTAGCCAGTCGATGCGTAATGAACTCGGAAGCTGAGCTGTTTCTATGTTTCATATGGCTGGACTTAATAGTTGGCATTTCCAATCTATCCCGATGTCGATTTGGATGTCGGATGCCGAGATAAACCGCTGTTTAACAAGGGGACATCTCAACATAGTCAGAGCAAAGACTGTCAGGCCAACAAAATATAGTAAATTCTGAAAGGAGGTGATCCCACGAGAGCAAAAATTGCAACACAAAAAGAGAAAATTGCAGACTCGGTTCTATTGAGTCTGTTCATGAACAGTAATTGAAAGTGCAACACTGCTCACGCCCCTAGCACCGGCTTAGGCGGTATTCAATTTTCACAACAAGAAGTACTGAAATCCATGATCTCGAAGGATCAGAAGGTATAACAACACTGAGAATGAAGTACGGGGCGACGTTTTACGGCCGCCACACCTGCTGTTGTGAAGATTATAAATTCTGAAAGGGAGTGATCCCCCGGAGTGATCCCCCGAGTGCAAAAATTGCAACACAAAAAGAGAAAATTGCAGACTCGGTTTTATTGAGTCTGTTCATGAACAGTAATTGAAAGTGCAACACTGAAATTCATGATCTCGAAGGATCAGAAGGTATAACAACACTGAGAATGAAGAATAGGACGACGTTTTACGGCCGCCACGCAAGTACTTAACACCTACTGCTGTGAAGATTATAAATTCTGAAAGGAGGTGATCCCCTGCGAGCAAAAATTGCAACACAAAAAGAGAAAATTGCAGACTGTTGAATCTATTGAATCTGTTCATGAACAGTAATTGATAGTACAACACTGCTCATGCCCCCTAGAATGTTGCGTTTCTCATAGAAGTGAAACAAATATATATACGCCATTGCATTAGTTATGCTGCTTTAATGTGACACTCATCATCCAAATCAATTGTCTGAAAACCCGAGGGACCGTATTTCGCATTAACTCATTGTATGCGCATGATTGCGATAAAAAATGAGTTAAATGGACAGTGCGGTACCGGAAGGAAACTTTGCCGATGAATCCGGGGCTTTAAACCGTATCTTTAGGTTTCGAGATGTTTCTAAGAATAAAAATACTCAGGGAAATCCACAGAAGTGATAGACCTGCATATAAACCGACTTTTTTCTATTTGGCCTTATTGAGCAAATACGAATCACGCCCGAGATACACGTGGACATGTGCCGTTCATCGGTCTCTTATACAACCTCTGGTGAAGCATATACAGTAAAACCTCTCTATAACGACCATATTTTGTGTTAGTTCAGTGGTATTTTGGACAGGCGGTGGCTAAAAGAAAAACAGAACGCTCCTATTTTACTTTAACCTTGCTTTAAGCATCCACATGCCTTTAACACAAAATACTTGCTGTAATTTAGTGGTCGTTATAGAGAGGCTTTACTGTATAGATAATTTTATTTAAAAGGTTAGTTGCATTGTATTCAATTGTCTGTTCTGTATACTTTATACCCTTATAATGTTTCTTGCAAAAAAGAAAAGAAAAAAACATGCACCCAAGGGTGAAATGTGCAATTTATAATATTTGAAGCCTTGTAGAAATCTTTCGCGTGAAAACTATTGGTAACACTGTAACATAAATAATACAGTATATCCTTTGTAACACCTTCGTTTGGTTTACTTGCTTAGAGATGTAAGGCCAGCTAGTTGCTTAATGCAAATCAATGATAATGCAAAAGGCGTTATAAAGGTATGGAGGCAGATCAAATCTTCATCTGTCGGTTCGTCTGCTAGGTCGTCCGTCTCACACCCAAGAATACGCTCCATTTCCTACCAGTCTAGAAAGGTTCTACTGTACTATAACTCCTACGAGTTGTGGGCCATGACTCTTGTGCTGAAGATTTCAGCAGGTGACACGTGTGTTCCTATACGTTATGTTAAAATGAAATAACCCTTTATGAATATTGAGTAGGACAGGAATAGCAAATGCGCCTGTTTATTTCCTAGATATGGACCAGCAGAAAAGCTAACTGTTAATGGCTCTACTTTGAGCCATTCTGCCCCACCCCACCCCTCCAGATCATACCGAGCATGCAACTGACGTCCTTAACTTCCTGCTTATTATGATCAACAATCCACGATCCCCAGCCACCAACATTAAGATTAAGAAACTTTGCAGATGACGAACATGTATACAAATGGAGGGATGTTTTCACGTTGCTTGTTAGAAACAGATACCAATCTTACCAAATAACAGGGGAAACGCCAGAAACTTCAAACATTGACATACATTTTATAAATGAACATGTTAAGTAAGCGATTAGTCTTAATATTTCTATCACCTCTCTTCAGAATTCATTTAAGGTCTGCCAGTCATAATTCGCCAATATTCAACACGCTTGAGATGCCCCTTGTTAAATCTATGAAAAAAGTACAAAAATGAGTCATGCAGGAAACACCACATACAGAACAAACACTCGCCCGAACAGCAACACAAGGAAACAGCAAATGTACATAACTAGACAAAACAACAAGAGACGCACAAAGACAAAACAAACATACAATAGGAGGAAGATTGAAGTACCGCCTTGGAACGGTCAGTGACAAAAGCCACGGGGGGTTAAACCGGTTTATGGGCGCCCAACCTCACTCTTATTCCATCCCACACTAAAAGACAAACAGTGTTAATAAACGCATCCCCTCTCCGACTAAACTACAACAACCGCGACGGCAAATACAATGGTAAAGTGCATGTATAACGAAAACACATTTAATTGAACCTACTTTATCCATCTATCGCTAGTGTACTCAATGATCGTCATCTGGAGTACACATCGTCATCGGGATAGGTTGGAAATGCCTAGTAGTTCTGTCTCATTCAATCGGGCAATTGGATTCGTTAAATTATTGAAGATCTTTTAATATAAGCCCACTTACCTTGCAGTGAAAATAATATCCTTTTAGATTTAGATTTTAAGCCGTTTTGACTACTTCCGACACGACCAAGCTTTTGAGAAACAATTGACCAAGTGTAAATCATTACCGATCCTGATGAACAACCTAGTTACTCGGCGTCTCACCAGGATCCAAAGTGTGTGTAAATCCTGTTTAGAAGGTTTAGAAGTTTGAACATGGGTTTTTAGCCCCGCAAAGTTTTGTGAAAACATGTGGTAGTTTGGATTATCTAGTGAAACTTTTTGAACTAGTGTTTTTGGAACATAAATGCTAATGTCGGAAATAACGGATACACCAAAAACTATTTGTGGAAGTAAGAAAAAGAAGAAAAAGAAGCGACCAGCTACCTCGCCATTACCAGCTGATGTCACGGATTACACGAAGCTTGATAACACACACTGAACGGGCACGGGCACGGGCACGGTCAGTGTAACACATACACATATATCTGGACAATCAAAAATGAAATATAAACAAGGTGAACAGTACGGTGCACAAAACGGACAGTACGGACAATTTGTAAGTGTGACTCCTAATTTATTTCAAAATATGTCTCAATTCCCCGCAACCCCATATTGAATGCAACCGTATATTCAGATTACGAGTCCAACCCCAACCCAAACCCCTATGTACAACAACATGTCGTCACTGCCACCTCCTCCGTGGGCCGTTGAAATCCTAGATGAAACGAAACAAATTAAACATAAACTGCAGACAATGGAAGAGATTAAACAAACTGTGAAAGCAATTAATTTGAAAGTTTCGGACCTGGACGAGAAATTTAGATCTTTAGAGGTTCGTGTCGGAGAAACCGAAAACTCTTGTGAATTTATAGAGAAAGAACTTGAATCTAACAAATATGATCTGAAAACAGTCAACGACAATGTTAATAAAGTGAAAAGGGCATGTGAATGTCTTTCAGAGGAATCAAAGACAGTTTCGCCAAAGAGTATTGACATTGATGCAAGAGTTACGGAACTTGAGACTAAGTCCATGCGCGAAAATCTGATGTTTTACGGTTTAGCGGAGGAAGGTGACAACGAGAACTGCATAGAACTTGTACAGAAGGTAATAAAAGATAGCTTGGAAATAAGGGCTGCTGACACATTATTGATTGATCGTGCACACCGAGTGGGTAAGAAACTGAGCAGAAAAACCTGACCGATAGTCGTTAAATTCCATTATCCCCGGGAAAAGGAAAGGGTTCAGAACGCGTCGTTTGATAAAGCAGAATCTCTTAAGAAGGCAAGGTTGGAATTGGCGCGCATCTCCGCGTAATATACGAGATGCTAGGAAACCCTGTTATCCGGCGATGAAAAAAGCCAAGGAAGATGGTAAAACTGTATAATTCAACGGTGCCAAGTTATTTATTGACGTCCAGGAGTATACCCCTGAAACGTCAACAGCCAAGTAGAAATGTCAAGAAGACACACCCTTAAACATCCTAGCATGGAATATTAATGGACTTAAACGGAAACTTACTGAACAGAACTTGATATCATATTTACAGCAATGTGATCTAATATTTCTGAACGAAACGTGGTTGTCCGAAAAGGAAACGTTTAATTTTGACATTGCAGGATTCAGTGCAGAACACACTTGTGGTAATAAATCCAAAAATATAACAAAGGGACGTTATAGCGGAGGCATTTCCTTCTAGTAAATGTCTAATTTAAAACGATATGTACACATCGCTGAAAAGCACAGGTATCGTTTAATTTGGATAAAACTTTCGCATGATTTGTTTGAATTTGATGAAGATGTATCTTTGTGTCATGTATATATCCCACCAGTTCAATCAAAAGTCCTTAGGCATGCCGGTTTCTATTTCTTTGAACAGATAGAGCTTGATATTGTGAAATACAATGGCGTAGGAAAAGTATTTGTCTCAGGAGACATGAATAGTAGAACTTCTGATTTCACGGATAGACTCGATCTCAACAAATACTTAGATCAAGATTTGACATTTAAAAATACACGTGACATTCCTGTAAGGGTAAACAAAGACCGCGTGATCTACAGTAATGGGCGGGGCTTGTTAGAGACCTGACATGCTACGTGGTTATTATTTGCAAACGGCCGAATTTTTGGGGACCAGAACAGGGGTAACTACACATTTTGTGCGAACGGGGGTCTTAGTTCAGTAGATTACTTACTCTTCAATTTTAAAGACCTTGATTCACTCTCCAATTTTGATATCCTTGAATTCAACGAATATTCGGCTTTCCGCTTAAAAGTAATTGCGAGGCTATTGACGAATCCGACAGCAATATATATCCAGGTGAGATAGAATTAATCTGGGACGCGGATAAAGTACCCCTGTTCAGGTCAAAATTATTGAATGACAATGACACTATACAATTACTACACCGTAGCGTGAGCGACGAACCAATAGAACACGTGGTACATAATTTTACTCGATTATTATCGCAACATGCTTTTGATGTATTGGGAAAGAATGTAGTAGTGAAGTACGTGCTAATAATCATAGAACAAGTCAAAGATGGTTTGACGCTGACTGTGCTGCTGCCAAATGGAATTTTAAACGAACTCGCAATATTTTTAACAGAGAGAAAACAGACGAAAATCGTACTTTATTTGTGAGAGCGCGGACTAGATATAACCGGATTAAACGTAAAGCAATGCATAAATTTAAATTATCAGAGGGTAGAAAAATCACTGATCTAGCTAAAAGTCAGCCTTGAAAATTTTGGCGCAACATTAAAAAACATATAAGAAGAACGCGAAAGAGTCCGAAACGTTAAATTTAGGGCAATTACACGACCATTTTAAGTCACTATTCGAGGAAATCCCGACAACGGATACAAATAATTACATTAGTTCTGATGATAACCTACAGAACGATGATTTAGATATGATAATATCTGAGCAGAAAATATGCTCTGCAGTATTTTCACAAAATAATAATAAATCTCCTGGATATGACAAATTGATATCGGAGGTATTTAAATCAACCTATGATATTTTTTCACTATTTTTGGTTGAGCTGTATAATAGAATATTTCACAGCGAAGAGTATCCACTATCTTGGGGGGAGGGAATAATTACGCCTATTTTTAAAAAGGGCGATACGAATGATCCCCAAAACTATCGTGGAATTACACATATATTCACAAATTGTATTAAACAGACTCACTAAATGGTCAGATATAAATAGGAAAATCTGCAAGACCCAATATGGCTTTCGAAAAGGAAAGTCTATTGTGGACTGCATATGTATTCTATATTCTGTATTATCAAAGGTACTAAACTCTGGAAAAAAAACTGTATTGTGTGTTCATCGATTATGAGAAGTGTTTTGACAGAATCGATAGATCTTATCTGTGGCATAAGCTTCGAACTGAAAATGTAAGTTCAAAATTTGTAAAGGCTATGTACATGACTATTAAATATTGTGTTAAATATAAGTCTTCATACTCGGATTTCTTCGAATCTAATATGGGCTTGAAGCAAGGGACCCGAGCTCCCCTCTGATCTTCATATTCTTCGTGAATGACATTTTAAGCAATATCAACACAGATCTAGATGATATATTTTCCGTAAACGAACGTTTTGCAGACGATCAAGTACTTTTTGCTAAGTCACCTAAAACTCTACAGACTATGATGCCAGATGTCGAAAACTATTGCCGTCTTTGGGGCTTGAAAATCAGTACGTCTTTAACAAAAGCAATGTTTTTTTTAAAAAAGCAGGCATACTCGATACGATTTTTATATTAATAATACAGCAATCGAATTGGTGGACTCGTTGAAATACCTTGGTGTTACCATACTGAAGAATGGTAACTGGATCAGAACCCAGAAACTGATTGCACAGCATGTGTATTTTGCCCTCCATAATGTCTTCACTATATTTAATAATATTGAGATATCGATTGCCCAGGATTGCAGAATATTTGACTCACTTGTAGGTTCAATTCTTACTTTTAGATCGGAAATTTTGGGAATGCATGAAGGGAGTGATATTGAGAAAATGCATACTGCTTTTTAAGAAGAATTTTATGCGTCCGAAAATCAACTAACCTTTCAGCACTGTATGAAGAGCTAGGTCGAATACCGTTCTCCATAATGAGACAAATTAGAATGGTTAAGTATTGGGCCAAAATCCAAAAGCTCGGCGATTTAGAAATGGTAAGGCAAATGCATCTAATGCTAAAACAAGATGATGAATCTGGGAATACATATAATCAAAAAACATTCGGCTTTCTATATTAAAGATATATTAACAACCATGGGTTTACGTATGTGTGGATTTACCTGGCTGATATAGACATACCCTTTGCTGCCATAAAACAGAGGATTGTTGATAATTTTCTACAAAAATGGTATTCTGATATTAACAATTCCCGACGATTACAGACGTATTGTATTTTCAAGCATGATTTTGAATGTGAAAAATATCTTGATTTTATCTTGGAGAAAAAATACAGAGTTGCATTATCTAGAGTTATAACTTCCTCTCATACTCTATGTATTGAAGCAGGTAGATATGATAACACACCAAGAGAACAACGATTATGTAAATCTTGTAGTACGGGAAAAGTTGAGTAAGAATTTGAAACCATATTATTGTCATTGGCCAACTCTACACAAATTTGATGGTTTCATGTCTCTAAAGTCAAAAAAGACTGTTTGTGCCTTATCAAAATATATCTATTTTGCAAATAAATTACGCATAGCTTAATGTTAAATAATTCAATAGGGGAAGGTGTATTTTTGAAAGTTCTGATTCTAATATTTATTTTGGAATGATCTTTACATGCGCATGGATATTTTACGGGTTAACTTGCAACAGTGCATACTTACACTACATAAGTATATATACATAAGTTTAGTGCCTGTCATGTCTATCCAATAAAGAAAATGCAGATGAAAGTAAAATGATGACACGTTCTGTATTCCCTGCAGGTTTGAGGCGGTTTCCTAAAAACATGCCCATGCGCATGTCAAGTCATATTCGTATATTCGTATTCGTAAATGCAAGATAGGTCACGGATAGCGGGGTAATGGTCAAAGTGACTCGAGAATCGACACGGTGCCTTCGGTGTTCATCCCCCCCCCGAGCATCATAGATATGATGTTGTAATATTATAGCACTTAAGATGGAGTGAATGATCCTACTGGCATAACAAGTTTTTATTATCTGAGAACCCAGTACAAAACAAAGCCAAGTATAACAAATGTGTTCTGCTATGTTTTAATAACTGTATCGGGTGTCTGTACGGGGTTCCATAGCTTATTTCGTTAGATATATATGTATCTTATGTATCAATAGTTGCAATAGTGCAACATTGGTCAAATGTTGTTATTAGTTCTCACATTTGTCTTCAAACATACAATTAAAGTGTGAAACAGCTTGGATTCTGGCGAGACACTTGTACATTAAGGTTTAAGATGTAACCCTTTCCTCCATAAATACGCCTTTCATATGGAGCAAATGCTCTTTTTATCACAATAGTTTAAAAACTACATTATTCTAATTCAATACAATAGATGGAAGATGGAAGTACCGCCTTGGAACAGTCAGTGACAATAGATGCTATAATTGCATCAATATGCATCAGGTTAAGTTCGGACGGTCGCTAAAATTGATAGTTAACCCATTCCCTCATATTGACGACTTTTGACGACTCTGTAAACGCCACTTTGATAAATCATTGTGATAAATCACAATGGTTTCAAACTACAAAATTCTAAAATGTTCCTTTTCTCTAGTTAATTCTCTTTTGTGGTAGATTTATACAAAGAGGTTGTATCTAAAAATAGCCTATAAGGTAATGGGTTCATGGTGTATATCATTCACTACTGAATATGCTCTGTGCATTGTTGTTGTTGCGAAGAAATGTTGGAGATGGGTGTTATAGAAAGCCCTTAGTATTCAAGTACAGCCGATAAATGATTTCTGTCTAGTATTCTGCCATTTGTGAATTGTTAACTTACAGTTTTCTTGGGCTTATGTTTTCTATATGCAGTCAACTCTCAGGATGGCGAACTCACTTGATGTGAAGAACTATTCTATAAAAATATAAGCTCGAAAGACGAGTTCGGTAAGTCAATGTCATTTTTGTCCCAACCGTGTATGTTTGCGTTCTAACAACATTTTTTGGAAGGGGGGAGGCTGCACATACGCACAAACACACGCATGCACGCATGAGAGAAAGAGAGTGGCGCAAATATCAAATACCAACAAACGTACAAGAACTAGAAAATGGTACAAGATACTCATAAAAGTAAGAGTGGTGCCCTGGAACGGTCTGTGGTAAATCCACCACTGGTTTACAGACGTCCTAACTTCATAATGCAAAGGAACAGTGTAGATAAAGTTGTCCCCAGACTTCCCAGAAACAGAGAAGATAGTCAAAACAGGACAAAATGTACAACATAGAATTAAAACAACTGTGAATGTCCGTCAAATATGTACCCAATGACCTTACTGAATTCAGAGAAAAGGCAATACGTGAGTCCTGAGAACTCATTCCGTTGCCGGGTTTATGAGTGTACCATCATAGAGTACTACGCTTGGTCTTTCATCGTGCAAGATAAGAGGTATGCGTGGCTGTAAATGATGTATTAAATGTATAAAAACTTATAACAAATGCCCACATCTTGTCTCAGATGTTTGTTTATGTTACTATGTATTCACATGATGTGGAAGCATTGTAACCTCATCTCGGATCATTAATTTATAACAAAAATCTGACAATCATCCACATGTTTTAAATATAACTCAGAAGGATGCTTCTTTTGAGTGGCCGTAATATCGAGACCTAACTGTTAATTAACCCGTCGCTTGCTGAATTCTAAAATACATTTCTCCTTCTTTTTCCATGCCCTGTTGTATAATTACATATATCTTCACTGTCTACAAGTATTTCGCTGTGCAATCACTGCTCTGGAGTGCACTGGTTGCACAATCAACTTGTAAATATTCACGTCAATTTACCTACCTGTCAATAGTGAAGACCCAGATGAGACAGCTTCTGCAGGAGCTGTCTCATTAGGGTCTGCACTATTTACAAGTTGATTGTGCAACCAGTGCACTCCACAGCAGTGATTGCACAGCGAAATACTAGTACACGGTGAAGATATATGTAATTATACAACAGGGCATGGGTAAAGAAGGAGAAATGTATTTTAAATTTCAGCAAGAGAAGGGTTAATACATGTTCTACTATGCTACATAAAAGGTTTATCAGAAGGCAGAATCAGGAGTTTTCGGTATTCTTTTAGACCTAACTTAAGTTGTCCATATTAGAAATCGAATGACTCGGACTTCTGTTATCTCGAATTAATTTGTATGATCATTCGAAGTTCGAGATATTGAAGTTCGGCTGTATTTGTGATGCTGAGTTCGTTGTCTTTCAATCATATTATATGAGCTCTACTATACGATAATATACATTTAGATTTTGCCAACGGTGTAGATCTAGATCAGGCATCGCGCTGAAAACGACGTGCCTGGTGAGGGTCTGCACTGTCTGCCACCCATGAGAACATGTCCCATTTTTGCTAACAATTGTGACAAATATAGTAGAACCTGATCAAACGAAACGTTCTAAACCCGGGGACTGAACGGGCTCTCCAAGGACAATTGTCGTACAGGTGTACTTAATGATATTGTTTTCTCTTGGTAGGGTTTCTGTTTCATGCAATTTAGTTCATTGTATTATTGAAGACCTTACAATTTCACACCCGCTTACTCCACTGTGAAAGTAATATCTCCTTAACCCTTTGCTTCATATAAACGCATTTCCACTCATTTGCAAACAGAGAAGACCCAGATCAAACTGCTCCTGTATGAGCTGTCTGATCAGGGTCTGCTCTGTTTTTTAATGGAATTTGATTGGTATATTTAGTTTCTAAATCGGCTACAATGTACCATCGTACATATTTCTTTATAACTATTTTGTCCATGAATATGTAGCAGGTATTAACATTTTATATAGAACATGAAATGGGTTAAATTTAGATCTGACGCATTTTGACTTCTTCCGATTCGATCAAGTTTCTGAGAAACTATTGACCGAGTGTCAAACAGCTCGGATCCTTGTGACATGCCGAGTCACTTGGCGTCTGATCTAGATACATGTGTGCAAATGTAAGGTAGGTCGCAGATAACAGATATAGTGAACGTGATTTGAGAATTGATACGATGCTTTCGGTGTTGTTTTTCTCTCCCGGTAATTATCATGATTATAGATATGATCATTATAATGGATAGCACTAATGATGGAGTTAGATGATCATACCGATAGAATTAGTTTTTAATATTTGAGAACATCGAAAAAACAGTAGAAAATAGGCCATGTGTGAACTGATATGTTTATGACGGTATCCGATGTCAGTATGTTTATAGATTGATAGATAGATACTTTATTCAGTACAAAGGCCATAGGCACAACAGTACAATGATCTGGTGGCAAATAATGAATATTACATGATCAACAGCAGAATGAGTTAAAGATCCTTATAATTATACTCTACATACATTCCAACAACCATACGCATGCAACGTTTTTGAGAGGAAAATGGTCTTATTTTGTTTCGGTAATTTTATCACATAAAAATATTAATAAGTAACAAATGGTATAACATAACCATTAGTCAGAGTTCCGACTGTCACAGGCACTCAGTTACACGATCAGCACTCTGTAGACTGAAACAGGTAGCGTTTGCATGAGCAATTAACGAAATATATAGTAAGTAAGTGCTGGCCGTGAAAGGTGTTTACCTGCGACAGGAAGGTAACTTTCTAAACAAGTTGAATACATATTTTGAAAACACGAATTGTAGTTATTGTAATTATTGTTCTAGAATTAGATAAACTTCATCAGCTCTAAACATCGACTAATTTGCTATAAATAAACTAACTGGCTTTAATTAAATCTGAAAATCATTTATTTCATTTTATCTTTTTATATTACAAAGTTTGTTTCCTGATTAGATGATTAGCTACTAGGCGTCTGATCAGGATCCAAACAACTTTCACAAAACAATCGTAGCAATGGATATTGAACAGGGAACGGGTTAATGCTTGAGTCATCCCCTAGGAAGACTTAGCAAAAAGAAGACATAGATCAGGCCCAACACTGTGTTTTTCTTGATCTGGGTCTTCAAAATAATGTTATCCATTTTCTTCGAAGGATGATGGTCAACTGCTTCGAAAGCAATTTATTCACCTATTTTATATAGAAACGTTCCAAAAGCGCAACAGAAGCGTAGCTCCTGCGCTTAGGTCGAAGAAAAGTCGTAACAGCAACGTAGTAAGCGTAGACGAAGCGTAGCCTGAAATCCCGTGTCGTAGTTGAAGCGTAGTAGAAGCGTCTTGGAGAGACATCAAGCGCCGTAGAAGCGCAGCACCATCTCGACAGGATCATAGACGACGCAGCAAGATCGTTAGTGAAGCGTACTATAAGCGTACTAGAAACGCCCAAGTCCCAACATTAGGCACATGAAGGCGCAGCACCATCTCGACAGGATCATAGACAGCGCAGCAAGATCGTTAGTGAAGCGTACTATAAGCGTACTAGAAACGCCCAAGTCCCAACATTAGGCACATGAAGGCGCTTCTGCGGCGATTTGGAAGATTTTGGAGAAGTACTATGATTGCCATGAGGACTCGAGGACAATGGAACCGCCGCCCAGTGGAATTGGGGTATAATGGATTTTATGTGTAGACCTAGATGTACCACTCTTATACGGTTTATCATTTCTTATTTTAAAACTCTTAGAAACATAATTATGTGGCTAATTTCTTTATTTACAATGGATTTTCCATTAGTTCTATAAAGATAGGAATATTTGGGGTTCGCCAGAAATAAGGCTATCACCACCCTTCAGAATTTATAATCTTCACAACAGCAGGTGTTAAGTGCTTGTGTGGCGGCCGTAAAACGTCGCCCCGTACTTCAATCTCAGTGTTGTTATACCTTCTGATCCTTCGAGGTCATGAATTGCAGTACTTCTTGTTCTGAAAATTGAATACCGATTAAGCCGGTGCTAGGGGGGGGGGGGGGGGGGGCGTGAGCAGTGTTGCACTTTCAATTACTGCTCATGAACAGACTCAATAAAACCGAGTCTGCAATTTTCTCTTTTTGTGTTGCAATTCTTGCTTTCGGGGGATCACCACCCTTCAGAATTTTTAATATACATTTTTCTCAATTCTGTGTATAAAGTACATTCTAATAAAAAAAAATCTAATAAAAACTCGTCTTCGAGTGTGTTAAATATATGATATTTCCGTTCATTCTTACGTATTTTTAGGTTCCAGCGCCCCGTTTATATTTCTTATCAGTGTGAGGAAAGCCTGAGTACAGTTAAAACGTGTCTCCGTGATTACGACATTTTTCAACAATAGGCTCTGCAGTTATTTTAATAATAAAAGTAAGCTAAAAGGGTTTCTACCTGATATAGACAGAATTTGCAGCAAATATGGTCTTACTGGTGTTCTTGTGATATACTACACGACGGGTGAATTTCCTTCCAGACATGTTTGGAAGACAGTAGTCAACGGCAATGTTAAAATTAAACAATTGTCCCTGATACAGTCGCGTATCTTAGTTGACAATGTACTTAAAGAGTATTGTAATATTCAGTCCTTGTCAGATTCTGGTCCTTGTCAGTTTTGGTTGTTAAGTAAATCTAACCGTAAGTATTTGCAGTTATCAAAGGCGGCTGTAAAATTTATGCATTTTCTCTTTGCTAGATCATACACTAGTCGTTGTAAACGGTGCAATAAATTAACGGACGAGTTTGCTTTGCACATTGCTTTGTACTGTGAGCGCACCCAAAGTGCAAGACATAGGCTATGGAAAAACATTTATCATGATTTTGGGAAATACATATTTTAGAAGTTGATTTCATATTCCCCGCGTATGCAACTTATTCATATGTTATCTGGCTTCCGCTATCTTTTTTACACGGACGTAGACCCAATCTGTCTTAAAATAGTGGGAACATTTTGCTGTAACATATTGAGACATCAGTGAATAGAACAGCCAAAGTTCTCCCTATATTCGGAGCATGTACTGAAGTATTAGCCCATGACATCTGCGTTAATATTCGCTTCTCCGTTGTTTGTTTCTAGAGTCACATCTTATTACTCTTACATACAATAGAAACAATGTGCTATCAGCATCTGTCAGTTATAAGCGATATTCTAATTCTTACATATTGGTCGCCAGTTATATATTATGTCAGAGTTATATATATAACATTGCAGTTATAATTGCTTTCACTGTCACCATCATCTTCATTATCATTATCACCATCGTCGTCACCATCATCATCATCATTATCATCATCATTGGACTACACTGGATTCGAATATCTTATTACTTCAGTTTTATTACTTCAGTTTTATAAGATAAGTCAATTTATTAAGTTATATATAAACCTTTTTGTAAGAAACTGTATAGACATTGGATTATCTGTTCTCTCATGAACAGGTAATCTGAATCAACACTGTTCGGCCAAATATAGTTTTTCGGAGTTAAACTTGTTTAAAACGCTTATATAAAATCACAATGTCATTTTTAATTAGATTAACAGATATTCGAACACTCAATTTGTATATTCGAATATTCAAAAGAAGTGTACATAACATTCGAATATACATTACAATCTCTACTTTATTTTCTTACTAATAAAGTTTTTTTGACTCGATACATTTCATTCAAACATAACCCATCGCGTGGAATGTATTGCTTACACCGTCCAGTATAATCACTGAATGTCACAACCTCTTAACCCTTTCCCTCATATTAGGTAATTCCCTTATTGGCAAACAGAGTAGACACAAATCAGATAGCTCCTATATGAGCTGTCTGACCAGGTCTACTATATTTGCTTATGATATTTGATAGATGAGTATCTAGTAGGTAATGGAATTAGGAATGAATATAGAGCAGCAAATCGGTTAATACCCTGGTCCCATTGAAGATAATACAGTAAGAACCACCATGAATCACTATGAACACTAAAAGGGTTGGATCTAAAGAATGGGCTCGAGCTGTATTTAGATACAGCTTGGGCTGTTATCTGCAGCCGCAGTTGTAATATGAAACTTGAGCTGTATATTGATACAAGTTGGACTGCACATGTAACTGTAAGTTTTCAAACAACCAATCAAATTGATCTTTGCAAAGCGCTATAATATCTATAGTTCCCTTTCAATGTGGGAAAATGCGGCATTGTGAGGAAATGGTCAAAATGGGTTTTCCATATTCTATATTTATTTTATATTTCAATACTTCATGAATATTCATTTTGGCAATCGATGTAATAGAGCATAGACATGAAATATTTTTGCCTATGTAGATACTGAAGGAACAGCAGGATGAATTTCAATAAGCAAACACAGCTGACCCTGATCAGACAGCTCCTGCAGGAGCTGACTGACCTGGGTCTACTCTGTTTTCAAATGCAGAAAAATGCTTTTATATAAGGGAAATTGTTAAGTCGAAAATTAGGTTGCTGAAGCCTGTCACCCTCATTGATGAAATAAATTATCAGATTTCAATAATGCAGTGAAAATTACAAACGTTTAAATGAAAGAATAGACTTGATTCCCTTTTGTTAGTGCTCCACATGACTTAGTCGCCATTTCATGACATCCCTGACAGTGTAGAACCTGATTGTGTGTCCATTTGTATTTTTAGATGTGATGATTAGATTGTTAAAGTGTACATAATTACTAACGTAGCTGCAGTACCAATCACTACAAATACACGGTACGAGCACAGTGCATCAGGCCAATAAGAATCTTTTATAGCTATTCATTGAGTCAATGGTTAAACGCTATGTTCTGGTTTGGATCAATGTCTCTCCATGCAAAATGATCAGTTTAGTGTCTAGAGTTAAGATCCCGAACAAACAGAGTTACTTTGCTTTTGACTTGAATGTAATATTCATATTTTCAGTTGTCAAAATGATATCTGGCATTCCTTATGACACTCATTCACCCTTTCCCTTATATTGATGCCTTTTGACGCCTCTATAAAAGTCCCTTTTTGAAATCATTTTGATAAATAGAGGATTTGCTCCAATTGTTTCAATACTACACAATTCTAAATGTTCCTGTTCTGTAGTAAATGTTCTTTTAGGTAGAATTTTGCAAAGAGGCTGGGTCTAAAACTATCCTATGAGGGAATGGGGTAATATGCAAGCAACATGCCGTCATTACTCTGCCGAGAATGCGGACAAAACGATAACAATTTTATAGATATTACAGCACTTTTAGTATTGAAGTACCTACTGATGAATGATATTGACATTCGTAAAAATGACGGCCAGTCAAATTTTACTGAACTTTATTAACTTAGAAACAAAACAGTCCATACTGGGTCAACACTGTTTCCAGTTTTTGTTCTTGTTTTTGGATCTACACCATTTCTGAAGGGTTTTTGTTATTGAATGGTAAATACCAGAGAATGGTATTATTATAATAGTAGTAAATAAACAAAACTGTCAAATCCATACACAATTGGCTTTATATGAAATGAATCATGATCTTCCACAGTTATGCACCAGGACAATCCATATGTAATACAATATTTCAGACTAACATAAAATATGACTAATAATAATAAGTAAATGCAGTATTGCCTTGTAATACAAAGGTCATCTACTGGATTATAAAACAACACCGCATGCGAGTATCCCCTCTCGTCTGTTGTTTTAGAGATTTAAAAATTAGGTCACTGTTCAATGAGTTGCACTCTTTTCGTTCTGTACTTTCTATGCTATATCAAAATAGTCTTCCACTGAGAAACATTGCGGGTAGACAGATTCTATCACTTTTGTGAATCCCTGTTATCCCTGGATCTTGATCATTCACATTGATTGTTTTCCCTACGCAATCTAAATTATTTGTTCATTCAATGCACATCCTCTTTGTTCCCCATGTCCATCTCTATCACTGTGTTTTGTTCTCTACATTGTTTCGTTATCATGCTTACTTTCTAATAAAAACAGTATTCTGATTCACTTGTCCCTTGTCTAGGGTTCTTTTACAACGCACACTCTCTTTTTCTTCATTCTCATCATGTTTACTTTTGAAAATTCGATTTGTTTGCAAATATACATAACTTGTAAGGACTATATTCCTACAGCTTTCGAATGCTCATGTAGGGGTCAGTTTCCCCCTTTGTGGTCTCTGAAGTCTTGAATTACATCACCATTATAAATGGAAAAGTAGTAAAGTCAAGCAGGCAAAGCCACATGCAATACGCAACCACCACCAAAACACCGATAGACAGCATGACACACACACACACACACACACACACACACACACAACCACACACCCAAACACACACACACACACGAAATGAACACAGAAAACACCAAAAGACACACAAGAAACAGGGACAAACGTTCCACAACATGAACAAACCACAAGCACAAAGACGCAAGGCAAACAAAAGGAAGGGTGACAAAGAGAGTACCGCCTTGGCACGGTCAGCAGCAAAAACACCACTGGGGGTTTAAGCCGGTTTACGGACGTCCTAACCTCACACTTCTCTCAAAGTCACCCTAGCTTTACAAATATTGTAAATAAAGGTATCCCCGCTGGACTTACCCACAACATAGACGACGGTGAACACAGGACAACATGTAAAACATAGCATAATAACTGTGACAATCCGTCAAATATGTACTCAATGACTTTGCTGAAGTCAGAGCACCTGCAGGTAAGCCGTTAAGGGCACGACAGGGAAAAAGTAATACCTGAGTCTGGTAAGCTCCTCCTGTAACCAAGTTTAAGAGTATACCATCATAGAGTACTACCCCCGGCCTGTCATCGCGCAAGCAAAGAGGGAAGCGTAGCTACCGACTGTAAAAGGGTCGATAACCAAACATGCAGTGTGTTGCAATATAATAGGATCATAACCTTTCTTTTTAAATGTTTTAATGCGTTACCAGACTCATGTATTATTTTTTCCCTGTCGTGCCCTTAACGGCTTACCTGCAGGTGCTCTGACTTCAGCAAAGTCATTGAGTACATATTTGACGGATTGTCACAGTTATTATGCTATGTTTTACATGTTGTCCTGTGTTCACCGTCGTCTATGTTGTGGGTAAGTCCAGCGGGGATACCTTTATTTACAATATTTGTAAAGCTAGGGTGACTTTGAGAGAAGTGTGAGGTTAGGACGTCCGTAAACCGGTTTAAACCCCCAGTGGTGTTTTTGCTGCTGACCGTGCCAAGGCGGTACTCTCTTTGTCACCCTTCCTTTTGTTTGCCTTGCGTCTTTGTGCTTGTGGTATGTTCATGTTGTGGAACGTTTGTCCCTGTTTCTTGTGTGTCTTTTGGTGTTTTCTGTGTTCATTTCGTATGTGTGTGTGCGTGTGAGTTTGGGTGTGTGGTTGTGTGTGTGTGTGTGTGTGTGTGTGTCATGCTGTCTATCGGTGTTTTGGTGGTGGTTGCGTCTTGCATGTGGCTTTGCCTGCTTGACTTTACTACTTTTCCATTTATAAACAAATCATGAAAACGGATATGACCCCGAATTTTCCTAAGTTTGTAGATAACATCCCCATAAAATTCTGGTTGAGAAATGCCTTGTCGCAGTAACGTCCGTAGATTGCAATTATATTTACTAATGAGAGGTAAATTTCGATAATAAAATTTAGAAAAGGTTTTCCGAAGTTTGTGATATCTGTAACCTTGCTTAAGAAGTTTATCAGTTATAACTAAATTACGTCTGTTAAAATATTCAAGCAAAGAACAGGCTCGGGCAAACCTAATAGGTTGAGAAATATAAACCCCATAAGATGTAGAACGTGGCACATCCCCATCTAGAAAAGGATAATTAACAATTTTAAAATTAAAATCTTCTCTTTTATCGTATACTTTGGACGAAACTTATCATTTGTAATTGAAAGATTCAAATCTAAAAATGAAGCATTAATGTCAGATTGATTAGCTTTGTTTAAAGACAGTTCTTTTGGGTAGATTGAAGAAACCATAGTATCAAAATAAGGGTTATCTAAATTCAAAATATCGTCTAAATACCTTGAAGTTTTATTAAAAGCATTAACAATATCGGTCTGTGTATCAGGTTTTAAGCTAAGCATAAAATCCCTCTCGTAGCAATACAAAAACAAATCTGCAACAAGAGGGGCACAATTTGTACCCATGGGTATACCAACAACTTGACGATATATTGTATCCCCATAACGCACAAATATATTATCTAAAAGAAAGGTAAGAGATCTACAAACATCAAGGCAAGTCCACATTGTGTAATGTTCAACTTCTGAATTCGAAAAGAATGAACGTTGAACATTACAAGCAATGAACATTTTGTTTTCTCTGGCAAAGGTTTTTTCTATTAATTTAATAAGTTTATCCTTTATAAGATGGTGAGGTAGAGTAGTATAGAGTGTAGAGAAATCATAAGAGCTCAGTAAAGAAATGTTATACTGTTCATTTTCAAGTTTTGTTAAAACATCATTTGAATTTTTTATGGACCAAAAAACATTAATACCAGAATTTTCATATATTTTATCACAGTAGCGTTTGACATGTTCTTTGATCGTAGTAAGACAGGACGTCAAAAGTATAGATAATTTAGTAGTGGTACAACAGCTAGAGTTGGCAATAAAACGCGACTTATAAGGGGTTTTATGTAGTTTCGGAATCCAGTACAAAGTAGAAAGTTTATGTTGTTTTATGTTAGGACCAGACTTAAAATTATTGCACATTTTTACATGTTCCGAGACTATATCTTTTTCAGGTGTTTGAACTGTTATATAAGTTTTTGAATCAGTTAGCTCCTTCTTTAAAACATCAACATAATACAATCTTCAAATAATGATTACATTGTTTGATGCCTTGTCAGCAGGAACAAGAACATAATCTGAATGAAAATTAGAAATGTTTTTCTTCAAGTAGCGAAATGTAACTCTAGGTCGAGGTGGTAAAAGATGGTAATTTGATTTGTAAAAAGTTATTCGCGTATCAATAATATCGAAAATACATTTCTTCCAATCCGAAAGGGCATTACCATCAGCATGTTCTCGTCGACACCATTTGATGCAGAATTCTTGAATAGCTTCCGCAATATGAGTTCGACAAGCGTCAAAATCAATAAGGGAAGGTAATCTATATTTAGGTCCTTTAGTTAGGAGGGTCCTGAGACGTTTATCCTTAATGATATCAAAATTACCAGTAATGACATGACCAACTGGTTTATAGCAAAAGCTAGAAATGCTACAATCTCAAGAAATAGGGGTATTAACATCAATATTTAAGTCAGAGACAATTTTATTGTAGTTCAAAATAACATTTCTAATAGGTTTATTATATTTATAACAGATGATAGGTGATTCAGAGTTGATGAAATATTTGGGAATAGCATCGATTACATTCTTATCACAAAATTTCCTTTGAATATCAATAAAATCGATACCTTTATTTAGGAACTGAAGTTTCAGAAAATGTCTTTTATGTTCAGATTCTTTATCAATACGTGGACGAAGAACATGCTGTGTGTAACTTTGTATAAGTGAGGCAGTATTAATTAACGGATCTGTACGCATATAGATTTTATCAGCCTCTTCGTCTATTGACTTAAGACAGGAAAAGGGTAAAGACGATAAACAAGATAACATAGAATGTTTACCAGTTTGTTTTAGAATAGTATGTAAATCATGAATAGACATATTACGACGTAATTTACGCTTAATATTACCATTTCTACGTCTGCCATGTGATCTACTTTTACGTTTTCGAATAGAAAATATAGAGAAAATATCGATACTTGGGTCTTTAGAAATGTTGCCGCTTTGGAAAATGTTATCATTAAGGCCTAAAGGAAAAGGTGTTTGTAATTTCTTTATCCAGTCTAGCTCTGTGATAAAACGAGCTTTAGATTTTAAACTACCAGTAGTTTTAGAATCATAATAAATTTGTTCTACTGGTTGAACCGAAACATATTTGAAAGAATGTCCTGTATGACGAAAATGCTGGTAAAGAAAATTGCGTACTTTTTTGATCCGGCAATGGTAACTGTGTTCACGAAACCTAGTTTTTAAAGAACGTCCTGTCTGACCTACATATTGAATGCCACAACGTGGCGCATTTCATGTAAGAACATATATAATATTAGATGAGTTTCAGTCTAAATCAGAATTAATCTTCACACTAAACACTCTACCATTAACAAGAGATTTAATTGTTGATCTAGTAGAAATGAAATTGCAACACATACACCTCTTACTATTGCACTTAGTAATTATTGGATACACCCTATGTCTTTTGTTCAAATAATGTGAATTTAGATGGACTTTACTATAACGAATGATAGATTGCTTTAAAGGAGACAAAACGATTTTAGGTCCATTATGAAAAATGTTACTAATAGCCGAAGAGGGAACATGAAAAGATGAAGCAGAAGACAATTGTAGAGGTTTAATACAAACTGACGGCTGTAGTGATTGGAAATTAGCCAGGTTATGAGGAATCTGAACGGAAGACACAGAGTGTAAGTTTAAGTTATTAATTTTGAGTTTAGGGAGACTATTCATATTTTGTGTAGTAATTGTAGCACCCTTCTGTAAAAAGCGACATACGTATGTAACGAAAAGTGGTGTAAAATAATAAAAAACATACCAGAGGTTATGACAAAAATAAAGAAGACTAAGAATATGAATGAAACATTGAATAGTGAAACATTGAATGGGTAAAAAAAAGTAAGAAGAAACACAAATAAGGTAAAGTCACACTAGAGAAAACGCAAAGGGCACAAATCTTAAAAGGGAAATTAAAATAGTCACACAATATGTCGGTGAGTACGGAAGCCACCATGAAGTGCAAAGTACGGTGTAAAGGTATGAGGAAACACATTGAATGTAGAGCAATTCCTGCAAGAGGAAGAAAACAATATTGATTGGATGTACGGGGAGACGTTTCACCGCCGCCACACTGCACAAACAAAACTATTGTGCTTATAAATGGAAAAGTAGTAAAGTCAAGCAGGCAAAGCCACATGCAAGACGCAACCACCACCAAAACACCGATAGACAGCATGACACACACACACACACACAACCACACACCCAAACGCACACGCAAACACACACACACGAAATGAACACAGAAAACACAAAAGACACACAAGAAACAGGGACAAACGTTCCACAACATGAACAAACCACAAGCACAAACACGCAAGGCAAACAAAAGGAAGGGTGACAAAGAGAGTACCGCCTTGGCACGGTCAGCAGCAAAAACACCACTGGGGGTTTAAACCGGTTTACGGACGTCCTAACCTCACACTTCTCTCAAAGTCACCCTAGCTTTACAAATATTGTAAATAAAGGTATCCCCGCTGGACTTACCCACAACATAGACGACGGTGAACACAGGACAACATGTAAAACATAGCATAATAACTGTGACAATCCGTCAAATATGTACTCAATGACTTTGCTGAAGTCAGAGCACCTGCAGGCAAGCCGTTAAGGGCACGACAGGGAAAAAATAATACATGAGTCTGGTAAGCTCCTCCTGTATCCAAGTTTAAGAGTATACCATCATAGAGTACTACCCTCGGCCTGTCATCACGCAAGCAAAGAGGGAAGCGTAGCTACCGACTGTAAAAGGGTTGATAACCAAACATGCAGTGTGTTGCAATATAATAGGATCATAACCTTTCTTTTTAAATTTTTTAATGCGTTTTATAAACAAATCATGAAAATGGATATGACCCCGAATTTTCCTAAGTTTGTAGATAACATCCCCATAAAATTCTGGTTGAGAAATGCCTTGTCGCAGTAACGTCCGTAGATTGCAATTATATTTACTAATGAGAGGTAAATTTCGATAATAAAATTTAGAAAAGGTTTTCCGAAGTTTGTGATATCTGTAACCTTGCTTAAGAAGTTTATCAGTTATAACTAAATTACGTCTGTTAAAATCTTCAAGCAAAGAACAGGCTCGGGCAAACCTAATAAGTTGAGAAATATAAACACCATAAGATGTAGAACGTGGCACATCCCCATCTAGAAAAGGATAATTAACAATTTTAAAATTAAAATCTTCTCTTTTATCGTATACTTTGGACGAAACTTTATCATTTGTAATTGAAAGATTCAAATCTAAAAATGAAGCATTAATGTCAGATTGATTAGCTTTGTTTAAAGACAGTTCTTTTGGGTAGATTGAAGAAACCATAGTATCAAAATAAGGATTATCTAAATTCAAAATATCGTCTAAATACCTTGAAGTTTTATTAAAAGCATTAACAATATCGGTCTGTGTATCATGTTTTAAGCTAAGCATAAAATCCCTCTCGTAGCAATACAAAAACAAATCTGCAACAAGAGGGGCACAATTTGTACCCATGGGTATACCAACAACTTGACGATATATGGTATCTCCATAACGCACAAATATATTATCTAAAAGAAAGGTTAGAGATCTACAAACATCAAGGCAAGTCCACATTGTGTAATGTTCAACTTCTGAATTCGAAAAGAATGAACGTTGAACATTACAAGCAATGAACATTTTGTTTTCTCTAGCAAAGGTTTTTTCTATTAATTTAATAAGTCTATCCTTTATAAGATGGTGAGGTAGAGTAGTATAGAGTGTAGAGAAATCATAAGAGCTCAGTAAAGAAATGTTATACTGTTCATTTTCAAGTTTTGTTAAAACATCATTTGAATTTTTTATGGACCAAAAAACATTAATACCAGAATTTTCATATATTTTATCACAGTAGCGTTTAACATGTTCTTTGATCGTAGTAAGACAGGACGTCAAAAGTATAGATAATTTAGTAGTGGTACAACAGCTAGAGTTGGCAATAAAACGCGACTTATAAGGGTTTTTATGTAGTTTCGGAATCCAGAAAATTGCGTACTTTTTTGATCCGGCAATGGTAACTGTGTTCACGAAACCTAGTTTTTAAAGAACGTCCTGTCTGACCTACATATTGAATGCCACAGCGTGGCGCATTTCATGTAAGAACATATATAATATTAGATGAGTTTCAGTCTAAATCAGAATTAATCTTCACACTAAACGCTCTACCATTAACAAGAGATTTAATTGAAATATTTAATAGAAATGAAATTGCAACACATACACCTCTTACTATTGCACTTAGTAATTATTGGATACACCCTATGTCTTTTGTTCAAATAATGTGAATTTAGATGGACTTTACTATAACGAATGATAGATTGCTTTAAAGGAGACAAAACGATTTTAGGTCCATTGTGAAAAATGTTACTAATAGCCGAAGAGGGAACATGAAAAGATGAAGCAGAAGACAATTTTAGAAGTTTAATACAAACTGACGGCTGTAGTGATTGGAAAGTTGATAAGTGGACTTCCATTTCTGACAATAATCCCATGGGGATTTTCCTGATTGAAAGAAAACTCGTTTTGCATATTCTTTCAACATGCCCACAGTTTGATCTACATCCTTAAAATACTGGTACGTCCTTGTCTCCCCACCTTGCCTTGCTTTTCCTGCTGTAACTTGTCTTAACCTATCATTTTGGTAATGTAACCAACCAACATGAATTTTGTACTCTGGATATCTACCATGACCTCTTCTTCTCTAAAAAGACATAATCGGAGATAACTAGGACAGTCACCGTATGTGATCAGTACCCCGCAACAACACTTTGATTTTGAAGCAATGCCAATTTTGACTAATTCGAGGGCCAAAACTCTGACGTGTCTCAGGCGATATGTTCAGCCAGATTAGTGAAGACTATTTGACTTAGAGAGCAGACCAAAAGGTGAACGACAGACAGGCAGGCAGAAAGACAGACAAGAAAACAAACAAACAGACAGACAGACAGGCAAGGTGATTACTGTAGGACATCGATACAAGGTGTTGGGCCCTAATGATTTCAATTTATGAGTTCATTTTGCCTTACCTCTTAGCTTTTAAGCATTGTGTTTTGCATATTAGTTATTTTGTCTTACCACTTGCTTATTAACTGTTAGGTCTCGTGTATTATTCATAAGCTCTTATGTATTGTGTTTTATATATTGGCTCTTAGGTCTTACCTCTTGCTTATTAGGCCTTATGTCTTGTGTATTGCATATTAGCTCTTGTCTCTTCCTTATCAGCTCTTGTGTAATATCTCTTAACTCAAAGTTCATATGTCTGTAATCAATATTTTCTTTTATTCAGAATCATTTATTTCTATTAACGGCCATACTACTGTGTTGTAGATTAGTCGGAGAGTCGGGATACGTTAATTTACACCGTTTGTCTTTTAGGGTGGGGCTGGAATAAGTGTGATGTTGGGCGCCCATAAACCGGTTTAACCCCCCCCCCCCGTGACTTTTGTCACTGACCGTTCCAAGGCGGTACTTCCATCTTCCCCCTATTGTATGTTTGTTTTGTCTTTGTGCGTCTCTTGATGCTTTTATAGTTATGTACATTTGCTGTTTCCTTGTGTTGCTGTTCGGGCGACTGTTTGTTCTGTATGTGGTGTTTCCTGCATGACTCATGTTTGTACTTTTATGAATATAAAGCAGCAGTTTTGCAAAATAAATTGACAACCCTTGCTCATTTCTATAATTTACTTCCCTTCAAAGCTTGTGTTGTCATGAGAAAAGGGTCATGTATATCCGAAAATAAATGTATGAATGTATGAAAGTGGAAGTCCGGCTTGGAGAAATGAACAAGTCCATTTTGTAGTTTCAGTGTTGTAATTAGTATAGTTCCAAATCACACACATGTATGACAAGATCATCAAATAAGAAATCATATGCAAGTAAATGTCCAGTATGAAAATCCAAACTAAGGATTGTTGTAGAAATGCCATTATTGTATAAGTGGTAAAAATTCTAACACGTAGAAAGGGGTGGCCGTTGTCACCCAGTAAATATAAAACTACATTTTCCCGGCTGATGTGTTGCCGTTCGTGTAGACCCGAACAGTCTGTACTTCTCTGTTCAAAAACTAAACCAGAACTCCCTGTTAAATATGGAAGAGGGGATGAGTAGGCGAGTCGCTGGATTTCAGCCAATCACATGCTGTCCAACTGGATCAGCATGATTGGTCAGTGCGAACCCATGGAATGATGCTAATGAATTGTGTACCATACAGTTGTCAGTGTGTTAAGACTGTTAATACTCTAACCCCAGTGATATTACTTCATCTATCTTATATGGTTGTCAACGGATTCGCAAATGTAAAGAGGTTATTATAGCATTAAGTTAACAACAAAGCTAGCACCGACTGACAGATTCCACCTGTTAAGAACATTAGGGATTTTCAAAGTAACACATATCTGAAATTATACTGGCGTACTATCACAGATACTACCCCTGATAAGCCTTTAACAAATAATGACTTAGATGCATTCTTCGTCAGGATCCAAACAATTCTCAATCTCTGATACACATCAGTATTGTATTATTAGGTTTACTATTATTATCATTTATCTAAGGCACATGAATACTATTTATTATATGAAACTTGAATTCTACATTAATTAGTTATTTGTTCACCAAAAGTGTTCATGTTTAATACATGTTTAATACAGTGCATTTGAGAATTAGGCCGACTTAACATTTGTTTATCAAGCTTAGAATACAACCATCAAGTGTTGATATACCTGTATAACAGTTGTGCACTTACTTTTAAAATCAATCATTAATCATTGAGACTATATCACTACACATAGCACACTTTCATATTTAAGAGGCTTGTCTTAAATAAATTAAGGTATCCTAAGTTCCAGGTGTTGTAGGTATAACAACGCAAAACTTTATCTATAACTATTATTCTTGCCACCGATATATAGCCAATATTACCCTACTATACCTAGTTCTAAGCAGTTACATGTAATCAAGACAAACTAGCAGGAAGGGCCAATACGACAGGAAACGTTATTGTGCAATGCTATATGCTAACAAGAAAAACATTGATGTGAACATCAAAGGGCGTCATTATAAAGAACAGCCATGCTGGTTTTGCTTAAATACATTGTGAAACAAAAATGCTTAGAATATGAGTGACCATGATACTTATATGCTGCACTAACCCTTTCAACGAAGATATAACTTGTCTGCTATTGAAATACTAGTGTAAACATAAATGAAGACATATGAAAGATTTTTACATGAAAATATACACAAATTGGCATTATTTTAATATAATCATGCAGTCATTCAAAGGTTTAGTTCAGCATATTGCTGTTGGAATTACTACTGACAGACGTTTTATTTCAGACACCCTATCAAACAATGAAATAATTATACTTAAAACAACTAAATAATGAGTTTGTCCAAAGCTTTTCAATACTGTGAATTTAAGAAATGAACCAAATACCGAAATATTTTAAATTGTAGTTTGATAGATAATTAGCACGCTTTTATAAATTATTTTAATTGATTATTGACAGATCAGTCATTATTAAATCTTAGAAAAAAATATAGTATAACCCCTCATATGCGACCAGTTAATGATTAAACATGGGCGTCTTTATAACCAGGTGGTTGCTTAATTCAGGACAAAAGTAATGCAAAAAGGTCCTCTAGGAGCTTTTTGCATTACTTTTGCCCTGCATTAAGCTACCACCTGCATCTACCATCCAGAATTATACCTATTTTAGGTGCATACATTCAAATAGACGAATTTCAGCGTCACCGTATTACGGTGCAATAGACTCAGCCATTTTTACCTAGTGACTGATTTCAAGTCGATAATCAACTAAAACATTCATTTATACACCGTAATGTA
Organism: Azorinus chamasolen; assembly: GCA_963576725.1. NCBI lineage: Eukaryota > Metazoa > Mollusca > Bivalvia > Cardiida > Solecurtidae > Azorinus > Azorinus chamasolen. Next base: position 84,416,549 of record OY755238.1, read on the forward strand.
TAGGAGTTATACACTTAATTGGGCCAAACTTTACAAAGCAAATATACGTTATACCTAAACTTTCAATTAATCCGCTTTCAACCAAAAACTGCACACTGGACCGTGCATTTACTGAAAAAAGTGTAATACTTTCCAAGACCTTGAGGCAAGTTTATTGCACTGGAAATTCGAAAGGATCAGCTTTTTAGTATCAATAATGCATTCATTTCTTTTAATGCAATAATAACAAACAAATGCTTATTAATATTTTATTACTTCTGATATGTTATTTACACTCTTAATCGACCAGTACATACAATTTACATTGCTCAAACAAGTAACTTTCATTTTTTCAAAGGTACAGAAATGACTCCTCCTCCAATTAGCTGAACATTTCATAAGCCCATATAGGCGCCGCGCTAAATGCGCGGGCGCCAATGAAAGGTCAAACCACACTAAAGCCTAGATACTTACATCATGACCTTCCACATCTCCATCACGTCCGCTATTTTAAGCTTAACATTTCCCGCTCCGCCCTTTAAGCTCAAGAGCTAACAAAAGAGGCCTAAGTCATAATATAATATACAGAAGTCGGAATACATAAAAACTAAGACTAATGTCCCTAATGGACTTCCGTAGATTAGCGAGATAAACCTGTGTACTTTTAAGTTGGATCTACCCAGCTCCCCGTAAATAAAATTGTTCTGTGTTTGGTGCCGTACCCCGAATATTTGTTAACAAAATTGTAAATTGTAATTGTATATATATACAAGATAACCCCACTAATGCGACCACTTAAAGAATAACCATAGCTGCCTTTATAAGCAGGTGGTTGCTTATGCAGGTCAAATGTAATGCAGAAAGATCTGTATTACTTTTGTCCTGCATTAAGCTACAACCTGCATCTAGCACCCTGAGTTATACATCTCTTAGATGGTTGCATTAGTGGGGTTTTGCTGTATACAGTAAAACCCCGCTAATGCGACCACTTAATGAATAGACATGGGTGTCTTTATAAGCAGGTGGTTGCTTAATACAGGACAAAAGTAATGCAGAAAGCTCCTCTAGGAGCTTTCTGCATTACTTTTTTTCCTGCATTAAGCTACCACCTGCATGTAGCGCACATAATTATACCTCTTTTAAGTGGTCGCATTAGCGGGGTTTTGCTGTATATATTGTTCTTATTTTTTTTACAAATGTCACCACCTGTCACAATGGTCAAAGGTAATAATTCCCCCATAGTATACATGTTGGATCCTAACGAGGCACCAAGTTACTAAACATCTCATCTGGATTCCGACTTTGCATTGATTATCACTGGTGCAACTCGATAAGAGTTGATAATATCAATAAATCCTTGCTATTACCACAATAAATCCTCGCTACACAATACATCCTCGCTATTACCACCCATCAAAATACTTTTTTACAGATACAGTTACGTACCCAAATACTAAAATCGTTATTTCTCCACCAAACCGTATACTGTGACCATTCTTTAGAATTGTCTCGAACAGATTACGCTAAAGAGTAGTCACAGTTTTGTGGAGAAATAAAGAATGTGATAATTTACGCATCTTATATGGACCTCTGCGGGCAGTAGCGTAATGCTCCTATAGGAGCTTTCTTCATTAACTGTGAATATTAAGCAACCACCTGCTTTTATAGGCTGATGTTAATTATTATTTGGTTGCATTAGCGATTTTTACTGTATACGCTTTCAATATGAATATCCTTTCAGTGCATTTTGTTTCTAATAGATTCTTCAAGCAGGTCAAACGTGTCATTAATTTAAAGGATTTTTAAAGAAAAGTGTAAAATGACAAATAGTGCAGACTCCGATTAGGGGGTTCCCTCTCAACTGAACCTACACTGTTTGCAAATGACATTTGCAACTCATTTTCCACCATCTTTAGACCTAACTTGAATAAACTACTGAAAAAGAGCATTTACTTGAGAAAAAATGAACTATGTTTTGAAACTATTGTGATGAGTACTGAATCGAGCATTGCTCCTATGGAGCAAATGCTCTATTTATCACAATATTTTCAAAACGTGATTATTACAGAGGTGTCAACAGGGCGCCAATATGAGGGAATGGGATATGGTTTGTTTTACGGTATATGAGTATTGGTGTTGATAAGGATATTTCATTTGTTTTAATATTTCAAAGAAATGCAATTTACATGTATGTCTAAATAGGAATGTACAGTCGGTGAATCGAAAACAAATATCATGTACAGTACAAAATCTCTAAACCGGACGTTATATAGAGAATAATAGGTTAGTGCCGTAGATGGGACGCCTTTATCCGACGAGGAGAGAAAACGTTGAGGCGAGGCTCAATTTTATCCAGTCAATTTAGTTATATCTTTTTTTCATAGACTCATAAAACATACGAATATTGAAATAATTTGCATTGAAAATGCGGTTTTTCGATCAACGGACCTCCCTTTTCATTTCCGTTCTAAAGACGTAAATAATGAGCTACCGCAGAGGAAAATAGTTTCGATACTTACAATACAAGACGGGAAAACGTGCTTTAATTTGAAAAATAAGATCATTTGAATCGAGAGTCGATATGTTAATTCAAACAGACATGGTTATTATTCTACCGGAGGCTCTACATGGTCAAATTCGAGTTCCGTCGTCTCGGTTTCTATTTTTAGATAGAGCTAACGTCACTCGTCAATGGAACTGAACAGGCTATATTTAGGTCTATGACCATCACCGCCCTTGTAAGAGTTTATCGATTAAATTATTATGAGAGTGATAAATGTTTTGATGAAGTTTTATTGTTTTATCTATTTTTATTTAAAAACATCGTCAATATAGTAGCATGATAACTTTATATAGATCTTCAATTTCGCTTACAGTATGTCTGGCCTGATAGCGTAGTGGTTACGATGGTCGCCTATTGTACAGTCAGCCCCGGTTCGATTCTCACCGCTGACGAAACTTCTTTTCTCTCTTTTTCCTTTCTAATTTTTTTTAAATGACGGTTTGGGTTTTTACTGGGATAGTTAATGATAATTATCCATATTAAGTGTTTTTTCTTTCAACTTAATACGTTATTTTTGGTAAAACAATTTTGAAGAAAAATTAAAAATAGTTCCTGTTGTAAGAAGAAATTCCTACACCTACTATACAAATAAACCTCTACTGTACATATAAACTTAGGTTTATTATGCTACCCCTTTATTACGTCACTAGCGGCTGTAGTGACGGGTTAAATTTGGTATAGATATCGCTCTTGGGGGTGGTAGCTTAATGCACGGTGAAAGTCTTGCAGAAAACTCATATATGAGCTATCTGCATGACTTTCACCATGCATTAAACAGCCACCTGCCTAAAAATATTTACATTGTTCTCTACTAGAATTTCGGTTTAGAGAGGTTTTACTGTAATTCATTGGAGCTAGGCATGTGCATGAACAACTTAACAACTTTGGACCTTTACTCCATACATATGCATTGGAACTCCTATTCAAACCGAGTAGACCCAGATCAGACGGCTACTGTAGAAGCCGGATGATCAGGGTCTTCTTTGTTTTCTTATATAATAATATATCATATATTATAGATCTGGGCCCATGCGTATAAAACGTTTAGTTGAGTCTGAGTTCGTTCTCAAATCTGACCAATCAAAAGCTTGAGAACTCAAATCTGACCAATCAAAAGCTTGAGAACGAAACTCAACTAAAAGCTTTATAAGCATGGCCCCAGATTCTACAGCATTTGCCAAGGGGAAACTTTCCCATGTTCACATAGCATTACAACTATTAATGTAATTAATGAGCATGGTGGCAATACTTTCGTTTCGTTTATTAATAGAGCAAAGGGTTAATGGTTATTAACATACTGTCGTTTGTACAGCCTATGGGTTTTTGTTAGTTTGAATACTTCTTGTCATGATATCCTGTTTTGCATTATTCTCTTGTACATGTATGCAGTATCTTGGCGTCTGATCACTTGTACTTTACCGGGCGTCGTGATATGACTAAAATACTGTTAAAGCGACGTAAAACCCGATACAAATAGACTAACAAACATTTCTTTAATCGTATGACCAATTATGGTGTATTCAAATAACGAACTGCGAACCTGCAGTCAATTTAACGCTAGCCAAACTTTGACTACAGCTTTTGCAAAAATACTCTGAGTTTTATTTTGGATCCAAACTGGTTAAAAAGCCACGTCAAGTGGGATAAGAGGTTTTTAATTTATGCATGAAAAACATTTCGTAAAATTATTTCAAAGAACGTGAATCACTGAACGTTAGCAGCAGCAGTAGTAGTAGTAGTAGTAGTAGTAGTAGTAGTAGTAGTAGTAGTAGT